>VDFB02271358.1:523197980-523539281 GCA_007258455.2 Sequoia sempervirens | reverse complement strand
CTCACACACCAAAGTAAACCATGACATCTGCATATGATAGAAAATTGATGTATTTCATTCATATTGGATGTGAGAATTTTAAATTATCAAAAGAATGAATCAGTACATTTTTCCTTATCTTGTTTAAACCAAATTGATATTTGAGGAAAGTTTGAAAATAAAACTTATCATCAACGCATATATTTCCATGTGTAAAAGTACTTGCATTGTTTTATCTTTAAACAAAATCGAATCTGTATTTCAACAAGGAAAGAAAATATTTATGTGTTGCTTGAATATATAAAAAATATGTAAATAATCTTAAGGAAGGAAATTATATATGTATATATATAACTATGTATATATAAATATACATACACACATATACATACAAATAAATATGTGATTGCATGAATATCAATACATATATATATATGTGTGTGTGTGAGAATATATATATATATATATGAGATTGTTTTTAAATTTTAAATTTTTATTTTGGAAACAATGAAATCGTGGTATGCAATCTATAACTCCCACCATTATTGGGACAGGGCCGAACCCTTCCATGACCTAAAGGCTACATTCAACCATCAGAAATGGGAGGAATGGGCGGCCAGGTAAGGTTGTGGAGATAAGGGAATTCATGACCACTATCCCCTAAAAATAGTAAGAGAAGATTTGAGCGATGGGGGAGAGATTTGAAGGGTGAAGAAAAAAGGAAGGAAAAAGAAAGAAGAGAATCATTGAGATCGACTGAAGGAAAAAGTAGAGGATTCATAGCTTGTTGCCATTCTCAACTCTAGTCGCAAAGAAAAGTGGTAATGTGAAACCTTCTAATTGTTGATTCTTGAATGATTTTCATTCTTGTAGTGTAGATTAACCTTGTGTGAGATAGCTTCTTTCATGTCTTCTCTGTTGTTCGTCTTGTGTATGAGTATATGGGCTCGACTGGGTTGAACCCTTTACAGCCAGCCTTCGCCATATTTTACCAAGCATAAGGGGTTTTGAATAGACTCCATGGTGAAATATTACCTGTATGTGTATCTTCCATAGGGTTGAGCCATTGGGTTGACCCATGGTAAAGTATTTCCAGGCCACTCGGCCAACACCTATTGAAGTTTTATCATATCATTCCATTGATTTATAGCATTGTATATTTTACTCGACACCTCTGGTGTTCTTCTTACTATGCTACCACAGTCCTGTGGTGCCACGATTCATGGCCGAGCAATACTTAATCGTCGATGGTTGTCACAAGAAGAATGGCATGTATTGTTCTATCATTTTCTTTTATTTATCATTTTCCCATGTGGTTGATATCTGTGGTAAGACCACGCATGGCCTTACCAAGGCCTTACTATTATTTTATTAGCACTCATCGTGCTATGTGAATGTTAATCTGAGAAGAACGAGTATCATTCTAAGGTAATTTTAGATGAATGATTCAATCATTCGATGAAATTATTCAAACAAATGAGATAGCATCTGTGTATGTTTAAATGGTAAATCAACACTGTGAAATAGGTTTCAGCCTTTTCTATGGCCACACGATGTAAAAATACCATATGGGTTTGAACGGGCTAGCTTAACCAGCACACTCTAAGCATACTCTAAGCATTGACCGCTTAGGTGGCTCGTGTGGGGCCCACTTAAATCTATCCCTCTCCCATTCACCGTTTCCCCACGCCGTTAACGTTCAATTTGTTGGCGCGTGTTTTTTAACTCCTTTTCCCGCCCAGCACCGGTTCGTTGTCAAAGTTCCCGCGTTGCAGAAGTTTGGTGATGTGGGTAAAGTGCCAACTCTGTCATGGCTTATGTGTGGGAGCTTCAGACCAACATATAGCCATCCATCAAAGCGAAAGGGTAGAGGTATGTTTGTCAAAAATTACAATTTGAAATGCTCTGGTATATGTATGCGAAATGTTGAAGAGTAGACAAGGTACGTGAACTGTTTTACAGAACTTTCTCTGGGAATGTAAAAATACTACAGGATATGTACAAGTTCTGTATTTAAATTTCTCCCAAACTAACCATTTTTCAGTGAATATGGTATTTTCATTGCGATGGATCTCCAAGAGTCCCACACGGTGCACTCATGGTTATAATGGCCCATTAGATGTCCTACATTGTTCTTGCCTTTCTTTACGTTTTTGTAGACACCATAAACTGTTCTAAACCCCAGGGAGGATGGCTGTGGGCGAAGGTTGTGGAATTTCAGCCTAATGAATCTGTTTAAAATTTTCTAATCCTGTTCAACAAATCCAATTTATGCATGCTCCACAGCCATGGATTTCACGAGATGGTATCTTTTGAGATGTTCCATCAAATAGGAAATGTGTTTTGTCTATTATTCGGCATTTTGCATAAATTTCTATTAGAAAATTTCCAATCTTGATTTCTAACGAGAGTTCCTCTTCCCTTTCACTTTGATGAATGGCCATACGCTGATCTCAAGCCCCCTCACTCACGTGAGCTGTGAGGATGCTGGCGAAGGGCGTGGAATTTGACTTTATACTCACCAGATGCATTTGGATGAAAGCTTTTAAATCCTTATTAACAAGTCCAATTTGTCTATATCGTGCAATCTTTCACATTCCCAGAGAATATTTTGTCCAACAGTTTATCGACATCACCAAACTTCTGCAGCAAGGGAACTTTGACAATGAACTGGTGCTGGGCGGGAGAAAAAGTTTAAAACTGTGCGCCAACAAATTGAAGGTTAATGGCGTAGGGAAACGATGAATGGAAATGTAACGGATTTAAGTGGGCCCCACACCAGCCACCCTAGGTTGTCAACGCTTAGAGTGTGCTGGTTAAGCCCAGCCGGTTTGAACATGCAATGACAAAGCATATATATATATATTCCTTGTGTTTCTCTATACCTAGGTCAATGAACTACCATTGTGCTTACTGTTTTATGATAATTTCATTGGGAATTTTAATACAAATGCAAATCCCACCATAACCTTTAGGTTATCGATTGACATGTAGACTCTATTAAGGAATCAATAGTATGTTACGGTTTTGTCCTAATTTTCATTGATGAAATTCTAGTTTATTCCAAGACCCTGGAGGAACACGATCAACACTTGAGGATAGTTCTACAACATATGAGAGAAAAGAATCTTTTTGGAAAGTTATCCAAGTGCTCGTTTTATCAGGACAAGGTGCATTACCTAGGCCACATCATCTCAGCAAAAGGAGTGTTTGTGGATCCTGAAAAGATAAAAGCAATAGTAGAATGGCCAACACCTTTTGTTAATTGGTAGAAATCTAGTTGAGCATGTTACAGAGGTGGTTTCTTCTAAAGTGGTTGACTTTATGATTCATTCTCCTTTGCGAAGATCTTTTTTTTCAAAATTAGGACCTTGAATGTTGGCCTAGAGGAGGATATTCAAAGGATAGGGACTACTTAGCTTCTATCTTGTCTAATAGAACTTGTAAATTATGGAGGAGCCTTATGCTCTTATTTGGGGTCATAATCCCAAAGGAGAGTACATAGTTTCTGTCGGATATTATTCTTTGGACATGCATAAGAATGGATATATGGAGTGGCTTGAGTGGAAAAGAATTTGGAACAAGTTTTATTGGCCTAAATGTAACTTTTTTATGTGGTTGTTAAGTCATAATAGATGTATAGCCTAGGAGAATATTCACAAAAGAGGATTTGAAGAGCCTTCCTTTTTCCTTTTATGCAGTTCAAATGAAGAAACTACAAACCACTTGTTCTTTCAATTTCCTTTCTCAAAGGAATTACGGAGGCTTTGGTGGCAACTTTGGAATAGGCCTTCTATTTATGTTATCTCTTTGTATGAGTTCTAGAATAGTTTGGGTCAGACCCTTGATTAAACCTCTCTTTTGCTGACAATTTGGGACATTGGTCCATCTTTTATTATTTGGTATATTTGGTTAGAAAAAAATCACCATATATTCAAGGATACAAGAAGTTTAGTTATTCAAGTTTAGCTCAAAATTAAATGTAGGCTCAAGGAGACCATAGAGGCCAAGTTTCCTTATGAGGCCCTCTTCTTCAAATCAACATATTATCAACCTTTTGGAGATCTTTCCCTCACTTCTCCTTCATAATCTACACCTAGCTATAGCAATCAAAGATCTAGAAATGTGAACTATAAGGGAAAGTGGTATTCTCCTTCTGATGATGTTCTTAAATTAACATAGATGGGTCTTCTAGAGGCAACCCAAGCTTGTGGGAATTAGTGGAATCAATCATGATAATACAAGTTCAGTTCAATTTCTATTCTCCAAGTATATGGGTTCCCACTCTAATAATCATATGAAATCTTGGTCTTGTAACGACCCAATTCTGCGTAAATTAAAAACTTTCCAATTCTCACTTAAAACATGTAAAGGTAACAAGTAACAAAGATAATACAATAAAATTTCTTCCTTTCTTTATTGATAAACACGTACAAGTTACAATATGTTTTCTCATGAATTTCATTTTCATTGCAAATATAAATCAGAGTTTAAAAAGTAATACAGTTACATACATAGCTCGTAAGCTTTTGCACAAATAGAAGTAAGAATGTCCAAGAGTCCTTCCTTTCAAATCTTGGTACATCAGTCGCTCGCTGTGGAGGAGAAACATCACTCGGGCGCTTTTCCGCCAACCACGGACTTATAATGCGGTCCCCCACACAATCATTTTGCAATGAACGACCCTCCCTTCGAAGAAGAGATAGGTAGGGTATCCTTTAACGATTACCAACTGAGCATAGTGTTGTGTCCTACACAACTAGAACCTTGCTATTTCACAATTTCGATCTAGTACCCGGATCACAATGAACTGACAGTGTAGTCTCAACTAACTCACGTCTATGTGGCAGTCGTACCTTTCACTACTCTGGCCAAAGTATTCTCATTCAATACTTCGAATGAAGGTCATCTATCATAAACACTACTCAGGGACAATTTGACTTAGGGCTAACTTACTCTACGCATAGGCTATGTCTTTCAATGGGTTCGGTTTACCCCAGACTTCCTACCTCGAACAATTTACTGGAAATGAGTCTTTAAGCAAGTGTTTACTATCCTATCTCTTGTTTCTGGAAATCTTTATCCTAGGAGAGAAGCTTCCTAATGTTAACCTAATAACACAAGCTAGGAATACACTTTGTATTGACATCATTTCGTTCCTAGAAATTAATACATATTCTACGTATTCTCCATATACAGAGATCATACAAGTTTGAAACTCCAAACAATTGCATAACCGTTTAATACTACCAATCAATCATCACACACAAGAGACAGTCTTGTAACACAATGCATACAATTTCCTACTAATGCATATAATCAAATTGAATCCTTTCTTTTCAAAACCCCAATTTCCTACTAAATCCTTCTTAACCACATTGAATCCCTTCTATTCAAAACCCCAATTCCTATTTAATCTTCTTTAAGCAAATTGAATATATTGAAATGCATCAAGCTATCTCCTTTAGCTACCTTGTCATTTCCTATCTTTTACCCTTGCATAAAATGAAGTCCCTTAAATCATTATGCAATAATAGATTATCAAATAACAAATGAATGCTAGGGACAATTTATTTATTTTACCTCAATGTAACCAGCAATTCTAAAGACAGTAAAAGAAGACAGTTTTAAGCTATAATCTTTAATTAAGAAAACATGCCTGTATAAGCTCCTTTCCAATGTTCCTCTTATCAGCAGTCTTCTATTGTTGATCACAGCAAACAGTTTCCTCACTCAGAAATTCTCCACAGAAAGAATGCTATTGTTTTCTCACAGTATTCTATGAAATACAGCTGAGAACACTGAACTCTCCTCTCACTGAAACACTTTGAAACAGAATAATAACACAAATTCACAGCACTAGCTCTCAAATTGTAGTGTATAAAATCTCTAAAAACGTCAAAGAAGAGAAAACCAGAAGTGAATTCGAATGAAGAGTTGTGAAGTATTTATAGGCCGCAATAAGAACAATTTCCCCATTTCTGGGCATGCAACTTGACAGATTACCATGTTTACTAAGTCAAAATGTCACTTGTCATTCTTTCAAACCCTCAGTCATGTTTTTCCAAGATGATTCAACTTCTTTGGAGCCACAAAATCAAGAATATTTCAACTCGGCAATAAAACGCCACCTATAGCCATACCGCTTTTACCGCCGCCAGCGATAAACCTATCATCATGCGATTTTATTATTGGCGCTTCTAGGTCAAGTTTCAAATCGATACAAATTACGGTTCATTGCTGTTTTCCCCCGGTTTTCAGTTTTGAAAGCTTCTTCTTTTCATTTCCCTACCGCTAGAGCTCCGCGACATTTCAATGGAAAGTCTATATTCATTTCATTTGTTTTTTAAAGTTCGAACTTTTCAAATACTCTTTAGAAGTTCGCTACTTTTCAAATGCATTTGGGATGTTAACATTTCATAATGGGCTACCTTTAATATTTAAACTTTCACAGTACATAAAATGCTAATTTCATTCTTCCATTAATAATACTCCTATTCCAAACATTGAAATTGTTTCTTCATTATTTAAATTTCATAAATTTATATAACTTAATATATATATTTATATATACCTTTATTGTAGATTTATTTACTTAAATATATATATGCGTTTGTATATTTAAATATATTTACAAGTATATATATATTTCCAAGTAAAACTACAATATAAATATATATTTATATATTATTAAATATATATATATATATTTTTTATTTACATATCTAAATATTTATACGTATACGTGTTAGTATTTGTATATGTAAATTCTAGTAATATTAAATAATATAATTAATATCATCACTATTCATGTGCAATTGATATATATATATCACTGTACGCAGTGTATACGTAAATGTATGTATACCATGTCGACACGTACGTATGGGCATATCCATCTGCCGAACATACGTATGTATTGACATGTATATACATACTTACTTGACCTATTAACATATATCCATTCACGTTTTCCACATTAATAAGTCAGACAAATAAGTAATCATCACTTGCCAAGCACAAGGAAGTAAACATAACTCCAAAAGCCTAAGGATGCCTTATCTAGACCAACATAACCTACTTGGTTTCAAAACCTATGACTGAATGCGGTGTATATGCTCATTTGGTATCGCTAATTCAATCTGCACCCTCCCTCGAAGAGTTTCTCTCCTTCTGTGAGGATTGATCCCTCCTTCGCATTACACCGCGACACGACAACGGGAGTCATATGCTCAAAACAAAGCAGAATATATGAAACATTTCAAAAGTTAGATTATTCACAAATCAATAACCTTATATTCTCATTTATGCAGTATTTCACCAAGAATAATATCAAATGAAACAACATTCATATTGAAAACAAGGTACATGCATCATTAATTCACCTCCAGAATTCACATTTACTCTATCTAGTAATGGTAAATTGTAACTTCACAATTTGGGATGTAACATACTTCCCCCCTTGTGAATCATCGTCCTCGATGAGGTATAGCTTTTCAACATGCAGCTTAATTCAAGTAAAATGTTACTTACAATTCACAAAATACGTAAGATTTATAAAACATTCAACCTATGTAGCAATCTTGTCCTTCCTGGAACTTGCTTTGAGTGTTCACACTATCGCATAGGGAAATCTCGTATGCTTCACACATACTTACTCTAAAGAGTTTTGTCACATTTACACATCCAAGTTATAATAGTAACTATAAATCACACTTCACACACAGTGATCGGAAATCATTGGTTCAAGAATTTATCCTTAGTATAATCCATATAGAAAAAGGAAAGTCGATGCATTGTACACTACATCGTGGGTCCAATCCTTCTTTTTTTTGGGTATTTACACTTTTTGACAACTCATAAACCAAGTGCATCCGTCACTTACACATTCATTTATCATTACCACATAGTACTTGTAGATGACTACTTGTCCATCTCGAGCACACATTGCTCCTGGGCACCTGTCAAATCTTAATACTGCTTCATTTTTAAGCTTTGTACCACAAAGTTTCATTGATAACTTCGATCTATTTCTCCTTTTTGACATTTTATCAAGTCTATGATTCACTCAATTCTAAGCCTTTTTCAGCTTAATAGAATTTTTAATCTTTTATTTCATACAATGGTTCAAACTTCAATGTTAGAAGTTTATAAATCATTCAAGATTTATTCTACCATCTTTGCTTATATTGACTATACATAATAATATACTGCACATTCGATCAATTGAATGTTTCATAGTTTGATTAGGGTTTACTCAAACTTATCATTATTGCTAAACTGAGTTAACCTATCAGTATTACTAAGTCTACAATATATTATTTAGGACCAAATATCCTATAAGTCAAGTTTTCCAAAAATGTTGATTTCATTGATGAGTTTGTCTACTTGAACATTATGTCAGTTATACTAACGTAGACAGATTGATTTGTTTCTTGTTCTACCATTTTTCCTCTGGAATCTCAAGAGAGTATACATGTCTTACCGATGATGACATACGATCTTCATTTCCTGGTATACTAGTCATTACCTTGCCACATTCCATGCAGCCTTGCATTCTAACTTTTCAAGTTTATAGTGGTTTCTCATCCGACAATTCCTTTTGTCGTTCTGATGTCCTAACTCTGACATTAGTTTCCTTGTTCCATTCCAAATTCTTTAAAATTTTGGGTAAATAGGTTCTTTTACATCCAATAATAGTCTACTCTTTGACTAGTTGAAAACCTATTTTACGATCTCTCGCCATTTTTAATTCTCATATAATGATGGTTATAAGTTTTGCGGAGATAAATTTCATTTATCTTAGGACATCCATAACTTGGATCTCTACTGTCCTTAATTCGATTCAACCCACTCTTTTCCTTCCCCACTTAGAGTTTCCACAACCTTTGATCTACTCAAAGTTGAACTCCTAGCAAACTCTTGCTTCTTTGTAAGGATTTGTCCTTCCTTGATGTTGAATTTCCATTGCCTCTATCTTGTCTCAAGGCATACCTCAAATATACTTTTCCCAAAGTTAGATTTGTCATTGATTTCTATCCCATAGATTTCAATAACTTGGGTCATCCAACGGGAGATCTAATGAATAATCAACAACTTACAAGTTACGAGACACTCCATTAATTCCATTCTCTTTTTAACATCCTTTTAATGGAGGATACTCCATATCCACAAAACTTTGTTGGTTGAACTTCTTTTCTACTTAAAACATTGTTTCCTTTGCAACTTCTTTTGTTTTGACACATAGTGCCACATTGTATTCCCTTTCCGTTCGGAACATTCTAAAAAGTTGATTTTTACAAATATGAAGGTGAGTTCAGCTTATACTCTAACCAATCTTTGTTTAACCTCTGCTAAAAACCATCCTGACTTAACACCTCAGTTTATTCCTCAGTTACTTTTCAAGTGACTTAATTCCAATGCTTGGAATCTTCCTCACTTTTAACTTCTTAAGATACCAAAATTGTTTGGTCTCTTTTTCACTTCTTAATCAAAACTCCAATAATCTAATTGATTTTGGTTAGTGGAATCTTGTCCACTTTGTTGATTACTTTAATTCGGATCATTCTGGTCTTTTCTTTTATCTCTAAGGTACTAACTCATTTTTCCTTGCAAGCTCCTATCTTTATATAAGAATTAGTTTAATGTCAAGAATTCTCCAACTCCTGTGGATACTTCCTTTGTTGACTTCCTTATTCAATCTAACTTATGCTGACATTGCATATACCTAGATTCGTAGTGTTTTCACTAAATCCAAAAGTTCTTTGTCTCTTTGCAACTATAGTTTGCTACTATAACAAGGGTTATCTTTATTCCTTTTTGGCTGCCTTAGAGTTATAAAACTATTTCGTTGGATAAAGGCATACACTGGTTATTCTTCCTAACCTTTCTTCATAACTTGATTGCATAATCTTCCGCAATCCTCGATACTGACATAAATTGTTGGTTTTAGGAGTTCCTACTTCCGGGACAACTCTTAACTTGTCTTAAATTTTCATAAGTTACTAAGGATCTCATATTTCCTTTTTACTTTTCTAAGTTCTTTTCTCTTCCCGTTTTGGCACAAGAACTTTTCAACTGTTATCTTCTGATAAGGTTTACACATTGTTGTGTAATGAGCTCATAGGTTTCAGTGCAGAACCTGGTAGCTCTGATTACCACATGTAACGACCCAATTCTGCGTAAATTAAAAACTTTCCAATTCTCACTAAAAACATGTAAAGGTAACAAGTAACAAAGATAATACAATAAAATTTCTTCCTTTCTATATTCATAAACATGTACAAGTTACAATATGTTTTCTCATGAATTTCATTTTCATTGCAAATATAAATCAGATTTTAAAAAGTAATACAGTTACATACATAGCTCGTAAGCTTTTGCACAAATAGAAGTAAGAATGTCCAGGAGTCCTTCCTTTCAAATCTTGGTACATCGGCCGCTCGCTGTGGAGGAGAAACATCACTCGGGCGCTTTTCCGCCAACCACGGACTTATAATACGGTCCCCCGCACGATCATTTTGCAATGAACGGCCCTCCCTTCGAAGAAGAGATAGGTAGGGTATCCTTTAACGATTACCAACTGAGCATAGTGTTGTGTCCTACACAACTAGAACCTTGCTATTTCACAATCTCGATCTACTACCCGGATCACAATGAACTGACAGTGTAGTCTCAACTAACTCACGTCTATGTGGCAGTCGTACCTTTCACTACTTTGGCCAAAGTATTCTCATTCAGTACTTCAAATGAAGGTCATCTATCATAAACACTACTTAGGGCCAATTTGACTTAGGGCTAACTTACTCTACGCGTAGGCTATGTCTTTCAATGGGTTCAGTTTACCCCAGACTTCCTACCTCAAACAATTTACTGGAAATGAGTCTTTAAGCAAGTGTTTACTATCCTATCTCTTGTTTCCGGAAATCTTTATCCTAGGAGAGAAGCTTCCTAATGTTAACCTAATAACACAAGCTAGGAATACACTTTGTATTGACATCATTTTGTTCCTAAAATTAATACATATTCTACGTATTCTCCATATACGGAGATCATACAAGTTTGAAACTTCAAACAATTGCATAACCGTTTAATACTACCAATCAATCATCACATACAAAAGACAGTCTTGTAATACAATGCATACAATTTCCTGCTAATGCATATAATCAAATTGAATCCTTTCCTTTCAAAACCCCAATTTCCTACTAAATCCTTCTTAACCACATTGAATCCCTTCTATTCAAAATCCCAATTTCTACTAAATCTTCTTTAAGCAAATGAATATATTGAAATGCATCAAGCTATCTCCTTTAGCTACCTTGTCATTTCCTATCTTTTACCCTTGCATAAAATGAAGTCCCTTAAATCATTATGCAATAATAGATTATCAAATAACAAATGAATGCTAGGGACAATTTAATTATTTTACCTCAATGCAACCAGCAACTCTAAAGACAGTAAAAGAAGACAGTTTTAAGTTATAATCTTTAATTAAGAAAACATGCCTGTATAAGCTCCTTTCCAATGTTCCTCTTATCAGCAGTCTTCTATTGTTGATCACAGCAAACAGTTTCCTCACTCAGAAAATCTCCACAGAAAGAATGCTATTGTTTTCTCACAGTAGTCTATGAAATACAGCTGAGAATACTCAACTCTCCTCTCACTGAAACACTTTGAAACAGAATAATAACACAAACTCACAGCACTAGCTCTCAAATTGCAGTGTATAAACTCTCTAAAAAAAAATGTCACAGATCAGAAAGCAAAAGAATCTATTCGAATGAAGAATTGTGAACTATTTATAGGTCGAATTAAAAACAGTTTCCCCATTTTTGGGCATGTAAATTGACAGATTACCATGTTTACTAAGTCAAAATGTCACTTGTCATTCTTTCAAACCCTCAGTCATGTTTTTCCAAGATGATTCGACTTCTTTGGAGCCAAAAATCGAAGAATATTTCAACTCTGCAATAAAAACGCCACCTACAGCCACGTTTTGCTGCCAGGCGTATAAACCTATCATGATTTTATTGTTGCGTTCTAGGTCAAGTTTCAAATCGATACAACACAGAAGTTCATTGCTATTTTCCTGGTTTCAGGCTTTGAAAGCTTCTTCTTTCATTTCCAGCTGCGCAGGAGCTTCCGCCATTTCACGGGAAAGTTCATATTCATTTTTCATTTGTTTTTTTTTTAAAGTTCAACTTTTCAAATATTTCCTTTAATGAAGTTCGCTACTTTTTCAAATGTATTTTGAGATGTTAAATATTTCATACGGCTACCTTTTAATATTTAAACTTTCACAAAATATAAAATGCAATTTCATTCTTCCATTAATAATACTTATTCCTTAAACATTGAAATTGTTTTCCATTATTTAAATTTCATAAAATTTATATAACTTAATATATATATTTATATATACCTTTATTGTAGATTTATTTACTTAAATATATATATGCGTTTGTATATTTAGATATTAATATTTAAATATATTTACAAGTATATATATATTTCCAAGTAAAACTACAATATAAATGTATATTTATATATTATTAAATATATATATATATATATTTTATTTACATATCTAAATATTTATACTTATACGTGTTAGTATTTGTATATGTAAATTCCTAGGCAATATTAAATAATATAATTAATATCACTATTCACAGGCAATTGATATATATATATCACTGTATACAGTGTACACGTATATGTACGTATACCATGTCGACACGTACATACGGGCATATCCATCTGCCGAACATACGTATGTATTGACATGTATATACATACTTACTTGACCTATTAACATATATCCATTCACGTTTTCCATATCATGGTCAAAACACAGTAAGTCAGACAAATAAGTAATCATCACTTTTGAAAGCATAAAGAAGTAAACATAACTCCTAAAGCCTAAGGTTGACTTATCTAGACCAACATAACTGACTTGGTTTCTCAAAACCTATACTGACGTGTGTGTATATGCTCATTTGGTACTCGTTACTGCTTACCCGACCAAGTTCCTCCCCGAGTGATATTTCTCCTCTGCCTGGAGGATTGATCCTCTTTCCTGCACATCATGACACGACAACGGGAGTCATATGCTCAAAACAAAGCAGAATATATGAAACATTTCAAAAGTTAGATTATTCACAAATCAATAACCTTATATTCTCCTTTATGCAGTATTTCACCAAGAATAATATCAAATGAAACAACATTCATATTGAAAACAAGGTACATGCATCATTAATTCACCTCCAGAATTCACATTTACTCTATCTAGTAATGGTAAATTGTAACGTCACAATTTGGGATGTAACAGGTCTAGTCTATCTACTCTTGAAATGACCCATGCTAAAAGATGGAAGTGACTGGTCTATGAGATTGACTCTATGGTGTTGGTCTCTCTTCTGAATAGCAAGAATTTCTAAAACTCCACTTGAAAACTAGCCACAGTAGCTAAGAAAATTCTCTATCAAGCCATGAAGCTAGAATTTTTTTCCTTTGTTCATGTTCCTAGAGAGTGGAATAAGGTTGTAGATTCCTTGGCTAGATGGTACTTTAAAGGTGGGTCTGGTTGGTGGGTGGAATATTGGGACGAGTTGGGTCATGATAAATCTCGGGTGCTTTTGAAGATTCTTCATGAGGATAAAAGAAATTAGATCTAGTTGGATGGGTTTGATGATTATAATTTGTGATCATTTTTGTGGTGATTTCATGTCCTTTGTTAGTTGGTTCTATAGAAATCCTTGGTGGGTTGTCTTTCTTATGTCTATTATGATAGCTATGGTCATCTGTAAATCATGTTGGTGCTCCTGTATGTAATTGTTTCTTTAACATAATATAATTTTATTTTTGCTCCCCCCCCCAAAAAAAAAGAAATGCAAGAAACCAAAGTATGAAAATTAAGTCTTTCATAGGATGGGTCAATGATTTGATGAAGAGATGGACTCAATTAAAGTACCCTTGTACATGGGTCTAATTAGGTTAAACTGACTCTAATTTTTAGGATAAGAGGGTGTTAGATTGAACAAACATAGGGTTGAAGCAAGCTCAACTTTGATGGAGCTTCTAGGGGAGATCTCAATACATTTGACACAAGATATATTTTGAGAAATCATGAAGGATTGTAGCTGGTGGTGCTTCAATGGGCTTAGTTGTTGGAAAAAATAACACAGTGGAGGCCCATGCATTACTCTTGTGAATTCAAATATGTGAGAGTTTTTGTATTAAGAAGTTGCATTTGGAGGGTAACTCAATGATCATAGTTAACACCATAAGGAAAATGAGATCTCTAAATTAGAAATAAATAGAATTTTAAATCAAAACTTCCCTCTCCTTGATTATTAATAAATTTATACAATTAACCATTGGTATAGAGAGAATAATATTCTCATAGATGAAATTTGGTAATTTTTTTAATCTATATTATGAAGGGGCATTTGGGTGGCAAGTGTAAGGATAGGTGGAAGGGACTAGATCTAATCCATTTTAATGATGGCATAGCATAATGTGGAGAATAAAACCTTCAAAATAGAGGTGGGACAGGTGGTTGCACATGTAAATTTAAGTTAGAATGTCCTTCAATTGTAGCTCTAGTATGTGCTTTAGTATGTGTAATGCCCTGCCACAAAACCCCAAAGGAAAACGCATCAAACTAACAATTATGGTACAATTTTTTTTTAAAGTGAATCAACATATAGATCATACTATCAACAACATAGAATGTAATCCACATGTATATTTGCACTAATTATGTCCTTTAGGGTATCATGACTGCATTACGAACAAAATATTAACCAACCTAAACATCATCGTAAAATAACTAATAACAAGAGTTCATTTACATCTTTTGCATTAAAAGAATTAGATATACATATTTCCATACACACAACACCATTCAAGAGCATAGAATACAGACCACTGAATACATATACAACTTCCCATACATGAGTTAGATCATTACACTATTTACAAGTTTACATCAAAGCTTCCCTTATAACAGTGAGAAGGATACACCACATACATGATAAGATACAACTAAAATGATTACATTACATAACATCAATGCTAACTCAAGTCTGGTACAAGATCTAGAATCTCTGCATCAAGTACCACATCCATGCTCACAAACATCAACTGGGAACCCAATGGAGTGCATAGCACATTCCACCCAACCATGTTGAACCCTAAGTCCACCCCCTGTGATAGGAGATAATAATAAGGTCCCACCACCAAAGAAGACAAGAAGACAGTAGCACAACACAAAAGGGGTAACATGACTCCAACATATAATTACCACAAACAACTAATAACAATGACACTACTTCCAGAGATATGTAAACAACAAAGGGAAACAAATGACTTGGGAATGCTAGGTTGCTATAGGGAGGAGTGTCATCACATAGCTTGCTATGGGTTACCCTAGAAAACCTTCCTAAGCTATCAGACCCCCATCCTCGGTTACCCTGGCCACCTCTACCGATCACTGGACCCCCATACAAACTCATGCAGGATCAACATACCTTCCAAGAGGTCAAGGTAGTTGATCTTGCCATTCCAAGCCCCCCCACTCATCTCAAGCCTAAACAAGCACTTGAGCCATGAGTGAGGCGTTATCTTGATTAATATGAACTACCCAACCCCCTAATTTATTTTAGGTTATCATTGATTAAAGAAACTCTCAATGAGTTACCTTGACGCCACTTTGTGCATCAAACCCCCATAGAGAGCCACTCCCCCTACTAACAACTAGAAGACCCAAAAATATCCAGCAGGGTAAAGCCATTTGCACAAAATCACAAAACACATGCACGTACACATAAAGCGAGGCTTGAACCCTCTTGCTCACAAATCTCAACCATAACGATGACTAAGTAGTGCATGGCTTAAACCTTCAATGACACAATCCAAGTACAAAATCAATCCACTTTCAAAATGACAAACATGTGAAACCAAAACTCAAGCCATTTTCCCCAAGCCTCTGGAAGTCTCTCAATAGCCATTTGGGACAAAAAGATCCCTCCATAAAACGATAACTAAAATCAACTCAAAATCAAAATCAACCACAATAACCAAAATCTTCCCAATATCAACCAACCGCGACAACAATAGTAAAATCAACCAATTCACAACTCATTTATAAAATCAACCCAATAAATCAACACGAACAAACAATCAAAACAACCATGAAATACACCTTAAAAGGCATTGTCTCCACAATTCAGATTACTCATTACCTTAATCCACTTAAATTAATTAATAGAGCATTTACCACTATAATACAATTATACTAATTGCATAGTGAGTTCAGAAAGCAATGGATAATCTAATCCATTTATTTAAACAAATCTTTTCAATTATCTAAATACAAGTAAATCAATTTCCCCTATTCATTTAACTAACATAATCAATAAACATTTCCCAACTTAAATATAATCCTGTGTACATTAGTAACTTCTAAATATTGAAAAGAATCGCCTAATATTAATATCATATCATATCATATATATATATATATATATATATATCATTTATTTATTCTTTCAAATACTCATTTAAATTCAAAATAAATAGATAGAGTTATTTCTCCTCACATATATCCAACAATTAATTACATAATAAATTTACAATTTGACTAATAAACAATTATAAACGAGATCGATAATCATTAATTAATACTCTAATTCGTCTATTTAATAGGACCTTCATTTAAATGGGTAAAGCAATATTTCCCTTATTTAATCTAAACCATATTCATTTTGAACACATAAGAGACATCCCAATAGCATAATTAAATAAACTAACCAATCTGTACACTTAGAATACTTCCATGATATTTCTTAATCTTTCAATTCATTTATCTACTAAATTAATTAACTCACATAAACATAAATAATCCTTTTACAATAACTATAATATGAATATATATATGTTATATAATAACAAAATGCATCTTTCTATACAATATTTCAGATTATAAAATAGCAACTTATATATACATACATTTTTACATTACAAGATTGACATATTTTACATATTATATATTTTATTCAACATGATAAATTATAATAAGACAATATATATAAAGTATATATATATTTTAATAAAATCGAATACCAATTTTAATGCACACTCATTGATTTATATACATAATTGAATTGCCAAAACAACGTACAAAAATTGAATCACCAAATGATTTATCAAATGATTAAGGCAGGGATAAAATTTATCAAACACTTCTTTTGGGATAGTAGCCAGTTAGAAGGCTATCCAAATAGTGACGTAGACGAAAGAGAAAACGCCAAGGTAAATGATGAAGAGGCCATAAAAACTTTAATTGCAATATACAAAAATCATAGCAAGTGACCTACCCTAAGACTTTGCCCAAATTGAGTCTCACTGTCAAGGATGTTGATGAGAAAAATGGTTAGAGTTTGCAGGCACAAATCTAATGAAACTAGTAACTTACACTAGAAGGATTTTGGAAAGGGTTTCCATCACAACGAAACACAATATACAGTGAATCCATCGAATGGAATTCAAAATATCAAGCTTGAAACACAACAACCATCATATGGAAAACGAAACACAATATAGCTATTGGGTGGAGACCGAAATACCAACAAAATGATTAGATTGAAAGTCACATATCAAGTATCAAATGTCGAACCATAATCATCGAATGGTTTTGAGATATGCAGTAAGGAGTATAAAAGGCAAGGGGATAATTCGTCTACCACACATAAGGCAGCATGCACATCATTGAACCCAAGGTAGGTGATAGAAGCTGAGATTCGCACCAATGAGATAAGATGCAGTTTTCAGTGTACAAGATATGGCGTCTAGTATGGAGGTATGGAGGTATGGTGACGCAAGGACAAAATCCCAAAAGATAATGAAAGGATCAACATGCAACAAGCAAAGAATGAGGATTATGGTGCACAACAGTGAGGATAATAGGTTGTACACTTACAAGAAACGTATAAAAGATAAACATTCGATATGGTTTGGGAATTAACCCCCAGGCAGAACAATTGCCTATCAAACATGAACTCAATTATGGGAATAAGCATAAAAATTGAATATATATAAAAGAATCACATTCCAAGCATAATGTACCAAATATATATGTTTATAAATCAAATAGTCCCATACACGAGAAAATCGATAATCAAGGAAGTGAAAGGTGGTTACTATACGTTCAATTCAGAACTTCATAAAATGACATATTGGCATCAAACTATAGGCAAAAAACAAATCATGCATTCAAATAAATCTCAAGCTTAACACATCGGTTCCCGGTCCAACGTAGACAAACGTTCCTTTTCAACAACCAAGAGAGAAAACAAATCTAGAATACATTGATCGGATAACAAGACAAGGAACAAGAAAGAAGCCAACCTAGATTCCAACGCTACAGAAATGGAAGAACAGTACCGAAATCAACTATTATGTTTGCAACGACCCACTTCCTCAAAACAATTCAATAATGATCCATTTTTTCAATTCCATATTTTCTTTTCAAAACAATTCATAAAGATGCAACTATTCTATAGAAGAATTTCTTCAGACAAAGTTCTCGTTCAAAAACTAAGAAAAACAAAGATGAGAAACCCAAAATCTCCCCAAAATGATATTTAATAACCCAGGAAAGTTTTTGTTTTTCGAAAACAAAAAGCAAACAAAATACTCATAAAAATAGCATGTTTCCAAACAAAACCTAGTTCAAAGTCACGCATGTGCTTTGACAAGTGTGTGACTTTCGACAAGTCTTTTTCCACTTTTTACTTGTTTCTATTTCTTTATCATTTATCTTCATTCAAAATTAATATTAATTTTAATATTTTCTTTTCTTTTAATATTCTCACTTTTTAATTTATTAATTAAACTCAACATTAAACAATAATTAGGACAATGAATTTTATAATCTGTATCACTCTACCTTTGCCCGAATACTTGTTGAAATTGATGTCTCAAAAGGACTGCCTGCTGAGGTTCTCTTAAAATCTTCTAGGGGGTCTTGGATCCAATCGTTGGATTATGAGGGGGTCCCTTTCCGCTGTAGAAGATGCTTCAAAACAGGACATGCTGCTGCTCAATGTGGATTTGAGAAGAAGTCTAAGACAGCTACTTGGTGGAATGGCGCTTCACAACAACATTACACGGTGGAGAAGAAATTTGATCCGCTTCGGAGCTTCTCTGAGGTGGTGGCTTCTGATTCACATGCTGCTGGGGCTTCTGACTCACAGGCTGCTGGGGTTTCTGATTCACTTGCTGCTAGGGCTTCTGATTCACAGGTTGCTGGGGTTTTGTCTGCTGGGGTTTCTCCTTCCTCCGCTGGGGAAGCTACTATGATAAATCATATTGAGAATACTACTAGACCGGTTTCTGTCTCTACTGATGGTGCTTTGTTTCCCACCTCTGATTGATCTCCAGTTATTTCCACACCTATTCAGGCGAACTCTGATGTTACCTCCCGGGTTGCGGTTTTTCATCCTCAGGAAATTAATGGGCTGGCTTGGCAGGCTAAGGCAGCACAAGTTGAAGAAGGCTGGACTACTGTTACTAGAAAAAAATCTAAACCCTCTGGGCCTTCTTTCGATATGACTCTTCGCTACAACAAATGAAACTCTAATTGTAAAACTTAATGGTGTTTGTTTGTGAGCTGGTTTTTTGTTGACTGCAGGCTGTCTTTTCTGCAGTCTGGTTTTTTTGGCTTGTTTAAGCTATTTGGCTTTTGGTTGTAATGGGTTCCAGATCCCATCAAAATTTGTTTTCCCCAATTTCAAAAACATTAAACAATAATTATCTTTATATTTAATTATTAAAAAAAACACTTTATAATTTAATCACTTAATTTAATAGTTTAATTATCCAAACACAACATATACACCCACTTAACAACATAGTTTATTTAATTATTGTAACTCCCCGCCATGCGAACCCCAAAGGACAACTAAAGCTAACAAATTACAGCACAATTTATTTTTTAAAGTAAAACATAACATGAGATGAACACATGTGATACAATTATACATACACAACATATGCTACGTCCTCCTGGGTACACGTGATTGCATTACTAATGTAAACCCATACCATAACAATGATTATCTAACTACAAGTATTCCACTTAACCATTATATAGAATTGATAATTGACGAACGTACATCCATAACGTTATATAAATAAAACCATTCATCACATCAATGAGCATAATTATTAATATTTCCACAAATACAACACCATTAAGGATCGCATACAGTTAAACAATAACACATAATATTACCAAGTATCTATATACATTCTATAAACGAAAAGCATCCATTAGAGATCATAAAATAAATCCAAAGATTGCATTCATTACATTTATAATATAAGTTACATCATTCAAGAATTACATTAATACATAAGTGTTTTCCAACATGAACAGGAATAATACAATAACACGGTATGATAAAACTGATGTGAATGAGTACAAGGCATCAAAACTGGATCCATCTCTCGCACATCTTTGAAATCACTGCAACTAGTTCAACTTTGTAAAACTTGACCTTCGGTTGGGGACCCAATGGGGTGCATAGCACGTTCCACCCGACCATGTGGGCCCGAAAAACCCAACCCTCGTGCTATGAGTTGACAAGAAAGACCCTCAACCAAAACAATTAGGTGAACAATTACAATAAGACCCCACAACAAGAGCAACAATGAACACAAGACAACATCCACTTCAAGAGGAACAAAGGAAACAAGGGGAAACAACAAACATACACAATTGCTAAAGGGTAGAGTGTCATCACATGGCTCGACATGGGTTACCCAATGCAGATCTTCATAGGTTACTGACCCCCGTCCTAGGTTACCCTGGCAAACTCAACCGATTCCCAGCCCCCATTCTTACACATGTGGAATCAACTCACCTTTCATGATGGAAAGGTGGCTGGCAAGGCCTTCTCGTCTCATCCCAAGCCTAAACGAGCACTTGGGCCATGAGAGAGGAATACGTTATCTTTTATTAGTGTGAATTACTACCCACCTCCTAAATATTTATTAGGTTATCACTTGATTAATTCAACTTCCACACGAGTTACCCAGGACACCACTTAAGGTTCTGGCCCCCGTGGGAAGCCACTTGTAATGCCCATTTCTTACACTAGGGAAAAAACATGACTATTTTTTTTAAACGTAAACACTATACTTTTAAACTATGTTAAAAGAGAACACATTAAATCTTAATTTCAAATGACTACATTAATAGGATAATTAGGACGTCTTAATATTCATCAATGCATATGGAGCTTGACCATTCCACCTATATGATAATATCACTCCACATATTAGCAATAACTCATGAAGGTGTAACTATGTTGCCTTGATAACACTATCACTTAAATTTATTCCCAAGGGGATGTGGCAAGACTAGAATTACCATTATCCTTATTAAATGTTTAGGATTAATACTCATATTGACCACTATTGTCACTAATGTTACTTGAATTGTTATTACAGTGTTATTTTAATATTGTCATCCATATAACCTTAATAGTAAATTTATTGAACTTATAACGTTAACACCTTCATTGGTGTTGCCCACAAGAATATTAATCCCATAAATGATATGATTTTCCACTAGTTTAGTATTCAAATTATTACTCCCTCTACAACTATAATACTAGCCGCATTAATCTTATTATGATTAATAGATTAATCATATCCATTACTATAACTGGTTAAAGGTAACATTCAAATTTAATACCCCTTTTTCTTATAGTGATATTGACATTATGCTTGTCAATTCTATTACACATGTACTAGTACCACTTTTATTAATAATGGTATTATTTTGAACCTAATTTTAATGTCATTAATATAAGTGTTAATCTTACCAGTGATGTTGAATATGCAATCACTATTACTATTATTGATAGCCATATTCTTCCATTATAACATTTAATTTTCCTAACTATATATAAAGATTGTCAATGATACTCTTGAAGTTCATGCTTAAGCCTAACACCCAAAAAGAAATAAAATTTTATTTACATATTAAATAAATATATAAAATTATATATTTATATTTATACTTATAATAATAGTTCTTACTTTTGAAGAATCATTACATGCCTTATTATTACTTATATACCAATCAATAACTTAAACCTCTATTCTAAAAGCTAATTAGAAAAACATAATAACCAGAAATGATTAAAGCCATCTAATCTCCTAACTCCTATTTTAAATTCACTGGTTTTTACTATAAGCTATAAGCTACGTGGACCTCCTCTTTAACTCTTATTTTCTCTCTCATAAAACCTACTTGAATGTTTCTTGTTTTTATATTTATATGTTTTTTAAGAAGCCAACGTATGACAACTTAAGAATCCATTTAGTTGATTTTCTATCTCAGATGTTATATCAAGTTGTTATTAATACTATGGTTGTTTGTTCGAACTTCACGAGACTATATTTATCTTTTCATGCGCTATTGCTTTTTCCTTCTTTAGTCAAATTCAAGGAGAGAGTCAACCATATTATAATGTTATTTTTCCACACATATGAATCTAAACATCCAGACCAACTAGCCATTTACGTTACATCTCATTAATTATTTGTATGACTGCTCGATCACACAATCCCAAGATGGCTATCCATGGGTTAAGATCTCAATATTGTTACCACCAATGTTCATTAATTTTGGTACCAGCATTAGCGTAAAAAAAATAACGTTGGAATGAAGCTTCCTCTCCTATTTGCCTCACCCGGACATATAGGCGGCGTTATCAAGAGTTTTCCCTAACCAATTGGGAAATTGTCATGTCTAGATCTTTCTACTGATGTCCTAGTCAAAGGTCAGACATTTTGCTTGGTTTTTATTACTTTGTATTATAAGACAGTTGTGACCTGACACTAGATGAAGCATTCAATTAACTCGGGTGCCCATAGTTTGCATGAGCCACTATTTTTCTTGTACATAGTGCACCAAATCTACGGTTTTGAAAATATTACCCGCGCCTTCTTAAGGAATCTCTGCGCATTGATCAATGGGTGAGATAGAGAGTTGAATAGATCAGGAAACATTAGGAAGATACACTGTAGTCTATATTTTGTCCTAGCATCACATTAACTTTATATAATGTGATCTATGGTGTAAATACCAAGGGAGGAAGTTCTTTTCAATATTTCAAATTGAGACTTCAAATGGCAGCTAGTTAGTGCCTCTAGAGTAAATCCTAGCTCAGTTATGAATGGCATCTCATGACCGATGCTCAACAATATATCCTTGTAAGGGAAAGGTAATGTGGAAGAGAATAGAATACGGAGGAGCCTGATTTCACTAATGAGAGTGCCAGTTTGGAACGTGGACAAAAGGTAGAGAAGGCTATTAGTATTTATTCTTGTGCACCCCGGTCTGCATATTGGTATCTTACGGGAGGGAGAGTGTGTACGAGTAGAGGAAAACTATAGTCATGTTGTTGGTCCATTGCTTGTAAGGATATTTGTGTTTGTTCTAGACACCATTCAACAAGAAGCTTCCTACTTTATTCTGTTTGAGATGGTTATAGGGAGGCATAGTGTTGCTCGCAGGCACGACTTCCTACACAAGTCAATATCTCCCTTAGAATTTGAACCAGGATGCATTCTCACCCCTCTTTATTTTTATTTTATGGTTGCTCTTTTGTGATTTACCGAATGCACTACCTTTCCTCTATGCTCAAACTCAGACGTGAATATATTTTGTTTCCAATATTTATCAAAGAGTCATTAGTATTTGTTTATTTCTTCTTATGAGTAATTAAATTTCAACAACATTTCACAGTGAGTAAGAATTAGAGCAAGAATAAGGTTTCTATCTTTATACGTGTGCAACTGTGCATCTAAAAGGTACAATAAAAGAAAAGAAGTAGAATATCTATAATTGTTTGGATCATGTATCCACCATGAATACTTTAAACAAAGTGTGATAAATGTGTGCTTCATATGACCAAAGCAATATGGCAATACTCTTACAAGATTTGGGATTGGTTTACCTCGAACAAGGAAGTTGTAGTAGAATATATAAGCATATTTCACAATATGATTATTTATAAAAGTATTGACTTGTTGTAACTATATATTTCAAGAGACATGCTTTTGCCTCTTCTAATCCCAACAGATGAACTATAGAAAAATGGAAAATTCCATTACACTGATTTGACATCTTAAACAAATCTAGGTCTCCCAGTAACACATCCATGACTTGTTAATCTGAATGCTATCATTTTACTTAAACTAACCAGACTAATGATATATGTAGTTTTATTTTTCTCAGTATATTCCTTTTTTTTTTTTTAAAGAAAGACATCCATGAATGATTGAACAGATTCCTATTTCTATCTCTCCTTTTTTTTTGTTCTTCTTCTTTCTTTAAACTATAAAAAAAAATTGATACATGCGTTTTCATGTTTCCAATAATTAGAATGAATAAATACTTGCATGAATAAATACTTGCAGTATAGCACACATTGAAAATAAAAGGACTTGTATGTGAAACTTTTCAACAAAATAATATATTTCTCCTCTAAGCTTACAATACATGTTTACCTCTTTTTTTTTCTTCATATAAGAAGTAAATTTTCTTCTTACAAGGGTGGAAACATATTATTTATTGCGGCATAGAACCAGGTAAATATCCACATACAAAAATGACATAAATGTCTTTTCTTCCCTTCACAATAATTTTTTTTTTTACACTCAATAACCAACCAAAATGGGTGTTCACACATATTTCCCACCCCTACCAATAAAGGTAGTTACATTTTAGTAAGGTTATCATCACCTCATAGACCTAATGATATAACAAAAAGGTGACCTTTCCAAAGCTTTAAAGATCCTCAAATCGTCTCCAACCTACACAAAGCACAAATAGATTTTCCATAGCCAAGGTAGTGCTCACCTCCCAACCTTTGGTTGCAAAACCAACCACCCCTGAGCTAGGAGGCAGCCAAGGGAATCGGGTATTCACAAAGACCATTCCAACAAGCCATAAAAACATACATGAAACATACAACAAATTTCACTCCCTCCCAAGGGGTTTATCACATAACTTAAGGATTCATTACAAATCCAATATGGGGAATGGAGGGTGAACAACACACTCCATATGGGGACTCAAAAGAGAACAAGAATAAAAACATTATCATACTTTCATCTCTTCACATACAACCCTTCCACCATAACTCCTCTTTCACGAAAGACCCATACCACCAAAATCATTTCATAATTTGCATATGGGTACTCATACCCTTTGTAAGCCTCTCCTTTTAAGGAGGAACTAAACATCCCCATGGAGGTTCCTACTCCATACCATCCCCAACGAGGGACGCTCTACCCAAATTTTGGGTGAGCCTATCCCTATACAACCCTTTTCCCATCACATAATATACACATTCAATAACAAAAGAAAACAAACACCAAAAGTATTTTAAAAACAAACATACAATCTCATCTGATTAAAAAAAAGAGAAACAAGAGTAGAATGGTAAACCTACCTCCAATCCAAGCTTAAGGGAAGATGGGTTGAGGATCCACACAACTCCTCTTCTTCCAAGCTTTTGCTTCAATCTCCATAACCCCCAAAATTCAACCCAAAATCAAGAATGCAAAAAGAACCCCCATAACCCTTATTTTTTGAGTTTGTTTGAATTCCTTTGAATAGGGAGCTGACATTTGTCAACCTCCCATTCACTCTCCCAGGAACACTCACCCATGTGTGATATCTTGGGAGTCTTCCAAGGCAATTTGGAGAAGTGGGAATGGAAAAAGACTAGTTCCCATCCCACTTCTCAAAACCTTATTTTCGTCAAAGCTCTTAAAGGCCTCAAAAAGAGTGTCCAATCTTGAGATTGACCCAATATTTTGAGCTAAAAAGGTACCTACCCTAGGGACCTTAAACCCATAAAAACACATAAAAAAATCACTTTTCAATCCCCAAAAAGTGCCTAAAAGTGCAAATCCGAGTTTGTCCACTTGGATGGACAACTCACCTCCTAGATGGACTGACATGGCAATAAAAATCAATTTACTAACATGCACACTTTACATCACAGAACGAAACTATAGTCCCTCAAAATAGACTATAGTTTGGTTTCATTGGTTAAATTACTTAGGGTTCCCACGGGTTTGCCTCCAATTTCCATTGGCCATGGAAAATGTACCTGCACACTCGATGCACACGTTAATCCATCCAAGTAAATCATATTCAAATAATAATCAAACCATTTGAATCACAATTGCATTCACACAAGTTTCAAAATTTGTATAGCATAAAGATCCTATAACATAATTGAAAAATCATTAGCAACCTATCTTATCCCATTTTCATTAACCTTAATTTTCATACTCATCTAATTGCAACAGGATTGGTTCACACCACTTGTTTCATTCATTCATCATTAATTTTTTAGATTCAAATTAAGCAAACTCAATAACCAACATAAAATTAGATCAATCATCATACTTAGCTAACATGTCACATAATCAAAATCAAATAATCATATGAACTTAAATGTTTAAATATCCTGTCATCAATGGTATCAATAGGGATAGACAATAACCAAACTCAAAATAATCCAAGCATTAGATGTAGCATAGTCATAACCAAATTGAATCACATGAACACAAATGTCTAAATCTCCTATCATCAATGGTATCATCAGGCATAATCAATAATTAAACTTAAACTAGTCCACATACAGGGTGTAGCATAGAGGTGGGCCTCACACCACTCTCCCTACTAGCAACAAAATCTCATAAACACAAACGGGGTAAGCCAACTTGCACAAAAAGTCAAGGCCAAAAGTAAATACATCCAGTGAGGCATGCACCATCTGATCATGCCAGACGTCATAAAAATCCCCTTCCAAGTGCAAGGCTAAACCCACCAAATCAAATCGAACATAAGAACCATATTTCACAAGAATCAACACGAAAACCAATCATGAAGCCACATTTTTCCCCTCCTCTAGAAGCCCAAAAGACCGACTACCCAAGATTCCCAAACAAGGGTAAGTCAAATCAAATCATAGGTTTCAACAAGACTTCAACATAAATTCCATAATTAAAATCTCCTCAAATCGAGATAACACAAGAAGAAGAAGCATTGAAATGGAAACATCTGAAATCCACCTTTAAACACACGAATACATTTAAATCGTCTCTTAAGTTTCACTAAGACACCAAGAGCAATAAGTTTTAAAGAATATTTGAATCATCATCACATTTCTCTAAAGATAAACTATTAGGCAACATTTTAATAATCTAATACATTCTATTTATCTACCCAAAATAAAATCATTTAATTAAAAAGACTATAAAGCTATCAAAATGTATATTTACACATAACAATTCTTTCTTTAATTACACATTCAAGTATCTATTTCAAGATACCTTCAAAACAGTCAATTTACATTTTATTTATATGCTCTTTACGAAATTATATAAAATAATACAAGAAAACATATTTTAATCAAGCTATTTACATTATATTTTACATCATTATAAAATCATTAAAAATGATTAAAGAAACTATATAAAACATATCCTTTAAAAACACAACCCATCTGCTTTTTAAATTATAATCATATTGTATTTCTATATATTTACACACATATATAAGCATACTTAATTTAGTACTCTATTGTTATAAAAAAAAGTCAAAGGCACGACTGATAAAACTGCCTACAACTTAAATTGCAATACATATACACATACACATACACACCCATATATATTTAAATATACTACAATTAATGAATAATATTAACTCGAGTTATATGAAATATCCTACCATTATTGGCAGCATATCAAATCCTCATACCAACCACGTATATATACATATGTATATTTACAAACCCAACACAATGATCAAATGCCCTAATACAAAGGATGCCTTTATGCATACAATAATCTGCCGGTGCACTGAGGATACCAACCATAATAAAACACCATAGACCTACAATAAGTAAAATGGAATACTCCTAAACTATGTTGATGCCTTACAGGTTCCATCACAGCCAACTCACAATACACTGAAGTTTCCCAACATGCAATGTATCTACGGAGGCAACGAAATACGATGATTGCCTGTTAATCTCCTTTAGATACAAGGATTTCAAGCACATCAACCATGTGGTACAAATAATTAAATCCCACAGATGATTTGCAACAATAAAAGAGTCTGAAAAAAAAGCAGAGAGGGCTACGTTGGTGACTCAAGGGAAACTTCAGCAAAAGCTAACAGCTAGCACAGTCGCATGCATTGCAACTAAGGCTCATCGAATAACAGAAAGATAGCAAAGTAAGTTCGATCCAACATGCAATGAAAGGTGGCAACCATAGTGAAGGGAAGGAATAGTGAACATACTAAGAGATTCAATGAAATTTCCAATGCAACAAAGGCTCCTTACAACGGATTAAGTAATAACTAATAAATCGAGCAGAATAGATTCTCAAGAAATAACAAAATAACTATCAAACAAACAAGAACACACGGGCGCAGCCAATCCAAAAGCAGAGTCTAGATATCAATCAACAAAGGTAAGCAAATAAATCTAATGAGTGAAAAAAAAAAACAAGCCATACGTTGGGCACCATTTCTAGATCAAACGGTTTACAAAGCATGGGGAAATAGATCAACAACATTTCATCATAGCCAGAATGAAATTAGAATTCCTACCTGAAATCCTGCGCCTGAGAATGGAGAGAACGAATTGGAGGCCTTTGTTTCTCAATGACAATCTCCTCTTTCGAGCTTGATCACCAGAAGGATCACTTCGAAAACAATATTCCCAAAACAAACTGTAATCTTTTCTTTTGTTTTTCCAGCATTAATTGCAGAGTAAATTTTTTTCTTTTGCAAATGAAAAAAAAACTAAACTCCAAAAATCAAACCCAGCACTATAAAATCCGAGGGATGAGTTTTCGAAAACAAAAAAAATCAAGAAAAATAACAAGTTTCCTGTTCCAAAACCAGTTTTGAGCCATGCATGTGCAGGCTTTTATCTTTTACCAACGTTTACTTTTAACGAAACAATTTAATTTAATTGTTTATTACAAATCATATCGTTTACATTTCATAAAATTAATTTAGGTAATTATTATTTTAATTTTCTAATTTTATTGAATTACCTTAGCCAATCAATTTTTAATTTAATTAACTGGTTTAAACAAAAACTATGAAATACACCAATAAACAAACTTACTCAAAATTTAAAGACGACCGAAACGGAGGGGCACTACAATTATATATTTAATTCTACATCAAACAACAACTTTAATAAACGATTAATTTTAACACTACGTATCAGTAAAACTCACCCAAACAAAATTAATCAAATATCAAGAAAGGGCGAAACATGGAGGGGCACTACAGTATGAAAATCTATGTGAAGAGTTTGCAAGATGGGATTTTAATTGATGCACCTCATTTTATTGCATACCATAATTCCACTATGGAGAAGATGGACAACACCATGAGGTTAATAGTAAAGAAAAGGAATATTTATTTTGGGGGAAATTTTTGATATTTATTTGAAAAAAAAAAATTGAGATTAGTGCTCAAATCATGATACATGCATTGTGGGTGACAATGGGGGATCTCTTCCTTATCACAACACTTATACAAAGTTAAAATATGCATTTATTTAATGTTTGCAACAATTTTCTTAGAAGCTAGAGAATCCAAAGAGGTATCAAGGTTATTGTCGAGTCTTTGATCAAGCCCAAATGAAATTGGGTCGTTGGGCCCATTTTAGATGATGTTGTTATATGTGTTGGGTTTCATCCAAACAAAGGATAATGGCCAATTTTCAGTGCTATCTTGATAGCTCTTTGGATTCCCTTCATCATCATCATAGCATCCAGATCTAATGACAAAATGCATAAAAATAAATCAAAATGGAGAATTGAATTTCTTAAATTTTCCATTGGGGCCACACCATTGCCAATTATTGAATGGATAATCACTATTAATGATGATTCTACAAAAAAAAGTGAAAAGGAGGAGAATATTTTTGAGCAAGTTTTAAAAATAGTTTACAATACATAATATGATTGAATCTTGTACATGGTTGTAGACAATATTGTCAAGTTATAGCTAGTAGCATGCATATAGTTACATGCTAGACTCCCTAAAGGGGCTTTTGTCTAACAATACCCATTGGGGATTTTGTAAATCAAGCCTCCTAGAAGGAGCAACCAAAACTGATATTTTTTTTCTATCTCAATATATGGGTGGCCCCATAGGCCATTTTCACATAGAAAAAACACATGCCAAATAATTTTTGAACTTACTAAAAAAGTTTAAACTGTTTATTATATTATTTAAACATAATATTAAATATATACAAAATAATAATATACTATCAATATTAATAAAATGTGGATATTCTATATTTAATATATATTATATTATTATATATATAATTGATTAGAATTACTATTTTTTAAAATGAGAAAAAAAATTGTAAATAATGATTATATATACATTAAATATACTAATTTTACTAAATTGATTTAATTTTTCATTTGATTAACTACATCATTTAAATTTATTTAATTATAATTTTTAATTTAATTTCTCTTATTGATTTTGTTAATTTTTACATGATTTAAAAATAAAATAAATTCTATATATTATAATACAAATAATGCTTTATATTTCATAATATAATTATATATAATACAAATAATGCTTTATATTTCATAATATAATTATATATAATACAAATAATGCTTTATATTTCATAATATTATTATATATAATAGACCTAAACATGAAATCATGATAGATGAATTAGGTCACATTTAAATGTTTAAGCCATTGTTAGAATTTAATATTTGAAAATCCCCCCTCTAGTATTCTTAAGAAGATTTTAATACAATTTGTGTGAACATTTTTTTCTGGTGGATAATATGATGGGAACCAACATGTGATATGGTTTTGGTTACATCTTTAAATCCACATAGTTAATTATAAATATAGTCTTAGTATTTCTATTGTTTCGGGGAAGCTTATTAAATTTTAAATATTTAAGAAATACTGTAATCTAGATAAGTTGTATGTAAGACGGAATAAAACTCTCTTATCAATATAATGGTGAAAAAAAACATTTTTTTCATACCTATTGATGAGGAAATATATTAATACCTATACATGGTCTCAAATTGTATACAAATAGTAGTTAGGCCCACCTAATTTTTACTTATCAACATATTTATTCTTATACATGTATACACATGTTAAGTATTTGTTATATAGACATATGGGCTAAAATTTAATGATTATTATTTTTTATGCTTTTTTTACTAAAATCCAAGGACAAATTCAATAATTTTTTGAGACCTTACACATATAAAGTGAAAATTTCAACACTCTAAAATTATATACAGTATTATGTTTCTATATGTACAAGGCTTCTTTATTTAACAATGGTATTACTTAGCGTTTTAAAGGTTATTTTGAATAGATAACCTTTAAAAAGGATAAAAGTGCATACATATATTACTATAGCACCTAAATTGATATATTTAATTTTTAATTATGATTGCATATATAAGTGTAATATTGATAACTTACTAAGATCTATTTAGATTCGTAGTGAACAAAAATAGATATTACATGAATTATGTGTTTTATTTTATACACTATTGTGTAGGGTTTAGTATGTAAATCATTACTTGTTTAGCACTTAAAGTCTACATCTCTCTCGATAAAAGTTTATCTAATGATGATAAAAAATTATCAAACAAATACAAGTGATAATGGTATTATTAGACATGCAACTAAGAAATATAGTAATATTAGTTTACAACCCTTTCATGTCCTTTGAATTAATATCAAACATTTCACATAGATCTCAGAATCTTTGATTTATACAATAAGTCCAACACTTAAATGGATTGAAAATTTGATTTTCATATAATTATCAAAGATATAAGAAACTTGTATATATGATTTGGGTCCTTGGTATTAAAATTACTAGTTTATTCATTGTCATTAAAAATATAATCTTTCTAATTTATTTCTAAAAGTAAGATTTTTTAAAATTAAAATATCTTAGAATATGACTGATTAACAATAAACTATTGAATCAAAGGAAACATAGCCTAGTATGTGAAATGACATTCCAAGATAGTGTTGTCATTATTAGCATGCTTGATTAATCTTGTTAGAAAATTTAATAAATAATTTTTTCACTTAAATCTATTTCTTATGCAAAGATTGCTTGGAAAAATTCTTGCAAATGACAAAGGTAGTTATGAGGTCATTTGTTCATATAGACACTAACACTTCAAGAAATTATTCATTCTTAACATCATGTTTGATTTGTTGCTAATCTAATTTTGCAATATTTTGTTGATCAACATGATCCTCTTCATGGTCATAACACTTAACATAAATATGTCTAACACTTAACATAAATATGTCTATTTTTCCTTGACCTGGATTGTCTAGTTGCAATTTATATTCTAGAATGTTTACTCAGCGTACACATGTGTACAAGTGGAGATACTTAAATTCTATAAGTATAATGCCCTAGATTTTTTTGTGTATACCAATTAGTACCTCATGTTGTCCTATATTTGGATATTTTAGTTATTGTAACCCTCTTTAAAAAAAATTGTCAATTTGATTAAAATAATTGCAATGTTTAAGAACCTAGAAATATGTTTAACATGTTTTCCTCTCCTTGAAGAACTTTATGTCTTCTTTTATTTCCATTTATTGCATTAAAATTAGATTCCCTTATTCTTAGTTGTATACTCAAATCTATAATAGGGAAAATAAAAGACAAAAATGAATAACAAGTCATAGTATGAATGACTAAGACATTTACTATTTTTATCTTAAAAGAGAATGATTAGACCCTTATTTTAAATTTTCTTATTTTTGGTTATAACTAATGTTAATATTTTGAAAAATTCAAATATATTTAGATAAGTGATATTTAGTGCACCATGATTATGAATATATTACCTTTTGAAGCAATGTAAAGATATATTTTTCTTCTTGATGACACCTGATTTATGCATAAAGAAACATAAAAGAATGTTTCTCAAAATTGAATGAATTATTAATGTTTATTATTATGATAAATCTCTTAGGATAAGATGATATAGATATAAATATAAATAGTTCTATGTGACAAAATAATAATGTTTGTCCCTTACAAGGGTTGTTGCACTAGTGGAAGTATGTAATAAATCAAGATTTAGATAGAAACATTGTGCTAGATGCTCCTTAAACTCCTTACTTGATAAATCATGTGTGCGGGCTATGCTTAACCTTAAAAATGATCCCCTCAGATTTAATATTGATTTTAGTTAGATGTTATATATGTTTAAGTTCCAATCGGTAATAGAATAAATTGTCAAAAAGGGGGAGAGATTAATGATAACCTATTTGTTTACACTTAATCTTTAACTTGATTACTACATACACATTGGTTGCAATAGTGATGTGATTGTGTTATCATCTTCTAATGTTGGTCTTCCCTAGTAAACATAAAATATGTGGATATCTTGATGCTTTCACATGAATGATTGTCCAAAGGAGAATATTATCGATTTATCATGCATTCAACATGTTTTTTATGAACTTAAAAATTACCTAAACTTCTTGGATATAATGCACTTATTTGTAATGGATGCTTGTTATGTTAGGAAACTTTCTAGGAAAGCATGGAAAGGATAGCTCACCTTTTACTAATAATTTGGTTCGAAGGAACCTTGATTGCTTATGCTTGGTAGGATTATTATTTACTACTTGAATAAGTGTGAAAATATTATAAGTTCTTATGATTGTGAAAGTATCATTGCTCTAATGATCTTTTATTAAAATAGAAATTTAATCTTTTAAAGCATATTTTTTTAATATTTATTGGGAATGGCTATATTCCAAGATAGTCACTCTATTGTAGTATCTTAAGATAGATGCATGCATGATTTTCTTAAAAATATAGTCTAATTGATTGATAAACCTATTTCTATACCTATTAAAGTATTTATCAAATCCAAGGATCCTAAATTATTATGATAATTTATGCCAACTTAGTTTGCATAAATAATTAAGTAAATTTTGATTTTCCTTACTATTTTTAGGCATAATATTACTTATACAATAGGTTTTGCATCTATATTTATGCAAATATCTATATGTGAATTCCTTGAAATAGAAATTAAAAATATTATGTTGTTTTTAGCTTTGATTGTGTGTAAGTATTTTCATCAAAGCTAGAGAAAAAAAATTACATTCAAAATAGATTATGGAAATCTCATATCGCTAACTAACTAAAAATATTAAGGTATATTCAAGTACACTTAATTATAGTTTGTATTATTCCTATGCTAAAAATGCCAAACTATTTTATTATTATGATATAGACTATGCTAGTAATCCTATTGGTAGGAAATCCACCATAATATATGTATTCAAATATGATGCAAGTTAGTAGAAAAAAACTATTGTGGCTCTTTCATCCTCAAATGAGAAATACAAAATTATAATAAAAGTAGCAAAGGAATCAATGTGGCTAAAGAGATAACTAGATGAGATTCATATAGGTATCGATAAGATTAAACTATCTTATTATGTGATATCCAAAGTTTTTATTGCTCTTACTAATAAACTTGTTCAAACATCAAAAGCATATTGAATTCCATGCCCACTTTATTTGAGAGAAATTTCAATGGTGAAACTACTCTCTAGTTTTATCAAACTATTGATTAGATGGCAGTTATATTTTATGTTAAGATGATAGAGAAATAGTATTGATCCTAGGAGCCACATATATAAAACCTTTATGCAATATAAATTCTCTAAATTGAGAATAATGTTGGGCATCAAGGAGTTGTATTGAGGGGAAGTGTGTATGAAAATATCACCTCCTAGTGGTCAATTATTGTATTGCATGTAATACTTATAGACATATGCAACATCTTCCTTTGTATTTCTTCTTCCACTTGTAAATTGTTATTTTGTATGTAAGACCTTCAATAATTATGTAAAGAACCTAGGGAGAGGATATTTTGAGGAGTCTTGGGCTCCAATAAGAAACTTTATAAGACAACTTTGAAAGCATCATTAAGAAAATTGAGATCTAAATGATTACAAGAAGTTTATCTTGTAGTAAAAAATACATGATTTTTGTCTTGACATATACTCTATCCCTATTATATGTATATCAAGGAACTCTCATGTTATTCAAGAACTTAATTTTTCTTTTCCAAATAAATTAATAGGAGTGTTAGAGCATGATTTTTATTAGGGGTCTATACATTGATGAAGAGGCTTAAAATAAGTATTTATAAAGCTCTAATATTTGGGACAAAATCAATTTTGATGGTGCTATGAAAGACAATACTAGCCTTTCTAGCATTGGGAGCATCATCAGAGATCAAAATAGTAGAATGGTCATTGGTTTTGCTGGAGGAAATGGGATTTAGTATTCTATGATAGCAAAGGCAAGGGCACTGCTTAGTGGAGTCAAAATTATTGTTTATATGGGGTTAAAGTATCTGCACATTGAGGGAGACTCCAAATCCGTGATAGATACCATCACTAAAAATAGTTATCTAGGATGGAAAGGGATATTTTGGTTGATATATAATTCATACTTAGCAAATTTGAAAGTAAGAAACTAACTCACATTTTTAGAGAAGGCAATAATGTTGTCAACTCTTTGGCCAATTTAGGGTCTTCCTAGGAATCTTCAAAATGTTGGAGAACCCTTGAGGCCCTCCCCTTGAATGTACAAGGATTTATCCTTGATGAGCAAAAAAAATTAACCTTTAATGATGAGTGTTGACACCTCCTTTACGGGCTGGACTACCCGTCCTTTAACCATTGGGTTCGGTATGATGTGGAGGAAGTATGATGAGATGGATAGGAACCTATGGGTGATTGGGATGTGTTTTGAGTTGTACCTTTTGCCTAGATGGATTTACATCTAGTTCAATGTTTTTTCTAGTCATGTGTATGAGGCTTCATGTTATTAATAGTCTCTTAAATAGTTGGAACGTGTCGGTGGCTGATATATTTCTCCACCCTTCTAAATTACTATTTTATTATGGCTCTATAATAATTAATTTGTGTCATGGTAGCTATTTATTTTGATTCAAAGTAATATATCACTCTATGTGATTGCTTCACTATCCTAAGCCTCTTGTAAAATCCTACTCATACGTGGGAAGATCCCATCACCTTAATTAGGCATGCTACGAATATTTTTTGCGATGATTTATCTTTCAAAAATCTTTCATTTATCCTACCCTTCTACAAATTGAAAAAAATTCTCTCTTTCTCACCATTGTTATAGTTCACTCCTCTTTGGGTTTGAAGATAGATGGTGATCATGTCAAAACTAAGCCTAGCTCTTGTAAGGAGTTTCAGTGTGACACACTATTATGGCACATCTGCATGGAAGGTGGTTTGGCCCCCCTGATGGAAAGTTTGAAAGGTCATGACAAGAATCTCTTCACTCCATTTTCTAGTAGTTTGTGCGACCAAAGGGTCACTGTGGGTGGCATTTCATTTAAGGTGAGTGAAAATGTTATAGCCAAAGCCATGGGGCTTTCCTGCATGGGGTAGAAACTTAAGAAACACACAAAGGTGCAAGATATGGATAGTATGCAAACTTCCTTGAAGGGGAATGAGCAGCCCACTAAACTCCATGTTGGCTACCACAAGAGTAAGCTCCCTAATCCTTGGGACCAAGTTTTCCTTGTATTAATGAAATACATTAATTTAGAAGACTGCTTTAAATGTTATTATTTTTACCATATGCCTCTTCTTAACCATTTATGCCATCGACTCCTCATTAGCTACCCTTTTTTTTATTGTCTCTTGAAAGCTCTATGAAGGAAACCATGGATCTCGTTGCCAAAAATCCTGAGAAACCCCCTACCCCTTCACCAAGGGCTCATCCTTTGCCTTTAGCATTTTTAATTAGCCATTTTCCCTCTAAAGCCTATATTCACCACTAGGGTTGAGGAGCCTGAGCCCTCTGAAACTCCTCCTTCGAAACTTGAAACCCTCCTCTATTGTTTCTATAGGTTCGAAGATGAAACTTCTCCTCACTACCAACCAACCCCCAAAGGACCCTAAACCCAAACCTTCTACAACAAATAAAAAGGGAAATGTTGGGTAGGCTAATACCAATGTCGCTATGGGGCTATTTGAATTAAGAACACTCCTACTAAGAAGGGGGGAAATTATCTACCAAAACCAAAGCAAAACAAAAAAAGAGAAAAAATGGCATAACCTTCTATGTTGAAGAACCACCCATCAAAAATGATGAGGATGACTCTGATACTAAAGATTCCAAGGAGGAAAATGTGGTGGATATGAGTATGGACACTTGTGTGGAACCTACCAGCATCAAGAGGTCTAACTATCTAGAAAAACATAATCTAGAGGTCCGCGTTGATGAAATTTCTAGCAGCTTGGAACATGGAAAGGAATGTGCTGACAATAAGCATGATACCGTGGAGGAACTGGAGTACATTGAGGGACAAAGTGGTGAAAAGGGAGACTCTCCCTTTCAAATTGAATTGCAAACACACAAAATATGTTATGTAAGAAGGTTGCAAATACATATAAAGAACTAAAAATGAAAGAGAAATCTGCAACTTTATTTCATTCAAATATGCAAATGGTTTACATCAAAATGAAGCTCATTGGCTCCTCTTCAATCCTACATGCAACACCTACAACAAACGTGTCTTGAAAAATATGGCACAATTTTGACAACATTTGGGTATGCAAACTTCACTTCTCCAAGCCCCCCTCTCCAAATGAAAAGGCATCAATAAATAGAGATTGAGTAAAGAGAAAAAAATCCATGGTTTCGCAAAACAACCTCTTGAAACCACCTTAAGAAATCCATGCCCAACCTTGGGAGTTTCAAAATCTTCAATAATAAATGAGGTCCAATGCATTCCAACCTTCTCTTGGACACCTAAACTCTTGTCCAATCAGATTTGGTTGTTTATGACATCTTACAACCTCTTGCATATTCCTTACAACTTGTTGATTACACTTTACATGCAAGCAACCTGCAAGATTCTTTGCAGCCCACCTTATGAAAAATTATCTACACCCAAATTTAATGTTGTAGGGCTCGAGGTGGATTTGTAACTAGATGAAGAAGACAACAAGAGTAAAAACCCTAATTGAGATTTTGATATGTAAGAGCTAGAAAAGAGAAAAACAACCAAAAAAAGAGTGTGAGAAGATAAGAGGTCTACAATTTGAAGTAGGTTACTGTAACAGAAAGTAGAAAATCTGAATATACATGAATCTGATTACAGTGGTGTGAGAGTGAACAGAGAGAAGTGTAATATACTGAATTGATGCATTAAAGGTTTTGCAGAACCATTTTTATGCATACTTGAAAGTGTAAATCTTCAGAGGTTATAGCCTCATTGTATTGAGTTGTAGCTCAGATTAGGTGATAGTTATCTCCTTGGAGTTGTAGCTCCTAAAATAGGGTGTAGCAGCATCTTTGAAGTTGTAACTTGTAAACGAGGAGTTGAAGCTTCCTTAGAGTTGTAGCTCTTAAAATTATAATTGAACCTCATTTCTTGTGAGGTTGGATTAGGACAGTAGATCCTAGCAGCATTTCTCATCGTGGTTTTTTCCATCTTGGGTTTTCCACATACATATGGTGTTATGTGTTGATCTCTTTTGTTCTTCTGAGTATTATATCTATTCATGCATTGAACTACACATTTGAGTTTTAAGTTTAAATCTGCAAAAAGTATTACTGAATTAAAAGTTTTGGTATCTAGATCATTGTGTTCTACAATTGGTATCAGAGCAGTAGGCTCCCTAGGAGAAGCTTAATCAGCTTGGGTAGATCCTGGATAGGTGAACACAATGGCATGTCAGGAAGGTTCAAGCAAGCCACCTAGATTCGATGGAACAAACTATGCTAAGTGGAGCTCATTAATGGAAGGATACTTAGGTTCTCTAGGAACTGAAGTTTGGATGTCTGTCGAGGTCAAATATACTATTCTTGCTACTATTCCTAGTGATCCTACAGGAAAGAAGGATTATGAGAGCAATAAGAAAGCTTGGTTTTCCATTATGAACATTTTTTTTTATTTTGTGCATGGAAAAGTTATGCATTGTAAAATTGCTTATGATGTCTAGGAAAATTTGAAGAAGATCTATGAAGGTGACACTAAAGTGAAGTTGGAAAAGTTACAAGTGTTGAGAGAAAAATTTGAAGGCTTGAAGATGTTTGAAGAAGAGAAGATTCTAGACTATCTTTAAAGAGTTGATGATGTGGTGAATGCCATTAAAGGATATGGCGTAGAACTGAAAGAAGAAGATGTTGTGTTGAAATTTCTCAGGTCTATGAAAACTAAATATGATTCCAAGATTTTTTCTATCAAAGAAGGAAGAGAAATTGATAAACTTACTCTTGATGAAATGCATGGCATAATTACTACATATGAGATGACAATGCCAAATGTTGAGTCATCTAGGAGATAAGTTGTATTTAAGGTGTTCAAGAAAGAAAAGGATAAAGCAGAAAAGAAGGACAAAGCTGAAATCACTACTTTTGACATTGAAGAAACTGATGAAGAAGAAGAAAACTTCATAAGTAGACTAAGTAGAGGATTCGACAAATATAAAGGTAAGCTGCCCTTCAAATTCTTTAACTGTGGTAGAGTAGTCCATTTTTCTTCTAAATGTCCATATGATAAAGTGGATAACTGTAAATAAGAAGGAGATAGTAAAAAGAAGAAAGAGTTTATCCTAAAAGGAGGAATTATGGGAAGAAGAAGAAGAGTCTATGCACTCAAGAAGATAGTGATGCTTCTCACGCTCTAGTGATAGTTCAGATGAGGATCAAGATCAAGCTTTAGTTGTGAGAGAAAGTGAGAAAGAATTTCTCTTCATGGCAAACACAACCCAGGATCAGAAGGATGAACAAGTTAAGTACTCACATGAAGAAGAAGAGGAGGTAGTTGTTGATCTAGAAGGAGAATTAATTAGTTCTCTTGAATACCTTGATGAGTTAAGAGATAAATATGATGATCTTAAGATAGAAAACAAGAAATTGAAAAAGAATGCTCAAAAGGAGAATGTTAAGCTAACTCAAGAACTTGAGGAATCAAATAAGCTAGTAGTAAATCTGAAATTGCAAGTGGAGGAAGCTAAAAGAGGTGAAGAAGTAATGAAGTCTAAACTAGAATCTGAAATGGAGAGATGCATGAAGTTAGAAGCAAAAGTAGTTGCTCTTAGAAAAGAATTGGAGAAAGCTAAGGAGTAGATCAATAAGGGTCTGAAACTAAAAGGAGGTACTGATATTCTTGATGAATTATTGAGTACGCAAAAACCAACCAATAAGGAGAAATCAGGCTTGGGATTAGAAAAAGGAAAAATTTATTTTATTGATGCCTCTGCTAAGCTCTATGAAAGATTTAGAGCAAAAGAAAAATCAATCCTCAGTGGTCAAAAATATGACAAAGGAGAAGCCTTTGAAAGTGAAAAGAAGTCATCTATGGTTGAGAAATCTAATAAAGAGAAGAAGTCAGGTGAAGACAAGAAAGTTAACACTTGAGATAGTCCCTAATCAACAAAAGAAGAAGCAAAATACTAAGAGAACAAACAATGATGGATTCATAAGAGTGCATTATCCAAGGAGGCTTAAACAAAGAATATCTCCTCATGCAGTCATAGGAAACATCATGACCAAGTACTCATCATACTTTAATGGGTATTGCTATACTTGTAACAATTTTGGTCATAGGGCTAGAGAATGTAAAGTCATTCCAAGGAGGAACACAAATTTTGTTAGCAAAAATTATTTTTCTCCTTTGATTGACATGAATGTAGTATGTTATAATTGCAACAATTTTGGTCATATAGCTAGAAATTGTAGAGGAAAATTTGTAGGACCAAATGTGAAATCTGAGAAGAAAAAATCCTCACCTCCTAAAAGGGAAAATGAAAATAAGACTTCTAAGACAAATGAAAAGAAAAACACAACTCCAAAAGTTGAAAAGGAAAATGAAGTCTCTTAGAAAAAGCAAGAAAAAGTTGAAAATAAGCCCAAAAAGATATGGAAGGAGAAAGAGCAAAATTCTGCTCAATCCATGATTGCTCAAATAGCACTACATGTAAAGGAACAATATTTATGGGTAATTGATAGTGGATGCTCCAAGCACATGATTGGAGATAAAAAGAAATTCATTGAACTTGAAATGAGAAAAGGAGGATCAGTAAATCTAGGTGATAATACTATAGTCAAGATTCGTGGCAAAGGAATTCTGAGCATAGATGGGAAGAATAATACCAAAGACATGCTCTATGTTGAAGGTCTAAAACATAATCTTCTTAGTGTCAGCCAGATGTGTGATAATGGATACAAAGTTGTATTTAATTTTGAAGGCTGCAAGAATAGAAAGAATGGTAAAACAATTGCTCAAGGTGTGAGGACTGACAATAATCTATACAATCTCAATGATGTACAAGGCCAAACATGTTTAATCATCCAAGAAGAGGAGAGTTGGTTGTGGCATAAAAGACTGGGACATGTCAAATTTGAAAACTTGGTAAAGATAAGCTCAAAAGGTCTAGTCAGAAATATGCCTAAGGTTACAAAGCCTGAAAATATAATCTGCAAAGGGTGCCAACAAGGAAAGCAAACAAAGTTCAAGTTTCCTACAAAGGATTATTCTACTACGAAACCCTTGGAGATAATTCATATCAATCTATGTGGTCCCATGAGGACAAGGTATTTCATGTTGTTGATTGATGATTATACCAGAATGGCATGGGTCATGTTTTTGAAGGAGAAGGATAAAGCATTTGAAAATTTTAAACTCTATAAGAAGCTGGTAGAAAATGAGACTAGGAGAAGAATTAAATGTCTCAAATTAGACAGAGGTGGAGAGTTTACATCAAGTGAATTCAAAGAGCACTATGAAGATCATGGAATCAAATGCCAGTATTCAGCTCCAAGAACACCACAACAAAATGGTATAGTAGAGAGAAGAAACGGGATTGTGAAGGAGATGGCTAGAGCCATGTTGAATGAGACAAACTTGACAAATACATTTTGGAAAGAAATAGTAAAATTTGTTGTATACACTCAAAACAAAGCTCTTATTAGATTTAACAATGGTAGAACACCATATGAATTGTGGTTCGGTAGGCCTGCATCAATCAAGAATTTCAAAGTATTTGGTAGTAAATGCTATATTAAAAGAGAAGATGAAGATTTAGGAAGTTTTGAGTCCAGATGTGATGAAGGGATATTTTTGGGGTATTCCAATCAAAGCAAAGCTTATAAATTTTATAACAAGAGATTGCATAAAATTGTAGAGAGCGTACATGTCAAGGTTGATGAAATGAAAATCAAGCCAAGTCCATCAAAAACAATCTTGAAATAGACTTAGATGATTAGGATATAGGTGAAGTAGCAGAAGAACAAGAACAAGAAGCAGAAAAGGAGCAAGAGGTTGAACATGCTCCTACAAAATATGTGCAAAAAGATCATCTTGTAGATCAAATAATTGGCGATAAGACTGAAGGTGTGCAGAATAGAAGAAGACTTGCAAAGAACAAGGAACAAGTGAACTTTTCCCTCTTATATCATATTGAACCAAAAAGCTTTGATGAAGCCAGTAAGGATGAGAGTTGGATGAAAGCAATGGAAGAGGAACTCAATCAGATAGAAAAGAACAAAACTTGGGAATTAGTTCCTAGGCCAAGAATGTAATAGGCACCAAATGGGTATTCAAAAATAAGCTAAATGAAGATGGAGAAGTGGTTAGGAACAAAGTGAGGTTGGTATGCATAGGATATGCTCAAGTAGAAGGTATTGATTTTGAAGAAACATTTGCTCCAGTTACAAGATTACAAGTTATTAGGATGTTTCTTGCATTTTTTGTGTATAAAGGATTTAAAGTATATCAAATGGATGTCAAATCTGAATTTTTAAATGGAAACCTTGAAGAGGAAGTATTTATTGAGCAGCCAAAAGGTTTTCAGTTGTCAGAGAATGATGATTATTTCTGCAGATTGAGAAAAGCATTGTATGTTTGAAGCAAGCACCAAGGGCTTGGTATTCAAGACTAGATTAATATCTACGACAACAAGGATTCAAGAAAGGTTGTGTTGATAGAAATCTATATCTCAAATCTGAAAGTAAGCATATGATCATTGTTGTAGTATATGTAGATGATATCATATTTGGTGGTAACAATGATAAAATGTGCAAAATATTTGCTACAAACATGCAAGATGAGTTTGAAATTTCCATGCTAGGAGAACTCGTAATTTTTCATGGTTTGCAAATTACTCAAATTGATAAAGGTATATTTATATCACAAACCAAGTATGCAAAAGAAATGCTGAAATTTTTTGTCATGGAGGATTGTAGACTAGTCAGTACTCCCATTATTACTGGTTGCAATTTGAGAAAATCAAATGAGTCACCTGATGCAAATCATACCTTGTATAGATCAATGATTGGAAGTTTTCTATACTTGACTGCATCTAGGCCAGATATAATGCATGCAATTTGTATGGTAGCAAGGTTTCAGCTGCCCCAAAGGAATCTCATGTCAATATAGTGAAAAGAATTCTTAAATACATTAGAAGCATTGTTGACTATGGGTTGTGGTATCCCAAGTGTAAGGATTTCTCATTAACAACATATACAGATGTCGATTGGGCAGGAAATGTAGATGACAGGAAGAGTACCAGTGGTGGAGCATTCTTCTTAGGGAACAAATTGGTTTCCTAGATGAGCAAAAAGCAAGAGTCTGTCACTTTTTCTAATGCAGAAGCAGAATATGTTGTTGTTGCATGTTGTACAGAGGTCATTTGGATGAAGCAGACATTAAAAGACATCAAAGTGGAATACAAAGAGCCTATCTCTATTCTTTGTGATAATTCCATTTCCATTAACATATCAAAGAATCCAGTGATGCACTCCAAAACCAAGCATATATCAATCAAGTATCACTTCATCAAAGAGAAGATTGTAGATAAGGAAGTCAACATAGAGCATGTTCCAACAAAGGAACAAGTGGCTAACATATTTACAAAGCCTCTTCCTATAGAGCAGTTTGAATACTTGAGGAAGAAGCTAGTAGTAGTTTCTCCCACCTCATCACTAAACATTAGTGATAGGGCATATATCTAGGGGGAGCTTCGGTGATCATTTATTTGACCCTAGTTAAGCATAGTGTGATCAAGTCATGTAAAATCTTGTTTTACAAATTTCTAACGACTTGATGGTTGCAGAGTTTGTCACAATTGGATCATTTCCTTAGGGGGGGTGTACCCTTTTCCATTGATGTCAAAGGGGGAGAAAATATAAATGTAAAGAAAAGAGCAAATCGTATTGAAGAAATGTGAAGCATACTGAGAAGAGAAGATATGTATGTCATAGGGGGAGTTGTTATATTTTTGTGAGAATAGTCAAGTTGATACAGAGCTTCAATGTTATATCTTGTATGAGCACTTCCAGTTTTTCCATCAATGCCAAAGGGGGAGATTGTTGGCATATAGTTGTCATTGATGTCAAAAGAGAAAATCATGCAAAGGAGAATTGTTGGCATGATGACTGAAGATGAATGTGAGAGCAATGGATCTAGTTTTGAAAGTATGTGGTTGGTTGATGATGCTAAAGTGCATATCTTGCAAATGTTGTCATGAAGATAAAGAGAGTCCTTCATGCAATAGAAGAAGAAACAAGCTACATATTCAAAATGGGTTTTTTGAGAGCATTCCAATGATGTGCTCTGCAGGTTGAAAAAGTGAAGGATGTGCCCAAAACTAATTTAATTCTGCTCTTGAGTGATTCTAGGTTTTACAGATAAACCCTAATGCGTTTACAGTTATGGCATCCTCAAAATGTTCTATTTCGATGGTGACTTATGTTTGGCAGTTGCAGGGAGCTTAAGTAATGACTTAAGCCCATTATGTTCATCCAGTAACCTGCCTCTCACATCTTGGAAACTGGTTGACGAGATCTGAGGTTCACATCAGTATGATAGTGCATGATCAGAGGATTGGGGAGTTAGGAAATTTAAGAACTCCGCAACTTGGTTAAGGATTTTGAAGAACCAGCAACTTAGCGATGTGCGATGGGTGAGTATAATGTCGATGGTGGGACCAGATAGTGGAAGGTGACATATGCCATGAACTGTTGGCAACAGTGAATGGTGGAGATTAATCCATGATGGATAAATGATGACCGTTGATGTCTAGTGGGACCTACGAAGGTGGCATACGAAGTTAGTGGAAGGTGATGTCATGTTGAGAGGTGGCATTAGCCTGCATACCCCATTGCGAATTCAGCAAGGCCTGTTCAAGACCTGCGGGGCTAGTGGGGAATGGTGAAGATCAATCCTTAGAGATCAAACAGTGCTTACTGCAAAGTTTGGTGGGACCAGACTAAGTGAAAGGTGACGATGATGGAGGATGATGTGCATTGTTAGTCATAAAATGAATGACAATATGACACATGGCAATCGCTTATTAGATGATTTTGCATCCTTGTAAAATCAACATTCGATCAAATGAATTATTTGGTGATGGTGTTTTACTGTGTAACCCTAGACAATGAAAAGAAGTATAATGAAATTATGAGAGGTGAATGCTCACAAGATCGATGATGGTGATTTGAATGACCGCTTATCTAACGGTCAGGGTTTAAAGGCATGATAGTGAACGAGGATCAAAGGATCATGACACAAAAGGAGAAGATCGACGGCCAAAATACAAAAGTAGAGATTTGAAATGGCTACAACAGTGTGAATGAGGGTTTAGACTGCAAGCTAACATAGAGGAAGGAATTAATTGGTCCAATAGCACTAGTGACCTATGTAAATGAAGATTTGATCTTCAAGATGATGGCACATATTACAAAGGTGATTGAGATCGAATCGGATTGAATGGATAGAAGAATTCATTGAATGCATATCAATTTCTAGGGTTTGAAAAAGAGCCAATTTGGGTAAATTCTCTATAACATAATTAAATGTTGAATGATAGTGTATGGCTCGAGGTGAACAGGATGCTTATTGGTGAAGATAGCAAGTATGGAAACCCTAACAGAAAGCTATAGTTGAACTGGACAATGGAGAGAATCTCAAGGTAGAGATAGTAGGGTAGAAATACAAATTTTGGAAGTGATCAAGATCAAATTTGATCACATTGACAAGAGAATGCATTTAATTTATTCAGCTCTGGCACTTAAAAGAATAAACCAATTTGGGAAAAATTATCTGCACCCATATTTAATGTTGTAGGGCTTGAGGTGGATTCGTAACTTGTTGAAGAAGACAGCAAGAGTAAAAACCCTAACTAATATTTCGATATGTAAGAGATGTACAAGAGAAAAATAACCAAAAAAGGAGTGTGAGAAGATAAGGGGTTTGCAAGTTGAAGTAGGTTACTGTAACAAAAAGTAGAAAATTTGAATATACATGAATCTGGTTATAGTGGTGTGAGAGTGAACAAAGAGAGAAGTGTAATGTATTGAATTGATGCATTATAGGTTTTGCAGAACTAGTTTTATGCATACTTGAAAGTGTAAATCTTCAGAGGTTGTAGCCTCATTGTACTAAGTTGTAGCTCAGATTAGGTGATAGTTATCTCCTTGGATTTGTAGCTCCTAAAACAAGGTGTAGCAACATCCTTGAAGTTGTAGCTGCTAAACGGGGAGTTGAAGCTTCCTTAGAGTTGTAGCTCTTAAAATTGTAGCTAAACCTCATTGCTTGTGAGGCTGGATTAGGACAGTAGATCCTAGCAACATTTCTCACTATGGTTTTTCCCATCTTGGGTTTTCCATGTACATATGGTGTTATGTGTTGATCTCTTTTGTGGTTGTGAGTATTATATCTATTCATGCTTTGAACTACACATTTGAGTTTTAAGTTTAAATTTGCAAAAAGTATTACTGAATTAAAAGTTTTTGTATCTACTAATTCGCCCCCCTCTTAGTAGATCATTGTGTTATAACAAATAGAACCATGTGGTTGATCTTGCCCTCACTTGTAGTGGAAGTCGATGAGGGAGTGTTGTAATATTTGAGGTGGTTGCACACCTAGTGATTGGTGTCCACTTATCTTGTGCACCTCTAGATATATGTGTGTGTGTGTTTGAGGCTAGACTTGTTGAGAGTCTAGAGGGTTGACCCTATGAAGATCTATCATGTTTGAAGGATTGAGTGCATAATGTACCTTATCCTTATTTTTGCAAGCTTCAAGGAGTAAGCCCAATCTTAGTGGGAGAGGATGTAATGTCCTTCTCATTTACAACCTACATATGGCTAGATCTTAACAATGTTCTTTGACTATGTATTAGGAGATGCATAAGTTGTGATTGTGCGTGTTGCTTTGGGTGATTGATTGATGTTTCATCTTCACCATTTTCTTTGATAGCCTTGGTTGTGACTTGTGTTCTTGCTTTGTATGATTTTTTTTTACCATCCACATGTTTTGAGATGTGGTTGATTGTTGGTGTTTTGGTTGCATAGTGATATGTGTATGGAAGAATGCCAAGTTCCTTGTGAGAAATTGATGTATTTCACTATTGTTGTACTCATTGAGATTATGTGTTATTCTTTATATTTATGAGTACCATAATAATTTGTTTCATGTATTTTAGTTTATGTATTAAATATTATATGTTTTGTATGATGTTGAACCTCATTGGATGAGTTTTATGTGCTTTGGCTAATATATATTATGTAAGTATGCAGAATGTGTACATTGAGTGGATATAGGTACTAGGTTATTTCTCGACTTGATATGTAGGTTTGATGTATCCCTCAACGATGGTTAATTAGAGATGTCACTATAGGCTTATGTGTTTACTAGCCACTATTGCACGTCATTGAGTGTGAGATGAGTGATTATTTCCCTTCTAGTTTTGGATCCGAATCAATGGTGATTAAGGTATACATGTGTTGCAGAAAACCATTAAATGTTTATTTAATATTGTGGTTGTTTATTTCTCGTTTGCATGCAATTGCATTTTAAAGATTAAATCTTGCATGTGAATAGTGTTTGATGTATTTGATAAATCAAAAAAGAAAATTACAATTTAATATTTATTAAGAATGTTATTTAAATTGTTGCAATTAGTTAAAATTGTTATTCAAAAAAATTCCTTTGACTTCGGAAAAAATAATTAAATTATTTGAATTTCCTAGAAAAAGGATCAAATTGTATTATTTTATTTACCTTTGGAAAGAATATAACTTAGGAATTTCTAATTCAATTGTAATTTATATTTTATGGAAATGAAAATTAGAGGAAAAAGAAAATAGGAAAAAAAAAGTGAACAAAATTAGATGAAAAAGTGCATAACAGAAAAGACCTATTTTTCTCATTCATTCTCTCATTTGTCATTTTTTCTCTCAAAATCTTCTTCTCAAAAACTGTAAATTGTACGAGATAGTTGGATTGGGTAAATGGAATTGCTTAGGTTGGATAGAAAAGGAAGACCTTGCTTGTGTGAGTTTATTTCTTGTGGATTGCTTCCCATGAATGGATTGAATTGAATACATTTGCCATCATTTGAGCTCCAAAAAGGAAGGTAATTTTCTTAAATTTATTATTGTTTGAGATGGTTTTCTATTATTTCTAGTCATGCCCACTCTAGTGGTTGTATATGGCCTAGATTTTACATTCAACTCAAGCATTTTAATTAGATTAATCAATTGTTTATATTTTTTTCAAAAACTCCATTTTGTGGCCTTATTATAGCAAAATTTTCCAAAAACCTCAAAATGTCAATTTTATTTGAAAAGTGGATTGTTGTGCATTTTTGCAACCAAAGGGTATGTTTAGAAATTTGAATTTTGAAATTTGAACTTTCAAGCATTCAACCATGGAGTTTGAATATTTTTTTATGGTTTTGTCAATGTAAATTATTTTTTAAAGTTTTGAAATTGTGAATGAATTTTAATGAGGGAAAAGAAGTCTCCTTATTTATTTTTTATTTATAATATTTTTAGACTATGTTTTATTACCCAAACTTTTTGCATTGAAATTCATCCCATAGTCAAATAGTGAAGTGGCATGATGAACCTAGGATTTGAGGTGTAGGGTGTAGGAAAGGGGTGAATCTTGATATTGATCAAGGCACAAAGGGGCTCGAGGATATGACAAGTGAAGAGTTTCCATTGTGTGTGTGTGAAATATATAAAGTTACTATCAACACAAACCTTAATGAAATGATTTATATTAAAGATTCAAAGCAAACAAGTTATTCTAATTTGCAACAAACTAAATCTTCCAAGAACATCTCATTGTCCTCTATTCTCAATGATTTTTTTAACCTTTTGGCCCTCAGATTTCTATGTGCACAAAGGCATATTAGAATGACACTTAAGAAACGAGATTAGTATTCAATATGCAAGCTAATTTAATGCCTACATGAAACTATATGCAAACAATGATTAAGAATGCCATGATGAGTGGAGGATGATGTTTATGATAAATAAACAAGTGGAGGTGGATGCTATGGTATTGAACTAGAATGATCTATATATGATACTCCATATGCTCAAATGCAAACTAAAAATGAACTAATCTAAAATTTAACTATGATGCAAGATGGTACATAAAATGCAACTATGATGCAAGATTTAAAGCTAAGATGTAAATGCAAGGCAAAACATGATGTAAAGACTAGCTATAAGACTCCAAAATTCTCCAAGCTCCAATGATAAAACCTACATGATAACTTTACGTCAAATGTGGATGCAAAATACAAGGCCCAAGGGTTGTATTTATAGCCTTTCCCAAGCATATAGTGAGGTGGCAATAATCAACAGTCAAGATTCGAATAAGAAAAATGGATGGTGAAGAGGAAGAGAATCAAGATGTTGTCCCCTTGACCAAAGACAACATGCCATTTGGATGGAAGAATCTCTTGACCAATGGGAAAAATGCCATTTGGATGGAAGATTCAAGTGTGAGAAGAGAAGACCATGTGCTTCCAAAATTGGTGGAAGTGTGGGAGGAATGAGCCATGTGCTTTTTTAAAAATTGGTTGAAGATAATTCTAATTAAAAATTAGAGCTATTTAATTTCATGTGACCTTGGTGAGGTGGCACAAAAAGTTGTAGACATGTGCTTGAATTCCTAATCGAGATTAGTGAAGATTAATTAAATAAAACAAGCTTATGGAAATTTGTTTATTTAATTAATTTAGAAGAATATGATTTTAGATTTGGAGAATTAGAGAAGGGTGAACAATATAAATAAATTGAGAATTTATTTATATGTAGTTGAATATTAATTAAATAACTAGTATTTAATTAATTAAATGTCATGACCGTTTTTAGGTGTATACATTTTGCCCCTCTTTGAAGTAATGTGTTTACACGTTGCTTCAAAGAAAAATTTGAAATCAATGCTAAGAAAATTTTCAATGCCCCAGATGTTGATTTTCAGATATTGACAGATATATGCCCCCTTAGGAGATAAATCGGTGAATTTTGGAATCTTTAGGATTTTTTGGAATTTTTGAAAATTTTGATGATTTGCTAATGATTTGATATGATTTGCAATTTTTTATGATGCAGAAACAATTTATCTCTCGAAAAAGAAGATTGAGCTTGCCATATTGATTAATTAATTAATTGATGCATTATGTTGCCTCCTTGTGTTTGATGTTTGATGATCGCATTTAGCTGATTGATTTGATGATGTTGATGTGATAGTTGATGATTGACCTCATGATAGGTGAGGATCAATGATAGGATGATGATGATTGACCTCATGATAAGTGAGGATCAATGATAGGATGATGATGATTGACCTCATGATAGGTGAGGATCAATGATAGGATGATGATGATTGACCTCATGATAGGTGAGGATCAATGATAGATTGATGATTGACCTCATGATAGGCGAGGATCAATGATAGATTGATGATGGACCTCATGATAGGTGAGGTGCATTGATTGATGGACATCATGATAGGCGAGGTTGGATCGATTGATGAACCTCATGATAGGCGAGGTTGGATTGATTGATGAACCTCATGATAGGCGAGGTTGAATTGATTGATGAACCTCATGATAGGCGAGGTGCATTGATTGATGAACCTCATGATAGGCGAGGTTGAATTGATTGATGAACCTCATGATAGGCGAGGTTGGATTGATTGATAAGATTGTTCAATTGTGATATGTTATGATCAAAGGAGAATTTTAGAATTCTTCAGGCTAGGCAATGTTTCCTAAAGACATGGGACATGATTTCGCATCTGGTGCAGGCGGATTCAGATTTAATTAGGCGACGTGGTTTGACTTCTCTGATTGATTGATATGCCCCAGTATAGGATTGATTAATATACTGAGACTTGATGATGTACTGATACTTGATGTATACACTTATTCAGTCAGAGATTTTGTGATTTCTATGACTTTGTTGATGTATCTCCATGTTTGGATATCATTGTACACTTGACATTATGATTTTGAGGTAATATGATATGCAGCGATGATGATGATTGATCTATGCGTTTATGATTTATGTGATGATGATCATGATGATAATGATGGATGCATTTAATTTCTATTATGTATGTTGTGTGATGTTCTATATGATGATGATATGATATGTTATGGATGCAAATGATGATACAGCTGATGTGTTATGATTCTATGATGCTTCATGAATGATGTCTATATGATGTATGCGATGAATCCTATTATTCCAATGAAATGTGATGCATTTTATGTTTTTGTTCTTTTCTAATGCAAATAAATGATGCAATGGATGAGTAAATGATGTATGAAATGATCACATGATGATGCATATTTTTGTTGATATTTATGTGATGTTTATATGTGATTATGATCATGATGATTATGATAATTATGCAATGATGATGCTTATGTGATGATTTATTTGTGGGATGTATGAAATGATGATATGATAATGCATGGTTGATGAGTTAATCTGATTTTATGGATGATGGTTTATGCTATGTGAGATGGATGTGATTATGCAAATGGCATGTGATGTTTATATCCAATTAGTCCTTTATCAGTCTTGGATTTGAGCAATAACAAATTCATCTTCACTATTGGTTTTAGATGTTCATAACAAGGGCATTATATCCTTGTTAATCAATCATGTTTTTCAGCAGCTTTTTCTTCATGGAAATCTTACTCTGTTGGATATGTCTTTCAATCTTCTTAATGGACCAATTTCTTAATCCATTAAGAATGAATGAGATGATTATGATTATGCAAGTGAGATGGAATGCACTTATTTTTGTGTTTTTTGATGCAAATATAATGATGTAATGCATGGATGGATGAATGATGTGATAATGTTTTCCAATGTATGCAAATGATGATGCAACTAATATGCAACTAAATGAGAATGTTTTCTAATTGATGATAATGCAAGTGGTGTGTAATTATATGAAAATGATGTGTTTTTGGCAATGTCAAGTGTACTCAATCCCTTAATGCCAGAGATAACATCATTGTTGCAGCTTTGGAAAACCCATAAATACAGATGCAAACTAACATGGATGCAATCTACTCTTAACCATGCAGATCTCGTATGCAAAAGTTGTCATTCGTAATAGCCGATTTGTCGTGTTTTTATCATCATTGGACCTTTAAAATGTTGAAAGTGAGTACAAGCATCAATGGTATATTCAAACCATGATGACCTGAGTACTACTTCCATGATGTTTAATAGTGCAAGTTACCACAAGCATATAAGTATAATTAAACCGAGATGACCTGAGCATTGCTTGCGTAAATAGACAAGAGTTAATCCTTTTCCTATGCAAATTCGGAATGTCATCAGTGATACTTTGTAGCACACTTCTCGTGACAATTTGCACAGTAATAATGATCAACTCACTGACAGCAAACAAAGAAAAATCATACTCTTTCCTAGCTCCTCTAGTTTGATACATCATCGAGGGGCTCTAGAGATATGATAACAAAAATAAAAGTACAACAATTGAACATTTGTGTTTAACGTGATAAACCCTTGATTCAGAAGAGCATCATCCTTTTGAAGTTTGCTTTTGATTTGATTTGGTTGTTTTGATTTGGGTGTTCGATGCATTTTTGTTTCTATGATTGATGTTCAATGTTGAGTTGCACTATAATCATTGTTTTGGGTTGTGTTGTACTATTGTTGTTTGTTTGTTGGTTTAAGCCCAAAGTTTATTTACCCCCAGTGAGTTCAGGATTTTTCCCCCAATCCAGGGTGAGACACGACTGTGATGACCAAAACCTAACCTAAAGACCTATCTTAGGGGCCTCATGGGTTGATCAATAGATTAGCCTTGCCTACATTGTATACGCAGAGACCACATAGTTTGACTGATGACCCAACCAATTTTTACAAGATGAAGACATGAACTTGAAAATTCCAATTTATTATGACGGACTCCTCAAAGAATGACCTAAATGTCTCGAGGGATGATCAAAGATCAACCTTGCATACGTTCAAAGCTCAGAGACGACGTAGTTCGACAAGATGACTATGTTTTTGTATTTTTGACTTTTGACCTATTTTTGGTTTTTGATATGATATGGATGTTTGATGCATTTTTTATTTTCTAAATGTTTTTGGATTTTCAATTTTATGAATGTTTTTTTTATTTTCGATTTTATGAATGTTTTTGGATTTTCGATTTTATGAATGTTTTTGGATTTTTGATTTTATGACCTCAAGAATGTACATGAATCTGATCCAATGTAGGACATGCCCCTAGTGTGATGCGATAGGACAAACTAATTTTTAGAATGGGTTGAGTAGTACTAGGGGAGATCATGATGCAAATACTGGATCAAGCTATGATGCAGACATGGATGCATGACGGATGCAGATATGGAAGCATGATGGATGATGATATGATATGATATGATATGATATGACCATTTGAAGGAACAAGATGCCCCACAATAGAGGTAATGCAACCATGGATAAATGATAGATCAAAATGAAAGATTCACTGCAAAATATGTCACACAAGCAACATATCTCTTGTCGAAAGATCATAATGGTTGATTGATTAGGATGCCAGGAATGATTGATTCCATAAGGCATGATGATGATAAGTACTTAGGATCACTGATTTCCTCTAAGTACGATAAGATTGATGATTGTTGATGATTGATTGAAAAAAGACATGAGGATTGGATAATGTTTTACAACTAGGCTCAAATATGATTTGCATGATAAGATTCAAGGTTGCAAAGGGACATGATGACAAGGTTTTTGATAAGCTAGGAGATATGGAATGGAAGAATGAAAGGATAAGGATAATTAATGGGATGATCAAGATCAACTAGATAAGATACAGACACAAGGCCCAAGTATTTTTCCCCTATTCCTCATCAAGACCAAGGACGAGAAGAAGGATGTATTTAGAAAGAATGATGGGATATGGATAAGGTGAAGGATATGGTACGAAAGATATGGAGAGAGCGTATAGGATAAGATAGATGATGTTCAAGAAGATCCTTAACCTTGTCAAGATCAAAGGTGGAAATGTAAGGTATGATAATATGGACGAAACTTGCCCCCCCAAGTGTAGAGTGCAAGAGGAATATGGAAAATAGGATATGGATGATAGGGAGATGGAGGAAGGACTTAAGCATCAAGTTTCACTACCAAATATCCCTCTAATAAACCATGGTAAATTGGAATTAGACTCATAAATGTTGGCCTATTAAAGGTATGATGGAAGAAACAAGGACTTATCCAAAGGTTTGGATTAAAGGAGAATAATGGGGGATGCATGTTGGGTAATGGATAGGAGGTGGGAAGGCTTGTTGATGGATAGATGGAAAGGGTGGCAAGATCAACATGGGCACACACCTTGAAGGATGGTGGAGTGATGGAGGAAAAATGGATTTGGAAGGTGAGAGGTTTTTAGATGGAAAATTGGAGGAAGCTTTTGGATTGGCAAATTTGGATGCCAATTTAGATTTTATTGCTTCTATGAGACTTTTTGGAATCCACATGACTTTTGACTTTGATATTTTCTTTGTGGGCCTTTGTGGCCTTTGAGATTTTTCTTTTTGTTTTATGGGCCTTTGTGGCCTTGGAAATTTTTCTTTTTGCTTTGATGGGCCTTTGTGGCCTTTTGAAATTTCCTTCTGATTTATGGACCTTTGTGGTCTTGGAAATTTTTGCTTTTGCTTTGATGGGCCTTTGTGGCCTTTTTGACTTTTCTTTTGATTTTGGATCAAATTTTCTTTTATTTTTGCATGCCTCTTTGAGGAGACATGTTGATCCTTTGACACATGTGGATTTTGATATAGAAGCTTTTGACATTTGGCAACCAAATTTCCTCCATGAGCAATGGGAGGGGTGGAGTGAGATGAATGGTGTGGAGGTATTATGGATGAGTGAGTGTAGGTAGAATTTTGAAAGGGCATCAAGGATGTGTGCCTTTGTTGTTCTTGAGGAATAGGATATGGAACTAGCATAGATGGAAGGTTTGATGAACTAGGATGAGGACCTAAGATAGATGGAAGGTTTGGTGGATTAGGATGAGGACCTAAGATAGATGGTAGATTCGATGGATTAGAATGAGGACCTAAGACAGATGGTAGGTTTGATGGACTAGGACACTTAGGTGTATAACCAATGCCATGGTAATATGGGTTTTCTTGAGCAAAAAGGGGTTCTAGGATACCTTGTTCATGAAGGCCTAATCCTTTTCCTTTGTAGTTCATACTTTGACACATTCATTTACCAATGGGATATGTATTGTTTGTGAAACAAGATGCAAGTCCATTTTGGGGAGGATATGATATGGATGAAAGGATAGGTGTTGGAAGTAAACCAAATCGGATGAAGGTGGAGGATCCCAATTTTTAGGTGTGGGGTTGATGGATAGCTTGTATAGGTGTGAAAGGATCTTGACATGGGGATGATGGGGTACTTTGATCTTGACTTGGAAGAGGATCATGAGGTGTAGGAGATGAAGTAACTTGCTCTTTATTAGGTATGGAATCATCGTGAAGTGGTGTGAAAGGCATATCTTGATCTTGAGAAGGATGGACATCCTCATGGAATGGAGGGATATCCTCAGATGGAAGCCTATCTTGATCTTGATGAGGAAGGAAAACATGAGATTTTGTAGAAAGTATATCTTGATCATCGAATGGTAGGACATCATTAGATAGGGTGGAAGAATTATCATGCTCCTGGGATGCAATGGAATCATGAGATGGTATGAATTCATTAGATGGGGTGGAAGAAGAATTTGGAAGAATATTTTTCTCTTGAGATGGAAGGGAATCATTGTGGATGAAAAGTGAAAGGAGGGGATCATCATAGAATTCTTGAAAGATTTGGTCTTGGTCAAAGATTGGAAGAACTTGTGGAATTTTGGTATCATTGGATGAAGTGGAAAGAATGTTTTGATCTCGAGGTGTAGAGGAGTCTATGATAGCATGGTTTGGACTGAGAGATTGACATGAATCATTGGATATAGAAGATATGATAGAAGGTGTTTGGATGGAATCGTTAACTTGGGTGAAAGAATCCTGAGATTTATTTTAGCTTATGGGAGATCAAGATAAATGCATGACATGGTATGATTGTTCAATATCCTTTGTGTTTGAAGACTTTTACTTGGATGATGTAGTTGTTGGTGGAGAAGGTGTCATGTCCAGATTTCTGTTAGATGGATAAGAATAGATGTCTGACAACAAATATCCTTTTGTGGTTGTTTCCCTTTGCATAACCCATATTTTTTGTTGAAGGTTCTTTATTTGATGAGCTAAAGCATTCAATTGATCCCCATCTATTTTAGCCATGGTGGTTTGAGTTTCAATTTCCTGTTCTTTGAGTTTATGTTTTTGTAATCTTGTTTGAATGGGCATACAAGTGTTATAGTTTTGACTAAACTTTGATCTAGTTTTTGGAAAAGTACCAAGGATTACAATTAAGTCAAATAGAATGACAAATTCTAATGATACTAAGTTTGATTTGATTATATAGCTTCATTTCGTGATGAGAGGATGATAAATCTTGATGATGAAACTAGGCTTAATAATCAAAGGTGTGATAAATTTGATGATGTTGGTACTTTGTGATGTTAGATCTTGGTTTAGGCTGGAAAATTCCACTTGTAGAGGTCAATTTTAACAAGTTTGGATTCTAAGGTATCTAAGGAATGATTTTGGGGCTTTGAGAAGGTTCTGAAATTTTGGTTCAAACTGTGAAACTGGAGGCAATTTTTCTTCCTAAACGAGGTACTCAAATCTTTGGAAAAGTCTTGGATTTTGACAATAGTAAAACATGTATAATTTGGGATTGTTCTTGCAAGCTTTTTGGTAGAAATTGAAGGTCAACCTCTCTCTAAATTTGTAAAGTGTTGATAGACATTTTTTATGTTCTTTTGGACTAAGAGGTATGGACTTTGGTTTCCGAATTTTAATCTTTCATGAAATCATTTGGTAACACACATGTTTAGACTCTGTTTTACCTAAGGATTGTTTGAACACTGCTGAGGATCCCCAAGATGAGACTAATTGTCGGGCAAGAGATGAACCTAGATCATTGGTTTTTGTTTTGCAAAAGGCACCACAAAATGAGAAAAAGGTGCCAAAACAGAGACAAAAGGCGCCAAAATAGGTGCAAACTTGGTTTTTTGAAAGTTTCTTGAAAATTTGCTTGGTTTTTTCTGATTTTCCAATGGGAGACTTGTTTGTTTCACTAAATGCAATTCTGAATCAGGGTTTTCACTTTCGATATGTGACGTTTTGTTTATTTTGAAAACACTTTGATAAAGACACATCAAGCAATGTAAATTCCTAAGGTTGTGAAAGACTGTATTCTTTTGGATTCCATGCGGGTTTTACCCCAACCGCACTTATTCTTAGCGGATGACTAAATGCTTGACCCCATTGGCTCCCCTCCACGACACTCACTTCTTGGGGCAACCAAGCATCAATACCCATGAATCTCCCATGGCATATTTTTCATCTCTACTAAAAATTGCAAGAATGTGGATGCCTTCGCAACGACCGTTGTTGCACCAAAGAATAAATAAAGGTTTTTGGCCAAACTATAACAAGGGTTTTAATGTGAGCATTTCGTTCGCAGGGGATAATCTATGCGGCGAGAGACCATTGTTGCCCTTCTCGTTGGAACTATCCTCATGATACTAGTCTTTGTTCTAGTATCCACATTTATATACCAGCTGGAAGTTGTTTGGCTTTAGCGTGTTACTGATTGGGTCATTCCCTTGGGTGATTACTTTTTCCCACAAGGCAGGCCCTCTAAGATAAACAAAAGTAAGCAAGTATACTCATAGTTCGATCACTCTTTATTCTGCATGAATAAAGAGAGAACACACACCATATACTCCACTCACACTCGCACAAAAAAAGTGAATGGGTCTAGCTTTTTGGTCACCCAGTTAAGGGGAGAGCATATGCCTACCATCCATCAAGCACAAAAGACATGGTGTTCATTAACCTTTTAATTAAGCTATGTTCCTAACTTAACCAAAAGGAAACAATTAAATCACTTCCAGTCCCTGCAATATGTCAGTAGTTTGATAAGAATGTCTTTGACAAGCGTTTTTAGTACAATGGATATCAAATGCTTTTTCTTTCTCTTCAATGCTCCATGTTCCTCTTAAAACCTGCAATAAAGGCTCAAAGTGTTAAATGAGATCAAGAAATAAGAAGACATGAGGGTTAGGTGAATGATTAAGCATAAAAACCCTAAAACTTAGACTAAGTTACAATGTGATTTGACTTTAGGTGTAAAATTGAAAATTTTAACTCCACAAAAATTAAGAAACACCTACACCACTGCATAGCTTATGAAATTCTACCTCATTTCGGAAAAAAAAAAAAGCTTCAAAAAAGACCTTTGTATGACCAAGATACGGCCATTTTAAGATTAGACAAAAGGCACCAGAACAGAGACAAAAAGTGCCACAGAATGGGAAAAAGGTGCCAAAATAGAGACAAAAGGTGCCAAAACAGAGATAAAAAGCGCCAAAACAGAGACAAGAGGTGCCAGAATGTGCAAAAGGTGCCACAAAATGATCAAAAGGAGCCACAAAATGAGCAAAAGGTGCCAAAATAGGTGCAAAAGGCGCCACAGAATGTGCAAAAGGTGCTAAAATAGGTGCAAAAGGTGCCAAAATAGGTACAAAAGGCGCCAAAACGGGTGCAAGAGGCACCAAAACGGGTGCAAGATGCGCCAAAAGTCTCACGTCCGAACCTATGAACATAAATTTTTCAAAATGTTAAAAATAAACGGGGCAAGGCCCCACGGTGGGCATCATTTTGTGTGTGTGTGAAATATGTAAAGTTAGTATCAACACAAACCTTAATCAAACGATTTATATTAAAGATTCAAATCAAACAAGTTATTCTAATTTGCAACAAACTAAATCTTCCAAGAACGTCTCATTCTCCTCTATTCTTAATGATTCTTTTAACCTTTTGGCCCTTAGATTTCTATGTGCACAAAGGCATATTAGAATGACACTTAAGAAACAAGATTAGCATTCAATATGCAAGCTAATTTAATGCCTACATGAAACTATATGCAAACAATGGTGATGAATGTCATGATGAGTGGAGGATGATGTTTATGATAAATAAACAAGTGGAGGTGGATTCTATGGTATTGAACTAGAATGATCTATATATGATACTCCATATGGTCAAATGCAAACTAAAAATGAACTAATCTAAAATGTAACTATGATGTAATACGGGACATAAAATGCAACTATGATGCAATATTTAAAGCTAAGATGTAAATGCAAAGCAAAACATGATGTAAAGACTAGCTATAAGACTCCAAAATGCTCCAAGCTCCAATGATAAAACCTACATGATAACTTTACGTCAAATGTGGATGCAAAATACAAGGCCCAAGGGTTGTATTTATAGCCTTTTCCAAGCATATAGTGAGGTGGCAATAATCAACAGTCCAGATTCGAATAAGAAAAATGGATGGTGAAGAGGAAGAGAATCAAGATGTTGTCCCCTTGACCAAAGACAACATGCCATTTGGATAGAAGAATCTCTTGACCAATGGGCAACATGCCATTTGGATGGAAGATTCAAGTGTGAGAAGAGAAGACCATGTGTTGGGTATGTGCAGGATCATCGTGGAAAAAACATGCCCTTAAGTGGCAAAAAAATTAGAAAAATCAAAGTTAGGCAACTTGACGTAAAAAATTGAATAAGTTATCTATATTATATCAAAAATATGTAAGAATATAATTTGTACAAAATTGAATGTAGTTTCTAAACTACTAGGTTTTTTTAAAAAAATAAAAAATCTATTTGGTGAAAATTTGAAATTTCAATGCAGTAGTACTTAAATTTTAGGGAAAAAATAATAAGTAGGCGGTCTGACCACGACCACAATAAAATGATAATATTTTTTTATAAGATTTTATATATAAGTAGAGGAGTCCCGACATATTTTTTTGTAATTTTTTCCAAGTAAATAATTAATTATGAATTTTTATTACAACTTTTAAAAATATAAAAACTCGTGACCACCTTAACTTGGTGAAAACTTCATGAAATTCAATTTTTCTTTTTTTAATCCTATATTATGTGAAACATAGAATGTGACACATGTTTTGGATTCAAAAATATGATACCGCTTTGAAAGTTATAGATGTTTTTCAATCAGTCTATCAATCGGACTTTAGTCATAATTTGAATAGAAAATGAATAATAATTATTTATTAAATTCAAAGTAAAGAATAATTTACATTGGTGGAAAGCTGAGAATCTCCTTTAAAAACCCTTTTCATTTCATCAATTTTGGGTTAAAAAAAGTCATCAGCCGCATACCCATCATACTGCCAGTTTTTGGCCCATCATGATCCTGCACATACCCTGCTTCCAAAATTGGTGGAAGTGTGGGAGGAATGAGCCATTTGTTTTTTTTTTAAATTGGTTGAAGATAATTCTAATTAAAAATTAGAGCTATTTAATTTCATGTGACCTTGGTGAGGTGGCACAAAAATTTGTAGACATGTGCTTGAATTCCTAATCGAGATTAGCAAAGATTAATTAAATAAAACAAGCTTATGGAAATTTGTTTATTTAATTAATTTAGAAGAATATGATTTTAGATTTGGAGAATTAAAGAAGGGTGAACAATATAAATAAATTGAGAATTTATTTATACTTAGTTGAATATTAATTAAATAACTAGTATTTAATTAATTAAATGCCATGACCATTTTTAGGTGTATACATCCATAATAAGTGATATATAATGACACTAGGTAAATAAAAAATAACCAAGATAATGATGTCTATGGCATAGCCAAAGTGTTTGTATAGGCTTGGTATGAGCATAGAAGGCATGCTTGCTCTGGAAGCATTGGGACTTGCTAGTTAGGTTCCTTGTGTGGGTGAGTTGATTCATACTCATTTTTTCTTAGTCATGCCTTTGAGCTTTATGATGACACTCCTTCCCTAAATCCTATGGGTTCCTCATCCTTGATGTTGTTGGACTTGGTGTTCAATGAGAGACCCATATCTCGCGATGTTGTGATTGGAAGAGGCTTGATTGCACATGAGAATTCCTATGTGATATGAGACTATGGATGTGTGCTTTTATGTTTGCGTTATATGTTATGTAATATTTTTTATCCTTTGTGGTTCTTATTGGTGATGTATCCCCTTAAGCATGTGTGTATTATTATTTGATGATCATTATGTTCGCCTATATGCATTTGATGTGATGATACTCAATGTTACATGTGTATTATTGATGATGTTGCATGTCATTTGATACCATGTGTATATGATTTTGTTTATATTTATTAGTGTGTTCATGAACCATGCTCCTCGTTTTATATGAGTGATGTGCTTGTTCCCAAGTGACTATCTCTTAGCACAGTGGGGTGGACCTAAGGGTACCATGTGGTTGGTTGGTTTGGATACCACCATTGGGGATCAAAGTTCTTGGAGGCTTCATGTAAGGCCCCACCTAGTGGGACGACTACAATCATTTTTTTATTTTATTTTCCTTGGTGGCTCCCATTATTAATGACTAGTCAAGTTGAATGAACGAAACAAGTAACCTTATCTTGATTCAAATCTTATGACATGCATTCATGGGGTGAAATATGTGATGTGTGTTGTGGGAATCATGTGAGTAGAACGTGAACCATGTAATTAGGTTCAATCAATGTTTTGATCAATAGACTATTGAATTAAGAATAAGTTGCTACCTAGATGAAACTTTTTTGTATTACACCTATGTTTGATAATGTTATAGTATTAGAAGTAAAAAAAATCATCTATTTTAGTATGCATCGCGAGATCTAATTTTAATTGAAGATGAAATTTCATTTTGTTAATAAGGGATATCACTTTATAATGATATGAAAGATAAATAGTCTAGTGGTTGCAAGAGAAATAAAAGTGCAAATAACGAAATTGAGCAATTGAACACTCCAATTTTCAAGGAAGGGTCAAGACTAGACAAGTAATGCACATTAAATCATACTGAAGGTATGTGAGTTCAATTATGATCGATTGGTTTAAATAGTTATGATTATTTCTTTTCCATGATTATCCTATTACAATGAAGTAATAATTCCATATTCAATAATTATTGTTATTCCTTTTTCTTTGATTATTATATTATAAGTGGACTGATAATTGCAAAGAGTATATAGGTAAGTATGAGAGTCAATGGAGGGAAAATTTGAGAATCCTCGAGACCCCAATAATTCTACTTCACGTAGTGAAGTAATGTGTTTTGTGGTGTTGAAGTAATTTTTGTTTTGTGGTGTTAGGTGAGTCAAACTTTAATTGTTAGGTTTCTTGTTGAGAGAAGTTAACCTTCCTTTATGGTTAAAGTTTCTTCTGTTGAATGTTGATTGTGTTGAATTTTGTGTATTCTTTATTGAATGTGTTGAATTGGGTGTACTCTTTGTTTAAGTGGAGTTGGTGGGAAATAAAGGGAGGAGGTTGGAAATGTAACCAACACAACAAAGACGAGGGATGGAGATCTCTAGAAAGGGGGAAAATGGTTGGGGAGTGATTCATTTTGTCTGGTTTAAAAAGGGATCTAGGGAGAAAGCAAAAAAGAATGATGGAGGAAGGGGATGGGTTGGTTTGTCCTATCTATGAGGGGTTGATGATTTTCCATGTTCATCCTCAGAGGTAAACCTTTCTCTTCTTGTGTTGATTGTCTGTTGTTGCACATTCCATTAGTTCTAGTTCTGTAAGGGATAGAAAAATTGGATGTGAAACTCAATGAATCCTATTTCTTTCTTAAGTATGTAATCCATGCTAAATTTGAGAAAGATGAATCTTGTGGTTCGGTGTTGTAATTTATTTTATTGTGAATAAATGTGGTTTGGTGTTGTGATTTCTTTTATGGTGAATAAATCCTACTAATCTGTGTGACCATAATTCATGTGCATTGTGAACGAACCCTTGGTTGAATTTGTGTGACTGCATTTAGAGTGTATTGTGGATAAACCCTAGGGTAAATTTGTGTAGAGCTGTGAAGAGTTGATCTATGTGTTTTTTTTTATGTTTGGTAAGTTTGGTAAGGGGCCCTAGAGGGTTCTCTTGGCTCAGGGGTAATGGTGAGAGCCTTCATGGCTTAACGACCAATTAATGGTTGGGCGGAAAAGGGCCTACTCTCCTTTGGCTATTTAAATTTTGCAGGATGCATGTAAGGGCAACTGGGAGTTTACCAAACAACCTTTAATATTATCTATGTGATTTGTAAAATTTCACTCAATAGAGGGACGCTGGCTAGTGTGGCAAAAGAAATTTATGGGATCTTTCATTATGGAAACCTTACAACAGAGATATAAGCCTAGAAGATTTTACGTAAATAAAGGAAAGTAAATAGCCTGGTTGCTACAAAAGAATTATGTAGAATGCATGTATAGGACAATTATAAATATGGTGATATTGCATTAACTATTGATTGATATATATATAGATCATATAAATTTTGGAAATGTAATCTAAGTTCTATAATTAACACTTAGGAAAATTAAACTGTCTCAATAAACTCTCTTGATCGAACACCCCCTATACCTCTTGATGAAAACTATGGCTGACTTTATATAACTGTTTACTGAGGATCATGCAAGGCTTGCATATACATATAAATGGTGTATCATTTTCGATGTATTCATAATATTGAAATGATGCATATTTCTTCTATGTGGACCCATGACCAACACCCCTTCTATTTTAGTTTAGTTTTTTTTTGGATTTCTATAGGCGTTTATTTGTGAAGGCCCTGCAAACAACAACATAAAGTGAGTAAATAATGTAATACAAAATAATCTTGGTCCTAGATGGAAAGTAAAGAGGGTTTGGTGAGTGTGTTCCAATGGTTGAAAAAACAATGACCCCGTTACCAGGAGAGGCCACACTTGATGGGACATGAAGCCAAGAAAAATAAATAAATAAATAAGAGACTCCAAAAACCCATATAGGGGTTATCTCATTTCCTCTAAGGCTCTCCTTAGTTGCAAGGTGATGTCTATGGCATGACTTACCCTTGTAAGTGGTCTCCCATTTCTGAGATGGCTAAAGAAATGGAAGGAGTGGAAAACAAAATAAACTCAAAATAAAATAAAAATGAAACTTAAAAATACATGTGAGGACCTGCCAGAACCATCCTCAATGTATAGAAAACGTTTGAGCACGGATTAGGAAATCTAGGTTTTTAAAATGTGCTCCCTCCTTTAGCTATGTTGTTGGGCAAACACAACAAATAAATCAATTGAAATAACATATAACATGGAAACAATGGAGGAATAATTTTAGCTCCACAATGCAGAAAACTGGTTTTCTAAACTAAAATTTAGAGGAATAGGACACATATATATTTAATAGTAAAATGGAAAATAATAAACGTGGTTTTATCCCCAAGCCCTAAGTGTGTGAGGAGGGGGCGTGCTCGACCTGGAGGGCCACGGTTTGTTGGGAAAGAAGCCTCAACATAGAGTCACAACTCCTTTGAAAACACACAAATCTTCTTTCCTTGCACAACAAACAGATAGTGGTTTGGGAAGGCAACTAAAGTCGAACCATTAAAATCTAAAACCAAAATGAACTCATCATCCACCAGAAAATAGTGCTACACCATTCCTCATTTTAGTCAGCTTCTGGGAACTCAATTTGTAGTACACGCCTATTGAGAATGGTCGTCGCCTCTCCTTCCTGCACAGGGAGAAGAGTGAGCACACGAAATAGATTTAGGGTTGTGACAAAAAAAAAAATGCATGTAGAAACTAGGGTATGTGGAGACTTAGTCGACAGCTGCCATTTATAAGCTAGAACATGTTAATGTAAGTTGTGTTGTCAAGATTTAGTTGTCATGCTTTATTTAAATGGGAAATCGGTTGGTAGGTGTAAGTCAAAAGGGGAGGTTAGAGATGGCGTGTTGTCTCATCGTTAAAAGGAAAGAAGATAAAGCAAAAAAAACATAAACCACACCAGGGTCATTAGTTAAAGTATAACGTATTGTATGCCACACAGACTAATTCATTAAAATTGATAAGAAGTTAACGACTCAAGAATCTACATTAGAATAATGCTATATAATCATTATTTGATGTCTATTGTAACACCCCACCAAAGAAGCCCAGAGGACAACACATCTAACTACAATATGGTACAAAAAAATTTTAAAGTGCAATAATAAGAAATGTAAATCAAATTTAAACATAACACATAAGCTAAACTATGTCCTCTAAGGTTCAATGACTGCATTATGAACATACATTCCAAACATAACATCAGATAAATAATCATCAAGGATCATATATAAAGAATCCAATAAGTACATATACAAATCCCCTTACATGAGGGTACAACATAACTATTACATCTTACATCAATGCTTCCCTGACACAACGGGAAGAATACATCAAGATTACATTACATGATACAAATGAGATACAAGTTCAATGCATAGCATAAGCAATTGTCTCTTTGAACTGGTACAAGATCTAGAATCTACTACATAAGGTACATCCTCCATGCTCGCGAACAACAGCAAAGGAAACCCAATGGAGGAAAAAGCACAATCCACCCGACCATGTGGAACCCTAAGGTCCACCCCCCATGCTAGGAGATAACAATAAGGTCTCTCTACTCAAACAGTCAAGTAGACAGTAACACAACACCAAAGGGCTAACATGACTCCAACATACAATGTACAACATAACATCACATAACAGAGACACTGCTTCCAGAGGCACATAAACAACAAAGGGAAACATAAGACTAGGGAATGCTAGATTACAATAGGGAGGAGTGTCATCACATAGCTTGCTATGGGTTACCCTAGTGAACCTTCCTAGGCTCCCAGCCCCTATCCTAGGTTACCCCAGCAGCCTCTACAGATTCTCAGCCCCCATACAAACTCATGCAAAATCAACATACCTTTCATGAGGACAAGGCAGCTGATCTTTCCATTTCAGGCCTTCCCATCTCATCTCAAGCCTAAACGAGCACTTGAGCCATGAGTGAGGCTTACCATTATCTTGATTAATGTGAGAACTACCCAACCCCCTAATTCATTAATTAGGTTATCATTGGATTAAAGGAACTCTCAATGAGTTACCATGGACACCACTTTGGGTTCTAGCTCCCATTGAGAGCCACTCCCCTTACTTGCAACTAGAAGACCCAATACATCAAACAGGGTAAAGTCATCTTGCACATCGAACGAAACCACAAGCAACACATATCCAGAGCAAGGCTTGGACCCTCTTATTTACAAATCTCAACCATAATAACGAGTAAGCAATGCAAGGCTAAAGACCCTCATGTCCACATCTCAAGTATAAAATCAATCGATTTTCAAAATGAAATAATCGTGCAACCAAAACTTGAGCTAATCCTCCAAGCCTCTAGAAGTCTCTCAATAACCATTTGGCACAACAAGCTCCCCCCATAAAACAATAACCAAAATCAACTCAAAATCAAAATTAGCCACAATAATCAAAATCTTCTCATTTTCACTAATTCAACACCTCATTCTAAACAAACAACAAATAAACATTACAACCATGAATTCAACTTTAATTATTACAAATGAAGTCGGTATTCAATATTCAATCACAACCCATACACTGATACATATCATTTTAACAATTCAAGGATCTCAAATGGATTTACTAGATGAAACATTTAAGGAAAACTACAATGACTTTTGACCCTAATTCTTGTCTTTTCTCAACTGAAATATAAACCCATTTACTTAATTAGATTTTAACTATTGAAAACCTTCACATCAGTATTAATATCAACAAATATATATATATATATATTCATGTAACTATCATACTTAACTCCTCATTCAATAATAACCTTTCAATTATAAATAAATCAATCTTTTTCTAGTTAATCTTCCATTTCACTTTTCTTTTCTATAACTATCTTAAAGGTAACTATATCATTAACAAAACAATCATCTCTATCAAGAAAATATGAAACCTTAATATAAAAATTACAACTTAATATAGTACAATAACTATCCAACTAAACATAAAATTTATCTTAAGGTAAATCACCTTTGAAATATTCCACTTAACACAACCAAAACTTGAACGATAATATAATTCAATCCTATTGTCAACATAAAGAAAATAACCCTTACTCCTTTCCAACTAAGTATTGTTTTCCCCTCTTTTATACTACGGAGAAAATGTACACAAGATATTAAAACCATTCAAGTCGAAGACCATAAAATAAAAATCTTACCAACGCATATTTGACTAGTGAGTAGCAATTGATGACAATTCAAAACAGAGTAAAGGGTTGTACCTTCAATTTGTTATCTAAACATTCTCAATCCTATTGAGTATCATAAATACATGTTTATATATTTATACATGACAAGGCAAGGATATTAAATATTCGATAAGGGTGATTATTGCATTGCCAACCTAATCTGGTATAACGTCTCACTATTGAGTATTGGTCTGGATTACGAAGCATGGCTATCTAAATTCGACTAGCCGAGTCTCTTCTCATCGTAAGAGGCCCCCTTCCTCAATGATTTTCATTGCAGATTGGAAGTCATATCAGGCGAGTTCCAAGCATGACATTTAATACTAATACAAGTTTACCTCATTCGCACTTGAACCACTCTCAATATAGCGCACAATCTCAGGTAGCTGTAGAATCGGCCAATTATGTTAGCATAAGCAAGGTGCGTGTTGTTGACTAATTGCCTCAAGGAATGCAAATCATGAAAAGCAATCACTGATGAACATACACCAAATGGATTCATTTATGCGTAGCTAGGGAGATAAGGATTTCTAAGCCTTCAACATCAAACCTACGATATTGAGGGCACCGTTACAAAATGTACTCAAAATAACTGAAACGTTCTGCAAGGAAGCTCTCAAAATCTTTGAATTAATACAGCACTATGGAATGCGATTGTGCTTGTGTTCTAGCACATGTAGTCATGCAGGTTTAGAGGATGGGGTTGCGCACATCTCACACAGCAGTAACCCTTATTGCATTACATATAAAGTTGATCATTAGGAGTGCGTGGTTGACCTACATGCCCGTGCTGACTATCTTGGAGATACCCTAAACCTTATTACTCAATACCAGTTATACCGGTGGTGTCTATGGATCAGATATGAAAATAGGTTGAGTATTTTCCATTCTTAAGACACACAGAGAATGCATGGTCGCTCGAGTAGTGTCGACTTGGATGATGAAGGCCGAGCTCAATGGAAAACTTAATTTGAACTTCTAGCAAGTCTATTATACAGTAAATATGATTTGTTCTAACATCACAACCTACGAGAATAAACATATCACTATCTCGAAAACATGAAGGATAGACATTTGATTGTCGGTTATTATTGTGACATGCATCAATATCCAACCCAGAGAAAGGGCTTTTACCTCAATTACAAGGAAAGAAAACTCAAAACACATAATCACCCACATGAAACCATGGTTATGCGCTACCCATAACTCGCATGCAGACATCATAAAAGGTTAACTACCATTCAAGTTAGAAACCCCTACTCAAATTATTTTTAGAGCCTTTCCCAAAGCTTTTGCAACTAAATGAATCGATCTAAAATTAGATTGAAGAGCAAGAGGTTTACCTCTAACTGTTTATCGATGTTATCATTGAGAGCATGTAGAATCGGATGCACAGTACCATATCCATGATCAGTATTACCAGAGTTGAATAGGCTCAGCATTCTTGAATTCTCATAATTCACCATGTCTATTGTTGGTTTTGCTCTGAATGTCGATACTCCTCCCCTCTGGACTATAGTACAGGAATGGGGTTAAAGGCTCTCTCGCCACCATGAAATCAGCCCAAAAATATTATTTCTTCCCAAAAAACCGAATGTCTCCTCCCATCTCCCAAAAGAATAATTATTTACAAAAGGAAGGCTAATGATTCTCGAAAACAAAAATCAGATAAAAATTTCACAAAAACAGCAAGTTACTTTTCGACAATTAGTTTGAAACCACGCATGTGCTCCAAAGAAGATCTTTCTATCTTTTATAATATTTTAACTATCTAATAATTACAACACTCCAAAATAATAATATTTTATTTTATATTATCATGTTTTCTCACATTTTTATTTATTTTATTTCATTTAATATTATTTGCACTTTTAAGTTTATTACTACCCATTAATAACATATTTATATTTATTTATTAAATATGTTTACTAAATAATTTAATTTAATTCATCAAGAAAGGTGAATCATGGAGGGGCACTACATCTGTTTTTGCTTAAAACAAATAAATATATAGGATTGCAATGCTATTCTCTATTTACTTGATAAGAATTGATAACAAGAGAGAAAATCAAGAAAGCGAATTAAAAATATCAATATCTAGCAACTATCTTTTTGTAACAAATTGTTGGTATCATTATCACCAAAAAAAAAAAGAGAAATTGCAAATCAAAATAATTAGTAGAATATAATTTAGAAAAGGGTTTATATATATATATATATTGAAGAGGACATTTTAAAATTATATTTATTATATCTTTCATGACTTAAATAGTACATTATTATCTTCCTTATCAATCTGAATTACTATGATCCAATCAATTTATGGGCCTCAATAACCTTACCCTTAGTAATATATATACTTATTATTATTATTATTATTATTATTATTATTATTATATAATATGTACATATGAAATGTACATGGCATACAGAGATTTAGATGGTATAATAATTATTTAACTATGTTTTGTAGTGGTGAATTCATATTGATGTAGTGAATTTGCCGCATGAAGGTGGTATCAATTGAATGATTTCGATGTATAAGTAGCATACTCATGAAATGGTTGAGGTGAAATTTAGCCTCCATATCATCACAAATTTAACAAAGCCAATCTAATTAATTCTTGGTAGAGCGAAGCTATTGAATGTAATAACAAGCTCAAGTTAACACATTTACGTTTTGACTACAATGTGCCATTATTTTGCTAGGGATTGCATACATTATTCAACTGGCACTTATCGTTATAATACAAGTTGTACAAGGAAGGAACCCAAAGCATACGAGAAAATTCATATGGCGATTGAAATGTTAAACTTATAAGCTATGTTATAATTCGAGATTTAATATCAAAATTATAATATTTTAGTTATCTATTTCAAAAGAAATTATTATTGCAATTCCTTGGCTTAGTGTTGCACCTTTATGGATGGCTCATCGTTCAGATAGTAATGTGAATAATAGTAATATACTTATATATATAGGATACAAAGGAAAATCATAATAATATTTTGTAGGAAACTTTGGAGAAATTCAACCATCTATCACTAGAATCTCACTTGAGCATAACTTTGAATCCATGATAGAATCCAACCAAAAATTATAGCTCAAAGGAATTCCTATTTTTTTGTTCATCTAGAGTAAAAGCATAACACTTAGACAATTTCTTTTCTAAATGGTTATCGATCAGGATGTGCCTTTGTATTTAAAGACGGTATAACTCTTCAACAACAACAACAAAAAAGTGATATTTGTTATAGTCCTTCACTCTAGTTGAAGGCGTGACAATTATAAGAGTGTTAAGATGAACACTTATAATACTTGACCTTAAAAGTCGGTCGGCAAGGATCTTTGTCAAATTTAGCTAGGCATTGTTACGTGTCACTATAATATTAGCAAATATTGTTGGACTTTAGAGTTTGCATTGTGCAAAGGAGGCAGGATGGGATATGGAATAGGTTGCGGTCTTGTGTTGTTTTCTTTAAACAAAAAAAAAATGTGATGATGGAGCTAGGCCACATTTGAATATGGGCATGACACTTCATCTTTTGGAGGAGCTTTGGTCAACATGCAAGTGGAGGTTCTCTCCTTTCCTTTGTTTTTTGTATTTTCATATTATGATGTGATGTATATTCTAGGACCTTGATTTATCTATTGTATTTTTAATTTATCGAAATTTAATCACTTATTGCTCAAAACGTAAACCTTCCACATAAGTGGTGAAGGATCTATCTTGTTTTGTATTTTATCTCAATGTTGGTGTCAAATGCTTATACTCTTTCATATGTAGTTTATCTTTTTAGAAATGTGGTACAATGAACATAGAGCATATTGTAATGTGCCAACCCTTCAGTACAATAAAAATTTCTAAATTTACTTCATACGAGTAAATAAACGTGCTAACAAGTCATTGCAATAAAAAAAATTCTTTCTTTTATTGAAAATATACGAACAAGATGCCATATTATATTACAATAAAGATTTCACTTCATTACAATAACTTCACAAGTACACATAACAAGAATACATACCTTTACATACATAGCTCCAATGAGCTTTAGAACAAATAGTTGTAAGACGGTCTAGGAATCTGACCTTTCAAATCTTGGTTCTTCTATCGCTTGCTATGGAGGAGAAGCATCACTCAAGCGCTTTTCCGCCAACCACAGACTCATAATGCGGTTCCCCACACATCTATCATTCGATAGATGGCCCTTCCCTTCGACGAAGAGATTGGTAGAGTAACCGATAACGACAACCAACTGAGCATAGTGATGTGTCCTACATAACTAGAACCTGTGCAACCCAACAACTCTCAAACTACCATGTAATACGGGATCACGATGAACTAATAGTGTAGTCTCAAGTATCAGACAACTAAGTGGAGTCTCGTACATTGCACTACTTTGATCAAAGTGTTTCATTTAGTATGTTCTGCTGAGGGTCATTTGTCACATACACTACTCAAGGCCGATTTGACTTAAGGCTATCTTTAGCTACGCATAGGTATTGTCCTTCAATGGGTAAATCTGTCACCCCAGACTAACCTACAACATACTAATCTACTTGGTAATAACCTACTTAACTAGCAAGTACATAAGCTAGGTATATCCTTCAATGGATAGTCTGTCATCCCAGATAACCTATCTTCAAAACAATCTACTAGTAATGAATATATTAAGCAAGTAAGTACACAAGCCTGCTCACATGCTTATCCTAGAAGTAACACAAGCTTTTCGAGTTAATCTAATAACTTAGATGGGTGCACCTTAAGCGACGTTTGCATTCAATCAAGCCTAGTATATACTTAACTAGGGAATACACTCATTTCCTACTATGGAGTAAATATAAACGCATTGCATCCCATGTTCAAACATATCTAGTATAATTAAATATATATGTTGTACCACATGTAACATAATTGAATTCCTCAATCAAGTAATCTCTTGACATATCTATTATAGTTAAATACTTGTGTCAAGCTACCTCTTCGACATATCTAATACCATTTAAGTATTTATGTCAAGCAAACTCTCCTATCCCAGAGTACTTAAAATTGCAATATAAAAATAGCTTAAAAGCTTCAATCCCCTTTTTCAAAGACAATATTAAATACTTCTATTGCTCAACAGAAAAGACATTTCATGCAGCATAGAAAATATAATAACCCTTAAAAATGATAAGTAGAAAACCCCATGCTTGTTATCTCCTTCCTAGATAATGTTGACTCTGCAACCTTCTCCAGCAGTAGTTCTGCTTAATTCACTTTCCCAACACAGCGCCTTTTCTCACTCTCGTTTTTTATATTAGGGGATAAGCAGATTTTGAAGGAATCCATAACCCTTTACAACAAGAAAAGCCAGGCTGCAAAAAGGACAGCCTGCAGCCAACAAAAAGCCAGTGCCCAAACAAAACTCATCAAGATTTACAATTAGCAATTTTCTTGTGGGAGCGAAGAGTCATGTCGAAAGAAGGCCGTGAAGATTTATCTTTTTTACCCTTGACTGTAATCCATCCTTCTTCCACCTGCGCAGCCAAACTATGCCAAACCTTCTTAATATTTTCATGGTGATGAAATCCATCAGTCAAACACTTGGGGTTGTCCTCATGACTGCATTGTAAAGATAGCATGGTAGCTCCCCCAACGGAGGAAGGAGAAACCTCAGCAGTCGAAACCCCAGCAACCTGTGAATCAAAGCCCCAGCGGAGGAAGGAGAAACCCTAGCAATCGAAACCCCAGCAACCTGTGAATCAGAAGCCCCAGCAACTTGTGAATTTTCTCACTCTCGTTGATAGCACTCTACTCTCGGATATTTAAGCAACTCATCCTCACAAAATCTCTCTTCTCATAAAAAGACAATTCTTCTTCACAAAGCACTCTTTTCTCACTCAGAAATCAAATATTATAAACTGGTGAAACTCAGATGTAATAACCAACAAAAGACGTATTCCTTTGGTATGATACACCTCCTTTTATGGAAATAATGATCACACAGAAATAATGAATGATGGTTGCAAGAATGAATCATAAGATAATGCATAGGATAACAACAATGAGAATGATGAATAAGATCATACACAAGATGATACATTGCAAGAGAGATGGGGTGACTATTTATAGAGTAGCCAGCATCCAAACTTCCTACAGTCATGGCATGTGATTTGACACCACTCCCTTTCTAAATTATTCAGCTTGGAGGTGGAAGTAGTTCAAGCTAGTACTCAGCAAAATACATGATGAATTGACTCCCCAATTGCCAGCATTCAAGAAGACTATTTCAAACTACACATGGAGATAAGATGTATTTGAATTTCCTTCAAAATAGACTTCTATTTGATTCCAATCTTCCATAATTGGTGCCACCTTCACAAGGCGGGTTTGACAGACTCAAAAGGTATTTAAGTTGACCAATCACATGTCTTTTCTATTGTTTACTTAGCTGTATGATAACTTCATACGTGTTGCTCTTGTTTGACTTGGTCCAATGTTTGCTTGCTTTCCAAGCGCTTTTGCTTGCAGCGCTGTCCATGTTCACTAATATTTAGTATTAAATGCCTTAGACCTGTTTATAGCCCATGTGTTGCTTCTAAAGACTTAGTCTTGCATTGAAATGAGTGTTATATTCACTTATATCGACCAAGGCACTTAATTATGTAAAATGACTCCTATTTTAATGTTGGGGCTGTGTAACATGGCATATAATTCATGTTCACTCCTACGTATTCTTGGTTGGTATATTTAAGCCAAAGTTTAAATACGTGAATAGAAGTCTTCATCATCATTATTATTATTATTATTATTATTATTATTATTATTATTATTATTATTATCATCAATTTCCATTATGTTCAAGGTGGTTGTGTTTTGATCTACAATAGACTAGTTTATTCTTGAGGTTAGCTACAAGTTAGGTAGGTAATTATGGTTAGTTGATTTGCTCATTCGAGTTTTGAGGTGGTTTTGATGGTCCAAGCAATAAGGCTTGTTTTTACTCATACAGTATAGGTCCTTGATTCTATTGAGGGACCCAAGTTTGTATATATTGATTCATATTTTAGTTTGACCATGGAGGAGTGGGCCATGATGGATTTGATCCACTGAAGTTGGTCCCATTGGGACCCCCATTATTGGTGGTGCTTGTGGTAGTTGAGCAACCCATAGACCTTCCCATTAATTTGGCATGTAATTAGGGGACATTTTGCCCTAGGTATTGGTTCAAACCAAAATTAGGTTGTCTTTGGCTATAAAATTTAGTTCTTCCTCCACCTAGGATATTCTTTTTAGTCTAGTTTCGATCTCAGGAAACAAGTTACACTCATTGAAAGAATGGTTATTTTCATAAATCCCACACAATTATGGTTTGTTTAAAGGGTGGTGCTTATCCTTGCATTTAGAGAAATAAATGGCCAAAGGTTTTGAACCCTATTTGGTGGCTTGTAACCCATCTAGTGTAGTGTTAACATGGGAGTAGGATGTTAGTTTTTAAATTTCTAACTCCTTTAATGCTTGGTAACATCCCCGTGGCTCCTTCATTGCTTGATTTTTCTACTTCTAGCTCTAATATGGGGGTAATCTCTACTAAGCTCTATTATCTCATCAAATTCTAATTTATTGATGTCTCATTTTCTCATGAGATTGAGAGTTTCATGTGCACATCTTCATCTATCCCTTAAGTTGTGTAGATACTCTAAAGTTCCACCGAACAACCATAGTAGATGTGCTCATTGAACAACCATATGAGAAAGATAGGGAGGTTGACTCAAAAGGTGGACAAAGCTAGAAAGTTCATTGAACATATCATGGCAACGCAACTCTAAATACAAGAGAAGCGTAAGTACATCCCAAATAAGTATAAGAGGCAACATGACTAGCACCACACCAAACACAAATTCAAGTTGGGTGGTTAAGTTTGGTTGTATTTGGAAAACTACAAAATTTGAGTAGCAAGAAAGATGAAACCTTTGATAAATAGACATTTTCCAAGTTTGAAACAAGTCGATAAAATGCTTCTAGTTTGATTTGACACCATACATGAAAGTGTTTTCAATGGTTAATGTAAAAAAAAAGAAAAAACTAATACTATATGAGCCTTTGATGTTGAATTAGGAAGAGGAATTGATTTTACCATCCATGGAATACTTCAATCCAAAACCATTGGAAAAGCTTAAGTAGGATGTAGTACTTTAGAAGTAAAGGTAAGCACACAATGGACTTCATGAAACTTGGTTTTTGGGGTTGAATGTCTACTTCCACCAAAAGCAAAGTGGTACTCCAAATATGATGTTGGAAAGAAATGTCCACATCTTTTACATCTCTAAGCTTTTTGGGACCAAAAGCCCCCTAATTCAGGAGTGATTCGAAAATCATATTATATTTTATGATCCACAAGTCATTTTTAATCCAATTCAATCAAGAAGATTAATCTAAACATTTGTTACTGTTGGAGTCATTTCTACTAGTTGTGCACATTGAGGAGACATTTACAAGGCTATTGAAGACTTTGGGTGATGCGAAGCATCCTAGGGATAGACAATTTTTGTACACAACTTCAAAAAATAGAATTTTGACTCACACTAACAAGTTTAACTCTATCGTTAGTCTAGATGCCTTGGTGAACAATTGGCCATAGAGGCAAATGCATAACTAGTAAAGAGGAAAAAGCAAATAGCTTGAACATGACAATAAGACTTAAGAATTATTAGTTCATTGTGAGTTCTAGAGGTCAAAGTTCTTGATTTTCATTGCTTGAGATGTTCAAACATCTACTAAGGGTGTTTACAATCCATTTTGGGGGTTGGCACTCTTATTACCTTCCAAAAAGAGAACGTATGCAAGTTCAACCATTGTTGGAACAAGGCTTAACACAAAGCAACTTATGGATCGATAGAATCACTAATCACTTATTAAAGAGTTGTAAAGTTTAGATTTAGACTGCCATTCATCCATATTGAATGTATTTGGCTCGATATAGTCGGCTTTGGAGATTATTTATTCACCCAATTGGAGTTCTTTTTCCCTTTTTGGGTCTCCAAACCAAATCTTCTCTCACAATCATTGTTGAGTGTTTTTTCTTTTCTTTCTATGCTTCCTATTGATTTGGTTTTGGCAATGTATTTCTTGTTCCGCATTCACTTGAAATATGTTTTGAGTTGCTAATGTTAGAGATTTGTAATTGGTGTGTTGTCGTGGAATATTTGGGGCAATTTATGAATCATCCACCTAGTTAACAAACATTGTAAAGGCTATTGCCTTTCAAAACAAACTTGTCGATGTTGAGATTGATATCCCATAAAGCTTGAGATATCCCACAATGCTTGAGATAAATCATGAAGTGGGACTTTAAGTATTCCACATGATATATCCAATTTATGAGAAGTCAAACTCAAATCCTCGTCTCTAACCCCTTTCTTCTTTTGGAGGAAACAAATGTTGGATTTGAAGACATTGAAAGTTGAGAGCAATAGGGCCAGGCCAACAAAAAGAAGCGGGCAAAGCAAAGACTTAAGGAACACCCCAACTAGCACACATCTACAACAAAACCCAAGGCCATCTTATTTGCACTTCTAGAGATAACAACTAAGGTTGCAAATAGGTCTGAAGATGACATGACTATAGAGAAATCTTTTGAGGATGTGATCCTCTCAATCACACATTGGATTTGAATGTTTAAAAGATGAGACATAGGTGGACCCCAATGAAAATTTCCTTACTCTAGTCCAAACAAATCCAACAAGAAAAATGTTAAGTACTTTGGAAACCAAGTTTGATAACAACAAAAACAAGGACACTAAATCCATTGAAGACTCCTCCCAAAATAATGTGAACTCATTCAACATTTGTGCCCTTGGATCCCCAAAGAAACATCAATTCCATTTGAACAAGTCTTAATACTAAGCAAATGGAAATGATCCTCTTGCAAGATATTACAAACACTCATTCTTTTTCAAACTGAAATTAAACTGGTTATGGCAATCTAGACGTGGTAATTTTCCATGTGTCCAACAACCATATCGGGATCCCCCCATGTATGCTTACCAAACCTACATGCCCTTTCCATGGGATATGGTCTCTCCTTTTTTCTCTCCTTTTAACTTCAAAAGGATGTATGTATAGTTAATGTTTGCATTCCCTCTTATAAAACAATTACCTACAACAGCTATGTACTGGCCCTCAACCTTCAGTGTTCAAAAACATTTCTCATAGGTAGCTTCAATACTACAAAAAACCTAGTTGAAAAGAAAAGGATGCAGGTTTTAATAAGCAAACAGCTACAACTCTCCAAAGCCTCTTTGCATCAAAGCACCATGGTGGATATAGATTGCTCCCAGGGATTATACATGTCATGGTGAAAAAATGCAATCAAATACCTAGAGCAAAACAGAAATAATCAGTCTCGCACAAGATTGACTCAATGAATGACTGTCCATCCATCCAATGTCAGTGAACCCACACTTTATAATCTCTACAGCAATACGATTGGAAACCAACCAAGTAGTTTAGGAACAACATAGAGACAACTCATTTAAAAACATTTGGCTCCTCCAACCTAGGCTTGCGAAGCAGTTGGAAATTTGGTGGGTTGATATCAAGCACATGTACAGATATGCCATGTACATATTCACGTGCAAGCTCAATCATCTTAGGAATCTTATGCAACCCCAGAACAGGTTGTGCTTTGGGAATATCTACCCCGAATCTCGTATGTATAACAATTATAGGTCAACCTGAACAGCAGATAAAGGCTATAACACTGACAAACACTATGGCAGCCTAGGAATAGAATCTAAATCATTGTCAGTCATCAATCCAGAGGAATGGAGAATGCTATTGGTGACAACTTCCAATCAAAAATGGATCCCACAGGGAGATTCTAACATTTTCACAAACCATCAGTACATTTTTCGTACACCCCAACAAAACATAACATACTTATCTTCATACCAAAGCAAAGATCACATACTACACCACACTACTTCAACGAATTACTTACAAAGGAGGCTAGTTATATGACTACAACAAATAGCGATCATTCCCATTTTGATTAGTGGCAAGGACAACATAAACATAAGAAACCAGTCAATGAAGACAAACTTAAAAGATGCTTTACACGCACTCGTGCAAGAGTTGAAAAGAAAAAGAAAAATTCCCAAGGCTACAAATGACACAAAACTTGTTCTTGTTACAAAATAGGTTATGGTAAACTATTTGGGCTAGTACAGACCCATCGCTCTATGCAGCACAACCTACAAAATGTCTAAAATTATCGCCTACAAGTTCAAATATCTTCTTCCTGAAATCATTAAGAAGACATAATTTGCCTTTGTCCCAGGAAGATATATCATGAATAATATTCTCGTTGTCTAGGATATACTGCATTCTATAAAACATAGGCAAGAAATAAAGGTAAAATTGGATATATCCAAAGGTTTTATTTGGTGCAACTGGAGTCTCCTAAAAGACTGGTATTTTAGTTTTTCAACAAAGAAGTCACTGGATTATCAATTGCATCTCTGCACCCTCCTTTCTTGTTTCCCTTAATGACGACTTGGCCTGCTTTTCATCTCTACCATAGGTCTCCACCAGGGGAATACATTGAGCCTGTATCTATTCATTATCCAAGGTGAATTTCTTACAAGACAAACAGCCCAAGTAATCATTAACTTCTACTTTGCTGATATCACATTTTTATTCTCCTCTTATGTTGCATGAGTACACCAAACTCGGCCAAATCCTTGCCAAAAAAAAAATGACCTTGGGCCTGCTCATCAACAACCATAAATCTAGTGTCATCATCAATAACATCAATCAGATCACTAGAAAAGAAATCCTGAGAAAAGTTCAATTCCAAGAAAGTAAACTCCCTATGTTGAAATTGGGCTTCCTGCTCCACTGGCAATCCTCCCAAATAATATGGGAATCTATTGTGGCTTGACTATAATCCAAATTCTGAAAGTTGACCAGGAAAATGGCTGAGATCGATTGGCTGGAAAGCAACTTAAGCTGTTTTAAAGCTATGCATGTTAATCTGCAATCCCTTGTCCCAATTCCTCCATATGTGGAAAATCAGCTCAGAGATATTCAGCAGAACTTCTATGGAAAGGCTTGTATCAGAAATTCAAATATCCTCTAGTTGCATGGACCACTATCACAAAGAGAAAGCAAGGAGGTCTGAACATTCAAAAAAAAGCTTTTAAATAAAGTGATATCCGAGAAATCAGCTTGTGACTTGTTTGTACGTTGCACTACAATCTGCAAATTCATTATCAACAGCAAATATGTTGCTGCAAATTTGGATATGTTCACGTCCCAATAAGCTCCCCACTGTTCACAACAGTGAAGCACATTCAAAATGGACTAATTTCATTTAATCCATGACCAATTGGAAACTAAGTGATGGAGTACCAACCATCTTTTTGGCAGGATGGTTAGAGTGGCTCCTTACCATCCAATCAGGGTTTCAATAGACTACAAATCACTGTAGAAGCATCTAGGTATATCCACTTGCTAAACAACTGGGAAAAAAATTTGAATGGGTCTGTAAACTGGGTCACCAATCCAACCCAAAAGACGAGCTGTAGGTTTTCCATTCAAAGTCAGGCTCTAACTTGTAAGTTTCAGGATAGGTACACCACTCCTACCTCTACACAGAATGCTCTCTTCCCTTCAACTGAAAGTTTTAAAAAAATATAGAGTAAATCCTGGGATTCACAAGCTTAGCTAAAGTCAAAAGCTTTAACATGGTTTTGTTATGCATAGTAAAATTCTAACACAAGGATAAGGCCAAGGTGGTTCTATTGTATCCCGTTTGTTTAAGAAATAAGAGTCAGTCAATCACCTTTCTTCACTGTCAATATGCTCAACCAGTTTGGTCTCTAACTTGCTTCCAAATTTGGAAGCAGCATTCTACAACAATACTTCACACCTCCTCCAGAATTAGATACATAAACATACTGAGATGCCCTTGATCCAGACCACCTATCCCATAACAGCCAGCCTCATCTTATAAAATCTATGGAGGGAAAGATACAATCAAGTATTTGAAAATTTAGAAACGAAAGAGGAAATCTTTGATCAGCCAAAATTTGGAGGACAGCCCAAATCTGCTCAGCTAACATTCCACACAGGTAGCAAATGGCCACAACTCACAACTTGCACGTAACTAAAATCTAGAGGATCTCCTTCCAATATAAATACATACTGATACACATAGGCCCTTCTAAGGCTTGGGAAACTCCACCACAAGGCATTCTTAAACTTCAGTTTAATGATGCTTCAAAACATAACCCAAGGAAAGCTAGGATTGGGGAAATAATTTGCAAACATAAGGTTTCCCATATTATATGCTACAAACAACATATAGGCACTCAGTCCAATGATCAGAAGAAAATGAAGGTACTCAACCCATGTATCTAGTCATGTATTGACCTAACTATTGCATCCCTTATTATTATTGAAGGTGACTCATTACTCCTGGTCAACATGAGATTCATCTAGGATCTCCAATTACTCTCAAATGGAAAATGGATCATATAATATTCACATCCACTCCCCTAAAATTAAGGCCCCTTCTTTCCATCAACACCTTTCCCACTTTATGCATGTCTTTTCACCTCATCTCCCCCCCTGCCCTTTTTGCCCTTGCCTCATCGATCAACACTTCCCTCCTCCTTGACACACATCATATTGTTTGCACCAATACAATACTCAAAATGCTTCATATCCACCAATCCATCCCATGGACTCAATCCTTGAACCCAACAAGCATACACATCATACAAGTTATAACCAACAGATATTGCACAACATGACACACACCATCCTCGAAGGCACGCTCAAATGGAATGATCAGAAAAGGCCACATCCTTACAAACAACACCGTCCAGTTGGAATTGTACAATCTATCCATCAATCTGCTACCACAGCCACCAAAGAATACATGGTATACCCTCTCCCGCAAGCTAAGGTACATATCTTCTGTTACTCATTTAAGGCTAACACCACTGGCCAACTAATAATGTGTGTTCTTTACATATTCCACCCAATGCAATCTTAATGTTAGGCATTCATGGAATTTCGAGGTACTACACTATGATTACCATTATAATGATTAGTAGACACTGTTTTGCTATTAATTAAAGTTTCACATTGCTAACCATGCAGATATTGTTCAAGTGATGATAAGTAAAAAGTTGATTCTTTGAACAGATATAAATAAATACATGGCAACATCACCGTCATCGGAAGACACAATCGAGAAAAGTTCTGTTCTCTCAGCTAATAAAACATTTTTCCTTAAATCCATCTTATGTACAACCCAATCTGCATAAGCATTGCAAGTCAATTTAGCCATGGTTCATTGGTGAGTTAATAAAATTACTATAGGTACCCACCAGCAGTCTACCACTGAATTTAACCATCAACAAGTTTAAAACAGAACATATTGGGTGCAAGTACCGAGTATTAGGAAAAATTAGTATCCTTCAGACTTTTAGAATCTAAGCTCAAAGAGAGTACAGTTACCTGTGCAAGCGCAACCTCTCAAGGGCTTCTTTAAAGAAATTTATTATTACAATAATAATAAAAAGGCATGACAGGATTATTGTTGCACCATTTAAGCCTATATAAATTGCAAACTGTTAATCTTGTCCTGAATAAATCATGCAAATATAAGATGATTTTGGCAGATACCCAACAAGCTCCATATGATGTATGCTACTGGAAATAATTTAACTGTAGCCACTAAATTATTTGTTTTCACAGTTATGATTATCATTGAGATGACAAACTAAGATTTAATCAATATCAATTCAAAGATACCTTCCAAATATCATGTATAGACAGTACTAGGAAACAAGAATCAAAAAGTGGGCCAGCCTCAAAGGCACTAAAACTGCGTGATTTCCAAAATGGTAAATTAAATTGATTGCATTTATATGTAGAACTTTTGCCATGACATTCAACTGAAAGAAAACCTCAAGGACAGGAAAGATATAGCTGTTCAGGCTGTCATTTGCAGCATGAAGAATAGGGAGAACAGAGGAATTAGCATGTCACTCAATACTTGGATTAATATTAATTTGATTATATCACAAGTAGCAGAGGCTGCATACTTGTCATCTTGCATTTCCACAGACTTCCAAATAAATCCAGCTAGATCTGCTTTCTGCAGCTGTAGCTTCAGCTGCAGACAGGATGTGCACTTTGAAATTGCATTGCAATTTGTATGCCAGCACATTTTTCTCTTGCTCTCTCTATTACATCCTTTGCAGAGGCATTCTTTTGCTCATCTCTCTAGGCAAAAATAAGAATTCACAGTATTAAACATCTCAAACCATATGTGTCATGCCAACTTGCAGAAGATTGGTGTGAGGAACACTGAGAGTTGCAATGCCTGCCCTGCAGTTTTTCCTTAAGAAGGCATAGAAGTAATTTATAACCAGCTTCTTGAAAAACCAAGAATCCTTTCTAGCCCTGATATCCCCATGACCTAAAAGGTAAACAACTCCAGATTCTTTAGCTCTGTTTATTATTGAAAGCTCATACTCTAGACTTTGATCATCAGTAGACATAACACTCGGAGGCAGCCCCGATGATGTACTAGCTTCCTGCTGCAACTCTTGATGAGCAATGTATTGACTCGACTTCCTGTAATTAGCCATTAGGGGTGCCTCAAAGGAGTCAATGCTTCCATTAGAAGCTCCTGCTGATCTAGGGTCCTTTGCTTCATCTTCTGATTCTAGATTATAATCATCACCACTCTCAAGAGAGAGTTCATCAGCCTCTCTACGGATGAACTTCTCAATGCTTTCGATGAGGAGTTGTTCAAAAGCCTGATGATCTTCCTTGTGGAAATCTTTGTAACCATACCTTGCAATACAGCGAAACATATGGTAATTTTTTGGACAAACTCGTCTGAATAGAAAGCGTTGACTCTGGCTGACAAAAGGAACCGGAATGTACTTTATACATACAAAGATTATGGTGGAATGTATAGCAGGAAGACTTGTTATAAAATGCCCAAATATTGCAGGAACTCCATGAACAAGTTCATTATAGACCAACCCAATTCCTGGAACTCTTATTGTACCAAGATTGGAACCTAGTTCCAGCATCAAATCCATTGAGACTTTAGTCTGCACTTCACTTTGATACTTCAGGACACTTCCATAGTTCCAAATATACATCACAAGGAGGATAATGCTAGCAAAAACCAATGGAAACCAACTTCCATCACCCACTCTTATCAAAACTGCAATGAAATAGGTTAGTTCAATGGCTAAAAAGAAAACCAGGAAAGAAAGTGCCAAGAATACATTGGTTTGCCATATCAACACCATGATAATTGTCACTAAAACGGTTGTCACCATCATTACTCCCACCTCAGCAATACCTGCAACATGCTTTTGTGTCAGCATGACCATATTGGAGATGGCTGTCCTTTAAAGGTTCTCAAGGTTCTAATAACTATTTTCCTGGACTCATCTCTTCAGATCAGAATTTACTCTGTACAAGGTGCTACAAAGTTTTGAGATCGTGCTACTTCAAAAACAAGAAACCTATTTAGCTTGACATTATGCAGAGCATATGCATTGTTATAGGTTTTGGATAAACCTTGAATTGTTGAAATAATAAAACCTCATCTCTGTAGAAGACTTACCATATGCATTTCCTATTTTGCTTGTGGATTTGAAGATGACAGCTACAAGTATACAAAAAGTCATCAGGAACCAGTTTATGATTGGGATGTAGATCTGGCCCATGAAACGCTTTGAGGTGTGTATGATCTTAAGTCTGGGGAAGCAACCAAGAGCCATTGACTGTTTGATACATGAAAATGTTGCTGAAATCATAGACTGACTTGCAATCATGGCAGCAATAGTAGCCAGTACAAGAACTGGCCAGAATGCACCAGCTGAATTATTCATGTACAAGAGCAAAAATAAAGTCAAATAAGAATAGAATTAAAATGCTATATGATATCAAAATACCATAGACAAGCACAAACTGTTTGTAAAAAGACATGCAAAATAATGGTTTTACACATAAGATGAAAATAGATAATATCAATAATCCATAAAACAACACTTCAAGGGTGATACATCTTAACATTGAATGCCTTGCCTGGAATTGATGCATAAAATGCCTCTCCTGCCATACTTGGATTTTCAATAAGAAATGCAGCTTGACCCATGTATGCCAATAGCAAACATGGGAACACCAAAAACGTGAAGGCTATCTGCATCAAACACTAAATCTTAAAACCCATAAAAAACTAATAAGTTCAAATGCATAAGTTAAGAGCAGAGGCTGTAGAAAACCTCCATATACTATTATTTACAAAGATGACTAGCCTCCATATATTATTATATACAAAGATGGCGCACCTACTTGAATGGGAAAGAATAACGTAAAGAAAATCTGTGCAATTTTGAAATGAGCTTCACAAAGCTTACCTGGATTGACCGTACAGAGAAGTGACCCAAATCAGCAAACATTGCTTCAGCTCCTGTGAAGAAAATTATCCCATTCTCAGATAGTTTAAAATTTAAAGCATTCCAAAAGTAATATTTAAAAGCTATCAACATACATAGCTTTAAAAGTAACATTGATATCAATAGAGAGTTATGAAAGACAAGAAAGTAATAGTTAAAGCATTTGAAAGTAATCACCTGTTATGCACAGCATGCAGCCTCCAAGAGATAACCATGCCTGATTTGGATTCCTCGCAAAAAAGTAATAGATATAAAGCGGATTCAATGCTCTGAAAACACTCTTGTCATATGAGAGAATATTGTACAACCCTATTGCCCCAAGAGAAAGGAACCATATGAACAAAGCCGGGCCAAATGCAACTCCCACTTTGCTTGTGCCAAACCTTTGTATGCTGAATAAGATAACAAGAAAAGCAATTGACACCATCAAGACTGCATCTGCAATATCCAAAAATAACAAAAATTAATCTTCCAATATCATTAGAATTAGTATCAACTTTAACTTTATGCCCTCAAAAAAGTAGGAATGAGAGATAACTACCCATAAGCTCATACGGACAACCTATTATATGTTCATAAAGGAGTCATATTATTTTCCAAGACACACCTTAGAAGCAGTTAACACCAACTTAGGATTAAGGAAACAAACAGACCTAACACCCTTCTCAATGCCTAACATTTATTGCAAAATGTCCACAATGCATGTCACCTCTCAAACTCTCTAGAAACATTTGTTATATAATAAATGGCATTCTGTCCCTACTCAAGAAAGCACTTTTTGATGTTTTTAGAAAATAATCAGCTTTGAGTAAAAATTAAGTGCTACATAACACGATCTGTAAACTATAATGCATATCCCACGCATAATCAGCTTCTAAGACCCAAAGAATCCCCTCACAGTCCAACTCCCATGCTACCTGTGATTACAACAGTCAATTAGGAACTCAGAAATTGGTGATTTGCTACTCCAAATTCCTTGTACAAGCTCTCAAAATGACACTAGATCAATTCATGTTACAATGGGTTATGCGTAGCCTTACAAAGCCTTCGGAAGTCAAAAAAATCAAGAAACCAAAGAGAAAAGTGGAAACTGGAATGTCACAGGGCATGTTTTTTAGTGCAGATTGAAACTGCTGCTATCTGCAGAAGGGTAATTTCAGTTTTGCAGCCTGTGGTAACTGATAATTTTGCCACAGAGCCCAAAGTACTCCTTTTTGAAGCTTCTTACTTCTGCCAAAGCCTGCATGTCAACATTAAGAACTTGTCCCCTGTTCCAAAACCTCTTCAAACATGCCATGAAGTAAAAAAAAAAAAATCTTTTATGGAACTACCTCCCCAATATGGAGGGTTTTGGTCCCCAAAAGCTATGTAGAGTCAACAAGAGAGGGAGGATGAATCCACTCGACTGATGACTTGACTGCCACCACAAGATGATCATAAGCCAAAAATTGGAACACCATCTCAAAACTGTCTGGATGATGAGATAATAAAGTGCTTGAAAATAGAGAAACTTAACCAACAATAGATTTCTCCCAGAAGATGGTTCTTGCGTTTCCATTTCCACTTAACACCTTCCCATGAAGATTCAAGACCCGATTAGGCTGCTCTTTCTTGCAGACTACTACCAAACAACCACAGGAATAACATCTACAACCACTTCATTAACAAACTTGGAGCCAACAGAAAACTTCATTCTACATTGCTTATTATCTAGCATATTAGCACCACTTTGATCCAACTCAACCCATATGACTTTGGGCATTGATAAGTTACAAAGCCAATTCTTTCAACCAAATGTTAAGAAATCAAGTTAGTTTGAGAACAAGAAACAAAACCCTTAACATGAATCTTAATGTTAAACAATGCTTCTTAAACCAACAAACCAACTTTCTTATTATTGCAAGTAATCCCAGCATCCACCTCAAAAGTGCTCAATTATTTTTACCTCTTTATCCTTTTTAATGGAGAGATTAGTGTTCTTCTTACCTTCTTCCCTTGCTTGTGAGGGTTCTTTTCCAAATGTAAGTTTCAACATGAGGATTCATCATGACCATCTTTATTATAATGATCGCAATGTACAGATTCCTTCTTATTGCTTGTGGAGTTTGCCTTTTTAGTCTTGGCTTCAGTTCCACTTATCCTAGGAGAGGATGGAGGACCATCCAACTCAAGGTAATGACTAATGAGCATAAGCCAATGCCTCATCTATGCCCAGCAGTTTGGATAGCAACACAAGCCTACGAAGGTGGATATGAAGGCCTCCAATGTACTTCATCGAAACTTCTTCATCTTGCACATCTTCCATTTGAACAGCTCTTGTACAAAATTCACTGGTATATTCTTGTAAACTTTGTCCACCTTTCTGTTTTAAAATTGTCATTTCATACATTTTCCTCTCTATGTCAAATAGGATAAAATTGTTTGTTAATCAATCCTTTCAATTGATCCCATGAACTAATAGGAGCTCACCTTCTTAATGCAATAGAATACAAGAGAATCTCAAATCAAGTTAAAGCACACTTTGCTAATCTCAACCTAGAAAAGAAAATCTTTTATTCCCAAGTTGAAGAATGCATGCTAAACTATATCTCCAATTGTGCCAACCATAATCAAGCTTCTCAGCACTCACATCTCTTTCAAATGGCAGAATCTCAATCTCAGCCTCCACTTTCAATAAAGTTTTGCTTGGTAGACTCCTTTCACTCTTCTCCCCTTCTTTGTTGGAATTGGTCTTGCCTTTGTCCAACCTCTCCTTGAGTGCCTCTATCAAGTTTTTCATGGTCTCCATTGATCGAGAAAGGGTTGTTTTAGCCTCCATCTGGATCCAGAAACTCTTCCCTTCCCATGCTTCTCAACATATTGATCCACGTACAGAATTCAATGTCTCTTAGAAAAGGTATAATATTTGCTCCACTTAATCTTGTTGTGGGCATCAAACTACAAAACACTCACAATAAACTCCACAAAGGAAAGAAACTACTCTAATAACACCTGATCCATAAACTAAGATGGGTATCCCAAACATTAGTGCTTCAACAATAGATTTTGAATTAGAGAGCCATAATACTGATTTTAATTAGCAAGAAATGCAACAAGAATTGAAGACAAACAAAGAGAATAAGAGTATCACAAAGAGTAATACCAATATGCCCTGCAGAAATACACTTGTGGGTGAAAACTCCAGTAAATGTGAGCAATATCTCACTTAGAACTACTACAGTTGGATTTACTGCTGGTCTAAGCCTCTTGGGCTTAATTTCCAAGCATGTTCCAACTCTGAAATCAGCTTCTAAGACCAAAAGTGTCCACTCACAATGCAACTCCTCTACCACTGTGCTTGCAACAGTCAATTAGGAACTCAGAAACTTGCAATTTGCTACTCCAATTCCTTTTACAAGCTCTCAAAATGATGCTAGATCATTATTTCATGTTACAGTCGGTTATGCATAGCTTTACAAATCTTTTGGAAGTCAATACAATCAACAAACTGAAGAAAACAATGGAACTTGGAATATCACAGGACATGGTTTTTAAGCAGAAATTAAAATGCCAGTTTTTGATTGGATAATTTTAATTTCAATCCTATGGCAACCAACAATTTCACTGCAAAGCCCAAAATACTCTTTTTTGAAGCTTGTGATGCCTGCCAAAGCAAGCACGTCAATGTCCATACCATTGGATGGACACTACAATGTCCAAGAGCCTATCCCCTATTCCAAAACCTCTTTGAACATGTCATTAAGTACAATACGAATCCTTTCACAGATCATAAGAGGCATTTACAAAAAATTGTATTACACGTCAGAGAGTATTTGTTATATGTGAAGTCATTTGCACGGGACTTACATAAAAAAGAAAATGAGCATTTAGGAAGTTGTCGATCATGACTTATATAAAAAAGAAAATGAACATTTAGGAAGTTGTTATCGTGATACTATAACATTGGTATAATGGTTATGGCCATACAAAAAAAAATTATAATATTTAAATAAAGAAATATGGCCAAATAAACAAAATTAACCAGATAACATGCATCGAGTAAAACAAAATAGGTTAAATAACCCAAAAAAAATTGACACTTGATAATTGATAATTCAATGTCAAATCTCGTGATAAATTCAAACATATGAATAATGAGTGGTAGAACTACATGTAGCACTATGCAAGATGTAAACTAAATACAAATCATTATATTTCTTGCCATCAAGAGCATTGATACTCATTTTTGAAGCTTCCCCTGTCTGCCAAAGCAAGCATGTCAATTCCCATACCATTTGATGCACACTCTAGTGTCCAAGAGCCTATCCCCTATTCCAAAACCTCTTTGAACATGCCATGAAGTACAAAGATGAATCCTTTCACAGATCATAAGAGGCATCTACAAAACATTATATAACACCTTTGAGAGTATTAGTTATATGTGAAGTCCTACATGGGACTTATATAAAAAAGAAAATGAGCATTTAGTAATCTCTAAGTTGTCAATCATGATACTACAACATTGGTATACCTGGGTATGGTTGTAAAAAATATAAAAAATATTTAAATAAAGAATTATGGCCAAATAAGAAAAATTAACCACGTAACATGCATGGAGTAAACAAAATAGGTTAAACAACCAAAAAAAACTAAAGACATTATTGATAATTAATAATTCAATATCAAATGTCATGACAAATCCAAACATATAAATAATGAGTGGTAGAACTACACACAACACTATGCAAGATGCAAACCCAATATAAATCATTATTTTTCTCACCATCAAGAGCACTGACATCATCATGTTTTTTATTAGAATCACATGCAATAGCAGTGTAAATTCCACTAGTTGCAATGTGTAGATCCTACGAATAACTCACTTGTCACTTCATGTTGAGCAGTCAAAGATGGGCAATAGAAGTACCCAAGACAAGATGCTCTGGTAGATACCAATCTATCATCACATCTTGCTTGTACCTGGCCTACTTGTGTGATAGAAGGAACAAGTTGTAATGCACATTTGACCAACTCCACCTTTTTTGTTGCCTCTAGGTGTGCTTAATTTAAGAGCATAAAGGTTTATATACTCCAATATAACACAACCAAAGAAAAACTCATAACCTACTTGGTTAAAGCAAATGCAAAATTAAAATTTGTGAAAGTAAAAAGAACATCAATACTAAGTACTAAAATCCAAAGAACATTTAGAGTTAAAAATCATATATGTGACAGAAGTTTGATTGCAAGAGATTACAGTTGCATAGATCATTACCTATGTAGGTATCACCACATATGAACATTTGTACTTGTCTTGAAGAGCATTGAGGTCGTGACCTATGAAGGCTAGGATGTTCTCAAACTCGCCCACAACCATATCTTCTACACCTAGACCATAAATGAGTCTAGTGAATGCTACCTTGTACAAATCACTATTCTCAATGGCCCTATATGGCGTCACCCTCCTAGGAAAAGGAAAACCTCAATGTTATTTTTAGAGTCAAGGAAAAAGTGAGTAGATGTAGCAAAGTTGACATTTTGTTCCACCAATCAACAAGATATGTGTGTTTTAAAATCTCTTAATATTATCATTCTCTTTGGCAAGTATATTATCGACCCCACATTCTCATCATTGAGTCAATGTCATCATAAATCTCACCCAAACATGACCGATAGATATAAAATTATCAAATCATACTCATAGTGAGATCCACACAAGCCCACCACGTGTCATCTAGAATCAGCCATTTCACTTTTTGGGCTCTCTCTCTCTATTTGATTGCCTGAATATAATCCAAAGGTTGTTGATAATCATGTTGCACAATGCCTCTCATACCTTCACAATTTGTCTCATGACGACTGTGTGCAATGCAAATCTTGTCTTAGAAACCTAAAAACTCAAAATTATACAAGTTACAAACTTAGAATTTACAATTAAAATTATGCATTAATAAGGAATTTATTTTTTTAAGCTTCACTTACCTTTAAAAGCTCTGGCTTTGAGGACTTGAAGATACCTTGGGACATGTGGTGGTGATAAAAATTTGGATCTCACTGGCCTAGGGATATCCTTGTTTGATCCACTTGATTACAATACCTAGCTTCTATATAATTTGGATGTGTATCTGACTAACACAAGTAACTAAGTGAATAAAGGAGTATACACTTCAATACAATACAACTAACAAGAAACTCGTAACCTACTTTGTCAAAGGCAATGCAAAATTAAAATTTATAAAAGTAGAAGAAAATTAATACTAAATACTAAAATCTGAAGAGTTTTTATACATATGATAGAATTTTGATTGTGAGAGATTGTAGTTGCATAGATTGTTACCCATGGAGGCATCACCACGTGTCCTTGTACTTGTCTTGAAGAGCACTAAATTCACCACCAATAGAGGCTATGAAATTCTCAAGCTCACCCAAAAACCATATCTTCTACACCTAGAATATAAATGAGTCTAGTGAATATCACCTTGTACAAATCACTATCTTCAACATCCGTGTACCCTCCTGGGAAAAATAAGATCTCAATGTTATTGTATTTCAAAGTCAAGGAAAAACAAGTAGATGTAGCAAAGTTGGCATTTTGCCCCACCAATCAACAAGATATGTGTGCACTTAAAAATTTCTAAATATCTCATTCTCTTTGGGAAGTATATTATTGACCTCATCTTCTCATCATTAAGTCGATGTCATCATAAATCTCACTCAAACATGACTAATAGATATCAAGAAATCAAATTGTTCTCATGATAGGATCCACATGAGCTCACCACATGTCATCTAGGATCAGCCATTTCCATTTTTGGGCCCTCTCTCTATTTGTCTACCTACACACAATCCAAAGGTTGTTGACAATCATGTTGCACAACACCTCTCACACCCTCACGGTTTATCTCATGACAATTGTGTGCAATGCAAATCATGCCTTGGCAATGTAACACTCAAAATTATTCAATTTACAAACTTCTAATTTAAAATTAAAATTATATATTAACAATTAAAAGAGAAAGATCACTTCACTTACCTTTAAATGTTCTAACTCTGAGAAACTAAAGATGCCTTGGGACAACATGCAATGGTGATAAAAAATTGGAACTCACTAGCTTCGGGATATCCCTATTTGAAACACTCAATTATACTACCCAACTTCTATAATATCAATATGAGTGGCTGATTGACAAAAGGTGCCCAAAATAGATGCACCTACCATTGCCTCAATAGACACTACGCATGTTGATGATGAATTGTGCATCCTTCACCTCATAGCAGCATTATACTTGAAAAACCCACGATTTACCCTAAGTAATCATGACCCATAGCATTTGTTGTGTTATTTCCCAAGTTCTTCAAAAACTGTTTTTGACTTTTTTATCTCTCTTTTGGCTAATTTTTACACTTAGAAAAAAAAAAAAGCATGGGCAGATTTAACATTTTTGGTATAGGGTTAGGGTATTTTAACTTTTCTTGAAATTATACTTTGATTAATTCTCTTTTAGCAATAAAATTTTGAAACACAATGAGGGTTTTTTGTTTAAGTTATATCCAAATGAGGGTTTAGGTAAAAAGACGCATTTACCTCTAAAATAGTATGGCATGCTTCATAAGAGAACAGCCTACTATTTTGGGGTCAGTGGCATGCTTTTAAGACAAACCCTATTAGATTGAAGTAAAATAGATTTTTTAGAAGTCCCTCAGCCTTGTGGATTTTTTTATAATCAGCATTTTTTATAATGTATAACATCTATTTCTATCTATATGCACTGTATTTGATACAAAATAACAAAATTAGTTTATCTTTGTATTTTTACAATTAGTACATTGTTGTTTAGTTCCAAATATTTTGCCAAGTTTTCCCATTTTAAACCCTAGTAATTGAATTCCATCTATATTTTTACAAAGTCGTGTCAATGCGTGTAAATGGAATGCTACAATGCTTCTCCTATCCCTCACAATCAATGACCATCAAAAAAATTACCCTTTTAGAGCACATTGAAACTTTATTAATCAATCGCCTATTAGCAGCATATTCAAGTCCATCAAAAATGATCATCGGAAACAACGGACAATGGACACCCCATGTTTAGAAACATGAATCCCTATTGGGTTGTAATGAATCATCTACATATTTTCCTTCACTGGTTAATAAAAGGTGCACACCTATTCATAACCTAGTCATTGTGCCCATTCAGGGCTTCACAATATGTTGACCTATCAACATTGAATGACAACCCATTGGCATAAATACAACCCAATGAGCTGATCAGCCACATTTCTTGATTCAATTAAATGCCTTTTTCACTGATCCCACACATTTTGTTCTTTTGTGAGAAGACAAGAATCCTCTTCATCTATAGACAATATCACCAAAAACTGATTTTTACAAAGGAACAAAAACATGGGCTTGTAACAACAAATTTAAGTTTTTAATAGTTTTTAAGTTTTGCTTTTTAATTTTTTTTTAAATTTTAATCTACACATAGGGAGGTTGTTTTCAATTTTTTTGTTACATTCTTGACTTTCTTTCAACAAGTAGGTTTCTTTTAAGTTTTTGTGCCCCCTGAATAGTAATATTTTGTTTGTTTACTACCAAGCAGCTACAAGTATTTGACGCAATAGCTTCAAACACTAGTTCCATGGGTCAAACAACCACCTTTAAACCCACTCTTGTTTTACCCCTTTGGAAGTTTTCCACAATGTTAGAATAGGTTCCAAGTTGAGTGGTTGTATTTAGAATTGTATGGAGTGCAGTATCATATATAGGAGCTCATATACTCAAGTGAAAGACCATTTGTGTGCAATTCCGTACAAAAAAATTTAAAAGCCCCTATTTTGACATTAATTGATCTATTAAACAATTACTTGTAGGTATGCAATGCAGAAAACATAGAAAACCACAATATGTACAACAATAATGAGTGTCCCCCAAAAATGCATCAAATATGCTCCAACAATACAATACTATATCAAGCGACCCATGTAAATAATAATTTGATTCAAGAATCATTCCAAACTTAATCTAAAAATTATGCCCAAATAAGAAAAATAAAATTTCTTAAAAATTATACCCCTCTTGGGTGGTCACGCTCTAGACCATCAACATGATAATGACCTCAAGTCTCAAAGAGTGGCGATGGCATCTCCATTGCTTGTTAGAACTGCAATGGTACTATATGGTCTTATCCAAGTACTTTCCAAGATGTTATTGATTCTTGATATCTCATCTTCCTCAGTGAGGCCTGCAATAGCCCTAAACCGGCCCTCCCCATAGTCACAAGTTACTCCTAGATCTTAGCTTGTCATCATAAGACAATAGATTGGGTAATGCCCATGGTTTTGGAGTGACCTACCTAATTCATGATAGCCTTGAGTCCAAATCTTCATCAATAGCTTCTAATGTCCAACGTAGATACATGTGGTTACAAGTTCAAAAAGATCCATCTTCTACCCCAAATGTGTTCATCATTGTGTGCTACTTCTCCCCACTTCTTCATTTATCATACACATCGATGGGAACCTACACCTTGGCCTCTACCTAAAGATCTTTAATAATATCTTTTTGTCGGCGACTTTAATACCCATAAAGGTTCTCACCAAACGCCTCTTCATGATCTTGTGCAAGATGAATTATGCCTTCATGAGATGGATCCTAAGGAGATTGGTTTACAAAGGGTATTTGTTGACAACATATTGCAATCACAACCTATGGGAGGCACCTTCTTTGGTTGGGGGAATCTCAAAGCCTCCACATTCACAACGGGCTCCCCATGGAGATGAAGCGAGCGTAAAGGACTATGTTCTCACCCTAGATCCCCTGGGTCCTGTTGTGACCTTTCCACACACCGCCCCATTGCAAATGGGGACCCCCAGTAGTTTGTTTTTCTAGGGTTTTGCCTTCGTGTAACAATTTCATGAAATCATTGCTTTGAGAGTTTCAAGTTAGAGTTGAGTTATCACCCAGGTCAAGTGGAGAATTCAAGCTCGAAACAGTGCCTAAACGTCATGGAAGTGCTCGGAAGGTCCGGAAGACAAGGATCGCCTGTGCTTTGAGTCAATTCTGACACTTCCTATTTTTTAGGGATTTTGTTTTTTTGCTATTTTTGCTTTTTCATTTTTGGCATTTTTGGACCAATATGAGACCCCTATTTTTTAGGGATTTTGTTTTCTCTATTTTTAGAAAGTCAACCTGGGTCTCACGGGTCATGGAGTCAACATTTCCATCTTTAGAACCAAAAATTCAGGCCTCCAGAAGTAAAAAATCAAGAAAAGAAAGCAAAAAGCAAGAAAAATCACTAAAAAATCAAAAGAAAATCATAGGGTTTGATCCAAAAAGAAACAAGCATGAAATTCATGGTGATCAAGGACGAAAAATGGTATAAGTCTGGAAATATTTTCCCATGGATATGGAAAGACCTTCTCAAAGTCTGCCCCACCTCTTGGCATGAAGTTTGCAAAGTCCGCCCACCATTTGGCATGAATTTCACAAAGTCTGCCATGCCTTGGAATAAAGTCTCCAAAGTTCGCCTAGACATTAAGGGGATATGAAATGAAGTTTGTAAAGTCCGCCATGTCTTGGCATGAAGTCACCAAAGTCCGCCCCACCTTGCAAGCAACATGGAAAGGAAAGTATGAAGTCCACCACGCCTTGGAAAGAAACTCACCAAGTCCACCTAGGCATTAAACATTTGGAAAAACACTTATAAAGTCCGCCATAAGACTTGGCATAGGCAAGACAAAGTCCGCCCCACTCAAAGATGGAATGGCACAAGCAAGAGAAAGTCTGCCATGTCAAAAGGGAGTATGGAAAAGAAGTTCAAAAGTCAGCCTAGGGAGATAAGGCTTAAAATTTATGAAGTCCGACTTAGGCACCAAAGAGGAAATATTAAGCTAACTCCAAAGTCCGACCTAGGCCAAAAGACAATGTCCAAACATGAGAAAAGTCCAAACTTGGCATGGAAGTAAATCAAATTCGCCATAGGAAAGGAAGATGGTAAAATGACTTAGAAGGAAAAGGAGACAAAATCCATGGAGTTAAATAAAATTTGCCAAGAAAAGAGAAAAATCCATGAGTAAATAAAATTTCGCCATGAAAAGGTTGGAAAATGAAAATGGACACAGAATACTTTAATATTTTCCAAACATTCAATAGTTAGCTAAAAATCGAACTCCAAAGAGAAAATCTAAAGATTTTGGTTGAAGGTAGCTCTTGGATAAAAAATAGAAACTTGCCTTGATGAAGAGGGGAAAACAAGCATAAAAAAATAAAATTGCTAAAACAAAATCGAACTCTTCAACCTTATAATGAGTTTCAGCAACTCATTCTTCCCAAGTTCGATTGAGAAGAAGCTAAGCTCTCTCAAAATTGCAAAGAGATAAAATTCTGAAGGGATAATACTGAAAGCAAAGTAGATTTTTCTCGGTAGAGGAGTAAAGTCTTAAGCTGGAGGATGTGATTTTCTTGAATAAGTAAATTGGAATTCTTGGCTGAAAGGCGTGTTTCCCAGCAATAGGCGCATTCTTTTCTTGGATTTTTGGTTAAATTTTCAGAGGTTGAATTTGATTTGCAGCCAGAGGATATTTCCAAAGGTTTAAAATTTGGTTGGCTAAGTTCTTTATTCTTCTTTCATCTTATTCGATCATTCTGGCTAAGTTTTGGCAAAGACTTAACCAAGTTCGCCCATTTTCAGCTTGCTTTTTCACAGAAATTTATCTTTTTTAACAAGCTGAAAGTAAAAACTTTCGAATAAAGGCCCAAAAATAACCAGATTTAAAAAATCTCCGCACTAATGTTAATTCTTTTTATTTATTGCAGGTTAATGACCACCCGGGGAGAACCATCAAGAAAGGCACAAATGAAGTTTTCCAGCAAAGGATCGCAGCCAGAGTCTAAAATTAATTCCAAGTGGAAAAATATTACAGACACCAATCTCGGGCATGTTGACTTCATGGAATTCAAAAAGAGAATGTATGGACTAGATGGACTCCTGTCAACGGCTATCGCTTGAAGAATGATGCGGAATGGCATCATCCAAGCAGCCGGATTTCCACCAGCAGTAGAATGAGTTAATGGTGGAGTGCGCCATCCATTATGACGCGCGGGAGAGGCAGATTGTTGCACCTGATGGGAGGATATTAGCTCATCTCGGAGAATTGGCAATCCAGGAAGCATTTGGCATCCCGACATACCACCGGACTTCGTACAAGACTAAGGAGGACGCCAGAAGATTGTATGAAGATCAGTTTGAACTTTGTGCCACAAACATTAACAAGTCATGGCTAGAAAAACCGAGAGCCTCTGCCAAGAAAATGCCCAAGAAGCTACTTCGTACAGACTTCAAGGAGGACTATGGGGACATTATTTTATTGTTAAACAGAATAGCTGGCAATCCTCTAGGCGCGCCATTTGAGATGTGGATGTACTATTTCATGGATGAAATCACCTCTGGCATTAGGATGTTCAACTGGTCCTGGATGATTAGTGATAATCTCCACGAGCAGCTAATCACTCTGGAAAGGACAAAATCATTCCACATGAGCTCCTATATCATCTATCTGTTGGCCAGGACTTACAGATATTCAGGACTAATATGCAAAGGCATAGTAGGCAATGGTGAGAACGAATTTAAGTCATATGACTGTTACCCACAGCTGCAGCTCAGAGAGAAATCTCACTTCAAACGGGCAAACGATGCTTTTCTCATGTACATCACCAGAATACTCCAAGGAGTAACTCACCAGAGGCTAACTCATGAAGCCAAAAGCCTGATTAGCAAATATGGATCCTAGTTTATCCAGTTTCCAAGATTCACATACATAAGGATTCAAGGGTTCACTGTAAGTCCTTACCGACTTCCAATTTATCCTACAAATAGGATGATCTTGCTAGAGGTCCTTAGACAGTTGGAGACTTACCAAAACATCCAACGGCCAAAGTAGAAGGCAGCTATCACTTTCCCATTCTTCACTGGAAACATGTTGGAGTCTTGTCCATCGGCACAAGCAGCTGAAAGTGCCATGTTGGAAATACAATGGTATCCATTCACGACTTATCAGTCCAGGGCCAACTTTGACCCTCATAACCACATTCGGACCGTGAATGGAAAAAGGTATAAACATAAGGTAGACTTGGAGGATTTCTGAGCGAATTTTGCAGACGAGTATGAAATCAGAAAAAGGTTATGGTCCAGATTGCCGGTGAGTTTGATCAGAGTGACCGAACTTTATCGAGTGCCTGATCAGCTGGAAGATGATGGAGAATACATCCAACCGTGCTTCAATGAGAGCTGGCCTCTTCCTACAGTGAAGTGGTCAGAGCCTGAACTTCCAGATTTAACCACATTAATGAGGCCGGTGATCAAGTATTCTCAGTGGTGGGTTGACTAGCAGGTCCAAGGGTTAAGATGAAAAAGAATGACGCTCACCTATGACTTGTTGAGTGAGGCAAAATCATACTCCTCAAATGTCGGATAATCCCACAGTGTTGAGTTGATTGAAACAATTAACTCCAAGAAGAGGAAAGAAGCAACTACAAACGTAGAACATGTTCAAAAGAGACAAAGGGTGGAGCCATCTCATTCTGCTGCATCCAGAAATGTTGACGAGATAGTAGCCACTGCGGACGAGTCACTAGCTGATATGATGATTCCTTCTCCAATTCATGAGGGAAATATTGAGCCGATCCAGCTAGATGATGACGAGCCCCCATCTCCTACAGGCACAGAAATACTTGATTCGGAGAACGAAATGGATATCCAAAATGATGAATTCCAAAAGAGAATGATTTCCACTCTTAAAGGAATTTTGGATGCTCCAGGTGGAGAAAATGTTCAGGAAGAGGACGGCATTGAACAGCCCACAATTCTTGACTAGTTGAAGGAAAGATTGAAGATACAGGTGCCAGTTGAGACTCAGGAGAAAGATGACACTGCAGACTTCTTCGCTAGGTTAGAGCAGGTTGTTGTAAAGAAGCCCACCAAGAAATTCTCCACAATTCAGAGGGACGAAGCTGGCAACCGTTCCGTACAGATTGTCGTACCAATTGTTGATAAGACACAGGATGATATTGCTCCCCATGAGTACACCATTACCACTATTGACCTGGGCCCAACGACAAAAGGCCAGGAAGTTGAAGAGTTGGATAACTCAGTCTCCACCATCAAGGCAAGACTGGAGAAGGAAGTGGCGAAGAAGGAATACAAGAAGGAGGTCGAGCGCCTGAAGGAGTACATTCAGCACCTGACCAAACTGCTCAATCAGGGTGATGAAGCAACTCCTCCTTTCCTAAACTCCTCACAGGAAACAGCCAAGGACATTGAAGAAGATATGGTCACGGCTAAGGAAGGTAAGGAATGGATGGCAACTAAAAGCACAGAAGCGGCTGCATTTATGGAGAGATTGACACTAGCCTATGGACAGACCTCCTTGTTGCTTTCCAGGCTTGCTGTCATGACAAAAGTTTGGGACAACCTCCCAGACATTCAGGACAGGATCATTCCATGCCTCAGAGTACTAAAGGGAGTTCCAAAATAGGAGTTGATCGAGGGGAAGATAATTGCAGCAAGCGCCGCTTATGACTTCCACAATTGGTATTGGGCATTGACAGTACAGAGTGAGGTCTTGGAAAGAGCAAAAGCTGATGGACTTAGAGTTGAAGAAAAGATCAGAGAAATTTAGAGTAAGATTTACCTTATAGCTGCAAATGTGTTTGAGAAAGAGATTGTCCGAGAGAATGACATGCAGCTAGAAAGGCTAAAGCACAAAGTTCAGGAGATCTTCTCCAGAGATTGTCCAAGAGAATGACATGCAGCTAGAAAGGCTAAAGCACAAAGTTCAGGAGATCTTCTCCATCACAGGATCAATTCTGAGACAGAACTTCACTAGGGTGGCGAACCTCTTATCCATCCGGGATGCCTTCATAAAACAAGAATTGGAATGGGAGAGTGCCTTTGTCAGATATGCTAAGGACTTGGACGGGCTGGAATTTAGGATAAACATGCTGCCACAGGTCACGATGGAAGAAGTCATCACGATCGTGTCCAAATTCATTGAACACACTGCTGCTCGAGAGGATAGGGATGCACTTCCTTGAAAATAGCTCCAGGCGCCACTTCACTCATTAATTCCTCATTGATTACTGATGTTATTTTGGGAAACCCTAATTAGGGTTGATATGTATTGATCTTGGCCGTTAATTTGTTTTAATCTTGGCCTTTCATTTGCTCTTAGAAATTCTATATAAACTCTTGATCTCTCATTTTCATTTTGTGAACAAAGTGTATGAGATTGTTGCGTATTGCTACTTCGGATAATAAAAGCTCTTATGCAAGATTTGCTTTGAATCCCTTTTATTGTCAAGTGGTTTGCAAGGTTGCATAGCTTCTTCAACATTAGATTAGAATTAAGATAGAATTTGATTTGAATGTTTGTTAAAGGAATGAAAGATCTGATAGTATTGATTGGTGAAACTTAGCTCATACTTTCTTTGAATAGATGATTTTTATTCAATGCGTAAAGTTAGCCTGAGCTTATGATTGTGGATGCTTAACTTTAGTCTGGATAAGTATTGTTCAAGACATGAAAATTATAATCACACCCCTTGAAGATTGCACCCACGTTGTGTAGTTGTCCTAGTGAGGCGAAGCAAAGCGTGGTTACCAGTTTCACCTAATCTTTACCATCTCTTGAATTCTTAGGGATAGATTAGAACTTCTAAACCCTTGTCCTTTTGCACTTTTTTTTTTTGAAATCCCAAACTGAAATCCCAAAAGAAGGAGCATTTAATGTTAAATTCGTCTAAGTCCTAAACTTGTGAAGAATTTTTTAACGTAAGTCCCTTTGTGTATTACCAGCATATCACAACGCCCATTGAGCTTATCCACATGTCAAGACCTGACAAAAGAAACCTTGGAGTCGCCATATGATCTTCTCGCAATCTTAGCATACGCGGTGATTTTGTTCAAGAGAGGATAGAGTGTCTTTGGACATTTTATTCTGTGTGTTCGGTGGATGATAAAACGTACACCAACAAATCCTCACAACTCCTACTTGTTTGACCATATTGCCTTGACATTCACCTTGTTAATTTTCATCACTTTTACCCACTCCCTCCAACCATGCTCCCCCACAATCACTAAACACACCACAATCCACTTTGATGATGATTCCACCATTCACTACATTGCCCCTCTTTCCCTTCTTTTGTCTAAATTCTACTCCACCCTCTTCCCACCATGATTTCTTGAATGAGTTATTACATCAAGCCCTTTGGGATGCTACCTTGTACTATTGTCCCCACACTACACATTAATCCAACTCACCTCACACCCACAAATCCTAACTTATGAATCAATAGTATGATGATGAGTGTAAACAACTCACACATGATCCTCCCTCTAGAATATCCATCCATAAGAAGTTGTTTGTTATGATGCAAGAAACAAGATTTCTTGCTTCTAGAAACCCTTCCCTCCTTACTAATCTCCACCACTTGTCCAAGACCTTTTGGAGAACCCTTCTCCCAAGAAAAATTGTTGTCTAACATCAACCCTAAGGCATGGGTTTCCTAAGCTAGTTCTTTGCGATGTACCCATCCAACTTGCTATCATTGTCACCTTTCCACTACCACCGTCTACTATTTTCTCTAATCATACCATCAAGAGGGCTACTTTGAAGTTTTGTATAAGCAAAACAGTAGATTGTGAAGGCGTACAAGTTGAGTTCCTCAAATATGGTGTGGAATCCCTTGCCTTCCTTTTTGCAAAACTTTTTAATGAGGTGATTTGTTCAGGTTGTCCTCACCCCTAGTCCCAACACATAATTCATCATATTCATAAATTTGAAGATGTCTCAAACTTGAGCAACTACGAGACCATTATGATTGGACATATGTTTGCCAAACTGTATGTACAATATTAGTCATGCAACTTTAAGAGTGCTTGGAGAGAGGTAATCTCAAAGCTAGGGGATGAGTTGGTTTCAAAAGAGACTACCAAACTATTGACCAATCTTACACTTTTGGCCATTATTGAGGAGGCTCATTGCCAATATTCCAAATTCTTTTGCTCTTTTATAGAGCTCACGAAGGCCTTTGGCTCAGCTCCAAAGCACCTACTTTTCTAGAAATTGTGTAGAGTCAATACTCTAGATTCTCTCATCACTGCAAATTGGAGGCTTTATGAGACCATCATTGGCCAATTTTGTACTTTCGCAATCTTTCTAACTTTGTGATTTGGGGCCAAGTAGAGGTGTCCTCTATCATCGCCCCTCTTTAGCATTTACATTGATGAGTTTGAGGAGTTCCTTCAATAGTATATTGGCATTGGTGATGGTTTTCTTTTACATGGGTTAGGTATAGGCATACTACTTTTTGTCAATGGTGGTCTCTCTCATTTTGTCAAGAGCCTATAGCAACAACTTGATGTTCTTACTCATTCGCGTGACCTTTGCCAACTTGTAGTCAACCTCTAAACTAAGGTCATAATTTCCAACATCTCCAAATGCTTGCTTTCTAGATTCCATTTCTCCTATAAAGAGGAACCTTTTAAGATCACATTGAAATACACCTACTTGAGAGTCCAATTTTTTGGCCCATCCTTGAGCATGAAGCCTACCTCTCAATCATGTTTTGCAAGGGATATGCCTCTCTTTCTATCTTCGAGTGTCAATGTTTTTGAATCCACTTCCAAGATATCCCTTCAAAGATACACATTTTTTATACTATCATCAAACCTATAGAATTATATGGGTCTGAAGTTTGGGGGCCTAGTTTGGGGTCTATTGATTATACTTGTATTGAGAGGATCCAAACTCTCATGTTGTAGTGTATGATCCATTGCAAACAAACTATTCCTCCAAGCATCATCTAACACAAGTTTGTCACCCAAACTCTACATTTTGATACTATCTTCAACCTTACTTTCTACATCAAAAAACTCAAATCCATGAGGCATTCCACTTTAGGTCATCAAAGATACCCATGACTCTTTGTTCTTCATTGAGGATTGTACCTTTGGACCCACTAGACATTGGCATTGTTGATATTCCAAGACTAGCTTGGTCCTATCTTTTGGCATCTCTATAGATACACTACCTCCTTTCACATACTCCTTGGATGATCATCATCGACTCCTTCCCTCAAAGGAGGTCATCACTAAAGTTGCTAGAGAGGATATCTACAAACAATACATCCAAGTCACCTAGACCTCTCACCCCCAAGCTTGCTTTTCATGCAAAACATTTCCTAAAAGCGATGGATGGTTTCATTCGTCATCCTCACTATCTCCAACACCGTCGGTCCCACAAATTGAGGTTTCCCCTTGGCCAACTAAGGATGAACTCTCACCAACTATGAATTGAGAATGATCATCATATTCTTTGCTAGGATTAGATCCATTGTCTTCGCTCCCCCCATGAGGTAAAGACTATGAAACACTTCATTTTCTAATGCCCCACTTACTATGAGATTAGGCGGAGATACCACTACCTCTACAAAGACAAGCAACATTCTATCTACTTTCTTTAGATATCTACACCAGCAATGCTTGACCCTTTATCTTTAGGAGGTCATCACCCTTCAACACAAATCCCTACAAGGAGTCCCTAAAGGCCCAAGAGCCCCATGTTGATTACATCTTTCTTCCAACCCATTCATGAGATCAACAACACTAAGCACCCTTTGAATACTGCTAATTCACACATGGAGGCAGATATGCCTGTGAAATAACATTTTTCCCAACATAGCACTACTCATATGCCCCTACATATGCTTTTGCTCCTTGATGTCATGGCTCTACTCCTTAACCGTCTCCTATGCCACATGAACAAACAAACATTATGAATTTCTTCACCACTAAATGAGTTGCAACCTTGGATGTTAGGAGAGATTTTAGTGAGAGTGCTTTGCTTCTTTCTTGCACCACCATGCCTAACCTCCTCAACGTTCAACACTTGTTGATGAGCATTACCAAACCATGTATTGGTCCTTTCAAAGTGGTTGATGGTGGCTCCAATGATTCCTCTCTTCCAAGCCTCAATCAAGATATTTGATGAAATTTGTATCCTCTATGTCTTGTCTTCATTAGCCCATGTTCTTTGTGGATTTTGTTCCCCCCACATGACTATTTGTATTGGTTTCTTAATCACTTGTGTCATTGTTGCATTATTTAATTTTCCTTTTACTACTTTTATTCCTTTGTTTTCCCTTCCTAGGATTTTCTCTTCTTGGAACTTTCTACTGTAAACTAATGTATTCTCGAGTCCCATTGACCTACCTGTGGTCACTCATGGACATCAATATAGTTATCTCATCATTCTTGGTCTTATCAAACTCAGAACTACTATTCTTTAACTTTAAGTTTGAACTTTGCTTCAATTTTCATATTTTTTCATCATCAAGGTGCTGCAAAATAATAGGATTCGATTGTATTCAAATAATTATCTCTATCATCTATATTAATTTTTATCTCAAAACCAAGTGCATTATTTTTTCTCTCAAAACTGAGAACATTATTTGAATGACTATATTGAGGAAGATGCAGACTTTGCTAGCTGGAGACTTTAGGCAAACTGGTCCAATATATCCTCTATGTCTACACAATGCATCTACAATCATCCTTTTGATAACATATTGATCTTGTGTATCAAATCAGATCACACCAAACCAAAATTAGATTGTAGATCACACAACAACCAAAGACTAGGTAAGCAATTGAGAAGGCCACTGGAAGTAGAGAACTGAAAAAAATTTGAAGTCTAAGCATCATATTTTTAATTCATAGCATTCTTCCAAACCATCTAAACATCACTGCACATCACCCACAGAGAAGGATTTCTAGCCCCCCGCAGATCAGCCGCCCTCAATCATGTTGGTTTAGCTGGAAAACAAACAAGAAGAGTAGGTCATTTTTAAGGGCGACCCAAGTCAGATCCATAGCATCTAGACTCTAGACCTGCCATCCAAACAATTTCACCTATCTAGGAACAAATTTTACTTGCCATAGAGTTTTCTGAGATGTGAGGGTGTTTGATTGAAATGGAATAATAAGTTCTATTTGCTAGAGCTAAGTGTGATATGGTTGTAAAAGGAATGGAGCAAGGATGGAAATTGATTGCCCTTACACTATGGCATGGGAACAATTGAAGTGTGCAAAGCATTTCAAAACTGCATGGATGGAGTGGGCATTACATATTGTTTTCGCATGTCAAGCATATCAAAGTTATTAATTGGCACAAATAGTATAAAGCTGAAGCATCTCTCTAGTTGGAAAAATACGTGACAAGCTAATGAGCATTTCAAGCCACTCAGTAGACAGATGGAATTTTAAAGTTGGCAATGCCAATTTTTATTTGTTGGGAGTAAAGAGTATGATCAACTTGTGTTATTAGTGTTGGAGTACCGTTTGCACTTGAAAATGTCACTTCAATCCTTCTGGAAAATTGTATGTGACTCACCCAATGGACAGCAACTGTTTCTAAAAACAATGTGGCAAATCGGCAGGAACAACATGAATTCCCATGCATTTGAATGGGCAGCTCCCTTACTTAAAGAAAAATAAACTGTGTACAAAACTTATAGTATTCACGAGTTTTGATTTGGAAGTTTTTGGACTATTACAAAGAAACAAACATGCAATGCAATATGTTTGGGCCTTTTCACTGGATTTAAGCTAAAACAACATTTACAGTATCTCATGCAAACATTTTGAGGATTTTTGGAATCATAGGCACACATGCACAAATTTCTAGGTAGAATGGAGAGAACAGAAAACTCACCCTCACAAATTACTAATACACAGTTTCAGGAGGTTTTGCAAAGCAATGAGGGAGAATAGCATTGTAAAAAGCAAATACTATCTTGTAACCATTAAATCCAGTATAATGCCTGAATTTCATCAATTGTTTTCTCACAATCTGCAAGATCTTAAATACAGGGCTGCAAATCATGGTTAGGCAATAAATTGTACATATATCATAATAAAACCCACCATTTACACAGGTTTTCCTACAGATTTGAATTAAAAAACTAAATACAAATTTGCCATTCATACAAGGTTTAACAAATGAAAAATTGACTCACTAGCCAACAAAAGTCACTATTGCAGAAAATCTTAGTTTAGTAACTATTTTTTTTTCTAATAAGCATAACTTTTATTAAGTTTTCTACAAAAACCAACTTCTAGAACCTTCTATCGCTTTCTCAAACCTAAAGGAGATCTGCTTCCTATTCTTAGACTATTTAATTTGACTTCTGCTTTCCCTATTATAGTGGTAATATTGCAAGATTTTTTCCATCTTTTTCTCCAGTTAAATAAAAATTACAATTTCTGCATCATCTTGGTCCATAGATAAAATGTCTTTGCACACTTCTGTAATTTATTAATTCTAAAAAATTTAAATAAATTTAAGTATGTGTAAAAATGAAAAAATAACTAAAAGTGGACCTCTTTTTTTGTCATCAACTACATCATAAAACTTCCCCAGGAAAACTTGGCCTACTTGATGCAATAATGTGACCCCTAGGTCACTCAATGATGCACAAAGACCCACATATGAGCTTATAATTGGAGACTTAAAACCTGCTAGGAAAATCAAAAAAGGAACTGCTGAGACGATTTCTCGAGTGATGAGGCCATGTCAAGGACTGCCAGGTACTCTCTACTCAAGGGCAGAAATTGAGACCACCCACCATGCTGACAAAGACAAATAAATAATACTAGAATACTATCAAACACACCCTAGCGTAGAAATTCCCTACTTAAACCCTAGTTGTGAATCGATTTGGGCATATTTGGTCAAAGATTGATAGATATACACAGATCTATAAAATATTATAGAGGGTCAATGGGCTGCAATGTCTAGAACAAGGGTATTGTGCAAATTGAGTCTTAGGTGCTCAGCTCACATTTTCTACCAGTCTAAAAATTAGTAGGAATTTGGTTGTTCTATCCTAAGTTGTTGGTCCTGGTGGAGGAATGGTTACAACAAAAATAAATTCCTTGGGTACGGGTTCAGATTCAGCTATATATATATAATATATGTATTGAGAAAATTAAAATTATAAAATATAAAAACAGTGATACTCATAATTGCTAATAGGCAAAAATATTTAAACACCTCACAATTTGCAAAAATGAAAATACTCATAAATTCATTCAGTGATTTGTCAAATGTCAATCCACAATGAAAATTACAATCAACATTTAATAGTCTTCGTATTGCTCTTCATATCAAAAGCATCAAAGTCAAATTTTGGTTCAATCTAATTTGAACCACAATCATCTGCAGTGCTTCTCCCACAAGCCACATCACATGCAGAAGCTGCCTCATCTATAGAGACTTCAGCAAGCTGTGCAACTGTAGCATCTAAGTCAGCACACTCAAGAATTTGATCACACTACTTTGTCACCACATCATTGTACTCAAGTGTCTTATGTGACAAAAGACAAAAGGTTGGAGTGCACAACGACCAATCCTCAACTTCTTTTGCACCTGATCAAGTCAATGAAGGAGTATGTACTCCAATTCCACTCAGCTAAAGAACTCGCAATTTGTTGAGTTTGCATACAAAATTTACAATTACAAAACATAAATTATTTATTATAAAATTATAATATATAGCAACAATTGAAAAAACAAGAAAGTTAAAAAATAAAAAGATGCATAATTGAGAGAAAAAATTTATTGCAAGAGGTTGCAAATAAAAAGAACTTTGGCCATGTATGTACCACCATTCATGAGCATTTTTTTTACTTGTCTCGAAGAGCACAAACTTCATGATTCATTAAGATATGAAATGGCAAAACTCAATCAAGATAACACTTTGTATATCTACATCTAGGAGTATTCTTCTAAATGTAATCTTGTAGCCAGCAACAACCTCTTCATCCCTATATGGTGCCACTCTCCTTGGCAAGTAAAATATCTCTTTGCTATAATATTTTGGGGACAAAGCAAATGCTAGGAGATGGCAAGGCATGATCATCTTGTTCCAATGGTCAACAATGATTCTTTGCACTCTTTGAAAAAATGCTTATATTTGGTCATGCTCATTGGCTTCTATTATGGTCCTTATTTTTTCAACCATGGAATAGATGCCATCATAAATTTCACCCAAACATGGGTGATTTGTATCAACATACCTAATCATGCTGATGATGAACTAAGACTCAAAACATATTCCACACAAGCCCACCCCTCATCATCTAGGATCAATGCTTTGACTTTTTGGGCTCTCTTTGTACTTGATTGCCTCCATACACTCCAAAAATTATTGATGACCACAGCACTCAATGCATCTCGCACCTTCACAAGTCATCTTAAGACGATTGTGTCTGATGCAAATTGAGTTTTCGCAACCTAACATTGTGTAAAAAAAAAAACAAAATAAAATATTAAAAGGTAGATGAAATGTCACATATCAACAATTAAAAAATTAAAAAACATATTAAAAAATACAATTTAAATTATCTTCAACAACCGCAGTTCGAGAGGGTTTTTAACATGCCTTGTGACATTTGATGATTAGTCACAAACATTTGAATCTCCTCAATATTTGTGTAGATTTCTTTGACCCACTCAATCTATGTGCCAAAATTTTGCAATACCAAATTGAATGAGTGACCAGCACATGATGTACAAAAAATATGCACATGTGTACCCTCCATTAGAGAAGCAACTACCCTACAATTTTTAGCATTATCTGTTATAACTTGGATAATATTTTCAAGCCCACCATTTCAATGTATTCTATGAGGATATCGGCAATCAAAATTGCATCCTTCACTTGCCCCTCAATATCCATTGCCTTCAAAAACATTGCCCTGACATAGTAATGGCATTGATCAATGGTCTGCTTTTGTAATCTTAGCATCCATCAAAAATAGACACACCTTTTTCAAACCATATATCTTTCATTGCTCTCAATATTACCTCTACTAAAGTTTTCTCCTTTGCCAATAAGGTGGTTCACACCTCCTAGGCACAACATAATCAGCAAATGCATTGGCAATGTGAAATATGCCCCTTAATTTTTTCTTGGAATTTTCACAATACAATCAACACTACGCCAATTGAATTAGCGTTAGCTCCAAAATTGAAATCCAAGTTTGAATGATCTCAACGCCAATAATGCACACTCAATCCCAAGGAAGGAGAGGTGTTGTCATATGGCGGAGAAACTAAACAATAACTGAAATGAAATTACAATTGAATGGAACTAGGCGGTGAACCAGCCATGAAATATTTCCACACTTCCACTAATTTAGTGGGGGGAAGAAATTACAAAACAAACTAATTCATCCGCTGCAGCGGGCATCCACTCGTGAGTGGGATTCACCACTTTTCAGTGGGTGAGAAAGAGAGATACAATTTGTTTATTCTCCACACTAGCGGTAAACCGTCTACGGGTTACAATGTGTGAAATTTAACACTAGTAAATGCAGCAAATAAATGACTGGAACAGTACTACTATTTATAGTCTTACAATCTGAAAATAACTGCAAAATTACAAGTGTTTTACAATAGAACCAAAGCACAATGATAGAAGATGATCTCCCACACTTATAATCTTTCTAATATTGAAAATACAAACCAAAATCTGAACTGATATAAATCTGATATGACAAACAGCAAACTGAAAGTTTTGAACTAGCAACCTAAGAAACATCAAAATGCTCAAATCTTCATCATACTTCAAAGATACACTTCAAAACTGAACTTACAATACCCATGAGTCAAGGCGACCAGCTCCAAGTAAGAATTAGACCCAAAAACAGCCACTAAATGGATTGCACGAATCCCAAGGCAAGCTGCAAGAAGAAGTATGGCCCTAGAGAAGGTACGACCTCTCTAGAAAATCAAAGGCAGCATAATAAAATCTGATCTTTTGCAATTTGAGTTGCCCATAGCATAGAATCATGTAGCATCAATACCCATAATGAAATAAAATTTGCCCAAGGAGCTGCAATCAAAAACGTCCTTTACCCATGACTGAACCCGCAAGCTCCAAACTGAAAATAACATCAAAATTCTCCAGCAATAAAGCTCAATATGCACTTCTGAATGAAGCACACTCCCAAATGACCATCTAGGGAACCATAGTTTCAGGCCCGAAGAATGGTATAGAAAATACTAAGCTCCCCCTTAGCCGTGTTCTGAAATCAATTCAGCAACATAACTTTACAATATTTTCCAAAGATGAGAATGAATGAGCAAGGGCTCAATAAATAAGCTTCAAATGGCAAATGAAACACTCTGAATTCCAAGAAGTCGAATCACTTCAACTTCCAAAAGGGACGCCACTTCAACCATTCACTTTATTTTGAAATAATAAAATATTATTCATCTTCCCTTCTTGGCATCCATTTCAAAATGCAATAAAGCATTTATTAAATCATTAAATGCTCAACTTGACCCCTTAATGTCCCCTCTTTAAAACAACTTGAAGTCATCAAGCCTAGGCGTGGGGTACAACTTAAAAACATGAAATTGACTAAGTATAAAACTCAGTCCAAGGAGATAACCAAAACCAACACCAATACTGAAACTGATGGATTGCCAAAAATAGCATGATGACCTGAGCTGAACTACTGATGATGCCACTGCCAAAATTAGACTTACTAAAAATAGCCAATGCCAAAAATAGTAAGTTCACCTCAAAACCAACAGAAAGTTGAACTGAGCTGGAAGCAAGACTTATTGAAAGTGGAAACCCTAAATTTGCACATTTGAGTAGCCTACGGATTTCCGGAGATAGGCTAAATCCAAATGAAGAGCGTAGGGCGAAATTGGGGACATTACACAATGGCCACCACCATATCCCACCAATGTGATGATCTAACGTGATTGAAAGGCAGTCCATTGCCATAAATACAACAAGCAATGCTCTCATCTACAACCTCCCATACTTCATTCTTGAAGGCCTTTTCCAATGGGCCACTTTTAAAAGAAACATTATCTTCTCAAGAAGATAGTGGCAATGGCATGAAAGGATGTGGGCCAATTGGTTGTGATAAGCCACTAAGAGGTTTCTATAAGCTTTTCTTGGCAAGAGATTGTGCTTTTTCCTTTGATCTACTACTTGCCATGTCAACATCGTCTTGTTCTTTAATATACCCCATTATTTGTTGCTTTGGCAACCCTTTTTTATTCAGCCTAGGAAAATCTTTTATTCCCAAATACAAAATAGTGCAAAAAAGAGCTTTCACTCAAGTGTAAGAGCTCGTCTACTCTATTCCCATTGGCCAACACCAACGACAACCCCCACCACTAGGAAGTTGTTAAATCATTATTGCATGTTGCCAAAGATGTGACACTACATCAAATTTAAATGAACTCTCTGCATCGGGGGCCCACTACACCAGAACTACCAATCATTTTGAATGAACATAAAACAAAAACACATTACAAATTTACAATCCTACAACTTCAAAAATAAAATAAAAAAGTATTATAACCCCTTTTTATGAATAAAAAGCTCGAAAAAAAACTCAAAACTTCAAAAAAAATAATTGAAAAAAATTTATAAATCTTCAATGTAACAACCCGACCCTTCGGTAAAATTAAAATTTTCATATTTTACATCCTACAAGTATGTAAACGTGTTATCATGACATTGCAATAAAAAATTTCCTTTTCTTTATTGATAATACATGAACATGTTGCTATATCAATTTACAATAAAGATTCCATCTCAATATAATAACTTCACAAGTACATGAAACAAGATTACATACCTTAACTAACATAGCTCCAATGAGCTTTAAAACAAATAGTAGTAAGAAGGTCCAGGAGTCCGTCCTTTCAAATCTTGGTACATCGGCCGCTTGCTGAGGAGGAGAAACATCACTCGGGCGCTTTTCCGCCAACCACGGACTTATAATGCGGTCCCCCGCACACCTATCGTTAGATAGATGGCCCTCCCTTCGAAGAAGAGATTGGTGGGGTATCCTTTAACGATTACCAACTGAGCATAGTGTTGTGTTCCTACATAACTAGGTCTTGTGCATACGGCATATCTTGAACTAGTATGTACTTCGAGATCACAATGAACTGACAGTGTAGTCTCAACTATTTCACATCTAAGTGGAAGTTGTACATTTCACTACTTTGGCCAAAGTATTATCATTCAGTACTTCGAATGAAGGTCATCTATCATATACACTACTCAGAGCCGATTTGCATTAAGGCTTTCTTACACTACGCGTAGGTTGGTCTATCGGGGTAGTCCGTACCCTAGACTTCCTACAACAAATTAACTACAAGACTGGAGATCATTTTAATAAGTACCAACAACTACCTCCCTTTCTATGGATACCCTTATCCTACGAGCTTCATTAACTTGTCTAAGTTAACTTTTAACTAGTCGTTACCAGTAACTTATTAAATGATCTTAACTCATTCCTAGTATTATATAGCTATGTACAAGCTTACACTCCATATACGGAGTCAATACATTTAATGATGTTTGCTCTACAATGCCTAGTGTATTCCGTACACTAAATATCGTAATACTAATAGAAAAGAACATGCAAAGATCTTCTAAATTTTACAAATTATCCTTTAGCTAAAAATCATTTATTCTTTACATATTCATTTCTAAGTGGATCAACTTTCAACCTCAGTTCTTTTTAGTCAAGGACATGATACAGACTTATTACAGAATATGAGAATAACAGAAAGCATGTAAAAGAAAGAGTTAACATGCCTGGTAAAGTTTTCCAGATGTTTGAAAAATGAGAACACTTCTCCTCAAGCTAACTGCCCAAGGACTTCCAGCGAACTCTTTTAACTCTACTGTTTGATAACTTTCAAACTTCACAACAGAAACAACTCTCACTCTTGAATGAACAGAAACTACTTCTGATTTCTATTTTTCGTGTGTTTTAAGATTGAGCATTCGCAGGCTTTATATAGTGTTGGCAAACTTAACTAATTCCCCTTTTCAAGGCGTCTGTACTGCCAACAGGGCTTGGAATGCTTCAAAGGAGAAATGTGTCATCCTATGGAGAAGATTTCGACCTCCTTCAGCTAACAGCAGTGAAGTATTTTCATTTCGCACATGTCAAGTTTGTAAAATCGTGACACCTCCTGGTTTTAGCGCGATTCAACAGCGACAGATAAGTGACAAATTAATTCAAGACTATTTCCCAGGTTGTATGGCATCCACATCTCCATTTTAGCCAAGCACGAATTTACTCGACCGTTTTCAGTCGCTTGGCCCTAGTCGTGCAATTCTTCCTACGCATTTTTACTTTTTCCGCCATTTTTAACGGCCTGAACTCATATTTCCGAATTTATTTTACTCTTTAACTTCGACATAGTCCAACACGAAACATTTGAATCTTGACGCATTTGATAATGACATTTGATTCAATATAGAAGTCAAAATAATTCGATTTCGATTTTCAAAAGAAATACTCATTTTTAAAGAAAAACGTCATATTCCTAAATTTGGGATTTAGTCTCATTTCTCTAATGAATATTTAATAAAATGTTGAATTAAATTTCATTTGATTTTCAAATCTTTTAATTAAATACATCTATATATTTTATTATATTAAAGTATTTATATAACATAGTTTTAATTTACATTATATATTTATGTATAATTATTTAAATTAATAATTAAATAATCTTGTATACATATTTATATTTTGTAAAGACTATATTATATACGTACTGTAATATAATATTAAATATATAAATATATTTACCTTTACATCTATACATGTTTATACATTTACATTTTAGATTATATGTACGTATACTGCGAGCCAATCAGCATACTTTCACTATACGTACTCATGTATATGTATATATGTAAATTCCGAGGTAATATATCGTCATAATATATTCATACAACAGGTTAGTTGTCGGTACGTATACATGTATATATACTTGTATATCTACTTTACGTATAAGTATTCATAAATACACTTATATCGACGCACACGTATGGCATATCCATCTGCTCTAATACGTTGTATCGACATGAATGTACTTATGAGCATTTGTACATACCGTATTTATATGTATATATACGTATACACATGCCTACCTCTAACAAGAAACATTACTCCACATAAGATTATACTGGCTAGCATCACTTATTTACACATTCAGAAGTAGATACGACTCCTAATGACAATAAACAAGCCTACGGATGACTTACCCTTAACTTCAACAAATGACTTAGCTTACTCAGTCTATAGTATGTGTGTATATGCCCAATTGGTACTCGTTACTGTTTACCCGACAAAGTTCCTCCCCGAGTGATATCTCTCCTCTGCCTGGAGGAATGATCCTCTTTCCTGCACATCATGATACGACAACGAGAGTCATATGCTCAAAACATAGCAAAATACATGAAACATTTAGATTATTCACAAATCAATAACCTTTTATTCTCCTTTATGCAGTATTTCACCAAGAATAACATCAAATGAAACTACATTCATATTGAAAACAAGGTACAAGCATCATTAATTCACCTCCAGAATTCACATTTACTCTATCTAGTAATGGTTAATAGTAACGTCACAATTTGGGATGTAACATTCAAAAAAATTATTCAAAACTTGAAAAAAATGGAAGATTCACTCACCTTTGATGTTTAAATAATCTTTCTACTACTATTTCTCCCTTGATGTAGGTTTAACCCTCTTGTAACCCTCAACTTTGAAGAAAAATGAAGCAACCTTCAAAACCCAACAATGGCAGCTTGATGGAAAAATATAAAGTTTTGGTCTTTTGTGTTTATGAAATAAAAGAAAACAAGTGATATGCCCTCATTTTAGGACAGATTTGTGCTTTTGGGATTTTTTAGTTTAAAGAACTGCCAAAAAAGTGTTTTTTATTGTTTTTCGTGCCCAAGCGCCTTGAGGTTCCCCCCGCCCCCTAGTTCACCCAAGGTACCACCTAGGAACCTAAGGTGTCCGAGCATTACCTTAGTTGAACTCTAGGGAGAACTAACCCCAAACTCAAACCTAGACTGAACCCATTCCGATATGGGGGAGTTCCTGAGGGACACAATAATATAGGTTCTATCTAAATAATCTACCCGTAGTGTATTATCACTAAAAAAAGTTTCAATTAAATTATTTTCCACCATTTCCAAATTACCCCAAGTCGATCCTCTCTTTGTGCTGATCATCTGGTATAATTTTCCAATAACCCCTTCTAGCAACCCAAAGTAACCAATATATGGTTGTCGCACATCACAAGACTTATAAGACCTTTCTTTTGAAAGGTTAAATGAGGAATTTGAAACCATACAGTCCATGCAATCTATTATACTTCAACGATTGTCCAAGTTAGACAAGTTAGATAAAATTGATGATCTTAACAACATATTGGCAAGGAAACCCGAGGACATGTCCCCAACATTTTTTGGGGCATCCCCATTTTCGTGATGTTTCGGGGACATGGGGACGCCTAGGGGACATCCTTGGGCCGGACCCCCAAATTGCAAAAAAATGCAAGGGATGACACATACGTCCCCGCCTGTCCTAGGGGATGGCTGGTAAAAAAGGTAGTTTTTTTATTTAAAAAAGCCAATTTTTAAAAAATGTTAAAATTGTGAAAATAGTGTCATGAAGGTATGTGTAGTTTCAAAGGCCTTAATTTGCTTGGTCATGGGGGCTCTGCCCCTCAATCCCACCCTGTATTGTGACAATGAGTGCACCAAGGGGGTTGCCCCCAGACCCTACGAGGGATGCTGCCCCTAGACCCTGTTGGGGGCATTTCCCCTGAACCCCAACAAGGGGTGTTGCCCGTCAACCCCGTTGGGGGCATTGCCCCTAAACCCCAACAAGGGGTGTTGCCCGTCAACCCCGTTGGGGGCATTGCCCCCAAACCCCCATGAGGGGCGTGTCCCTGGGGTCTCCACTCCCAACCTCCACTAGTTATTGGGATCTCTTGTCACATAAGAAACTTGAATACGATGATGGGGTTTGGGAGTGGAGACCAAAATTGACAACTTACACAACTATCTTTATGATTATCGTAATATCATTGATCAATGATGAAGTATCATACTATCAAAGATTCAAATGTCATTATTAACATAAAATATAATATTATATGATATATCAAATGTATTTGCAATTCTATATGTTTTTAAAAAAATTTGCACACAAATTAAGTTTTGACATTTACTAATTTGTTCAACTCTCATTTGAACACTCAATTTAACACAAAGGTTATGTATTAAGATTCTATAATGTATATATGAATGCTTTATGAATGTTATTATATGAATATTTAAAATTTCCCTGTATATTTTAAATTTTCCCTATTTTATATAACCATCCCCATATATGGCCCAAAAAATTGAGAACTCTAAAACACGTCTCCTCGTCACTTGCCATCCCCATCTCAATAACTTGGGGTAACATAGCATATAGGTTAGCCTTAAAGCCAAATACAACTCCATGAACCAACAAATCCAAAAAACTGAACAATCATATATGGGACAAAGTTCTAACCACATACAATATACTCCATAACAACAAAAAAAAAATGGCAAAATACAATTTACACAAAAAATGAACTTCCCTAAATACAATGGTGACGACCTTGCAAATTAGTTGTATAGGTCAAAGTAGTATTTTGCAGTCAATCAAAATTCTACAACTCAAAAAATTCCCATAGTTTAATTCAATTTTGAACATGAAGCTATCCAATGGTATCAATGGTTGGCAAAGAACATATGGTATCCTCACATGGAATCAATTTTGTGCCAACTCACCCAATTTAGCTTGAGGGAGTACAAGGATTTCACAAGGGCATTAACTAAATCAAGGCAAACTCACTATGTCCATGACTCTAAAACACACTCTGACAATTTGGCAAATCAAACAACTAAGCTCAATGACAATTTCTTTAAAAGTTGCTATATCAACCGCTCAAAGGAAATCATTTGTACAAATGTCAGAATGTTTAAACCTGCCACTTTGAAGGAAGTTGTCAAGTTGGCTAAATTAGCTATAGATAAATATGTTGCTCAAGTCATTCAATGAATCACATCATGTAAGCAATCCACAATCACTTTGACCAACACCAAATGAAGGCACCTAATCACAACCCATCAAGTTCCTAACTCATGAGATGGTTGCATATCGAGCAAAGGGATTGTGCTACAATTGTAATGAGAAATATGCTCTCAAGCATATATGCACAAAACAAAATCTATATCTACTTGATGTGAAGGCACATTCTACATTCGACACATTGGAAGCATCTCAACAACATCCGATTGAGGAACAACCTATCAAAACTAATCTAGGTGATGACTAGTTCCCCCAAAAAGTTGTACATGCATTAGTAGGGATGACCACACCCCAAAGTATGAAGGTATGAAGGCGTTAAGTTATTTCAAGACACATTGCTTAATCATCCCCATTGACTATAATAACACTCATAACTTCATTGACACTCAAGTGACCAAGCAAGCAAATTATTGTCGCTATCCATGCAACAACTCTAAGGTGATCATCACTAATGGTAGAACATTAGAATGTATGGGAAATTTTCAAAATGTCAAGGTTTCCATGGGGAATAATACTTTAAAAACTAATATATTTGTTCTTCCATTAGGTTGTTGAGAGATAATCTTGGGCACTTAATGGCTTTGCAAATTGGGATTCATTATGTGGAGTTTCACTAAAATGTGGGGGCAATTCAATGCAAATGTCCACCAATACACCTTAAAGGTTGTGACAATGGAATACATCTAAACTATTAGTTCACATAAATTAGAGAAGTTAATAAATAGGGAACCCACCAAGTTGTGACCCAACTTTGTGATGTGCAAATGACCCCAACAATGGATTCAAGTAAATCACAAGGCTTATGTTGTACCCAAACCAATTCTTTTTGCTTCATTAAGGCATTTTGTTTAAAATGGTCTAAACCTTGTTAAAATGATATCAAAACATAGTTTTTGGGCAAATCAAGTATGGACTTCGAGTCAGTTTGATGTCAAGAAGATACTGGTGAAATTTGAGAAAATTTGAAAATTATGGTTTCAAGCACCCTTGTTTCAGGTCGCAAACCCTAAAAATTGAAACTTGTCAGAATTGGCTGAAATTAATTTTGACTGGCTTTTTTCACATCACAATCACAATGTTGAAGTTAGTTTCAGTTAGAAGTCAGTTTAAGCCTGGTGGGTAGTTTTCACTTTTTCAGGAGAAAAGTTAGGACCTCTGAGGTCGTCAATGGCAGTTGGCCAGTACCAAGTGTCAAAATCTAAGCCTGAAACTCAAAGCAGAACATTCTATGATGAAGGATGCTAAAAAAGATGCTTCACAGCGGAGGGGATTTTCAAATGGCAAAAATTGGAAAAAATATTCTAAGTCTAGAAACACTTCACTTTGTAACATGGGAGACGCTTGCGCAATCAACGTGCAAGTTAGCTTTACAGTGTCTGTACATGTGAAAATGGTGAAATACAGTCACACACACACATCAGCAGCAATCATGCTTCTACGTAGTCAACTTAGCAGCCAACACGGTGTTCGTAGACTGCGAAATGGAGGAAAACATCAAGTCCAGAGCAAATATGCGCCCCTGTAGCTCAAGGGCACCCTTCAATTTGGAGGCTCAGATTCAATTGTTTCTGGTTGCAAATACATTCATTCTCTCTGAGTTTTAGTCAGTTTTCCAACAAGCTATCAAGCGAGTCCATCCGACTTGCAGAACTCCAACAGACAAAGGCGGAAGCAGAAGTTACAGAGAATTTAAATCACAGAGACAGTCAAATTTGCAGTTTTTGGGCCCCTGTAGCCCAGGGGCGCCCTTGAATTAGACATGTCAGATGAATGAATTTGCAGATTTTGTTTTCGTGGGATCTCTTTTGATTCAGCCCAGCTACGCGATGCATCTGTTCGCAAGGTCATCAGATGTGCTGAGTAACTGTGGTAGTTGTTCCAGCGAGCACGTAAAATGGAGGGTAGATAAAAGTGAAAATACCAAAATATAACTCTATAGACCAGGGGCGCCTAGCCTTTTGGCGAGCTAGATGAGGTTTTTAGCAGTCGTCGTCTTCACGAGACTTGTGTAGAATCCTCCTAACTATTTAGTGAATCCAACCGTCAACCCTCAAATTTTGTCAAACGCTCGTGAGTGAAGAATCAACGGAGAATATTGAAGAATGAAAACAAGCAGGAAAATGGCCAAGTATGGAATTTACATACTACCTTGGAAAAGGCGCCCTTCTACTGGAGATCTTAGAAGTAGTTTTCTCACTTCGTCACTTCCAAGAACATCTCTTCCAAGTTGTTCCAACTTCGTGATGAGATCAACCGTGCGCACATCAAAGCAATCCCGCTCCCAGTGGCAAGGGTCAAAGTAGAGTGTTCAGTTAAAAGTTGCAATTTGTAAAATCATTCTCAAGATTGTAATTGTGCCTCTACAAGCCAGGGGCACCCTTGCATTTGAGGACCTTAAATTCACTGTCAGACGCTCCACATACAGTCATTCTTTGCAGAATTCTTCCAGCTACGCGATGGATCCAGCATCCAGTCAACGGAAGTCATCATTCACCAGCAGCGGCAGATTGAAGCAAGAAATGGAAAAACAGGAAAATGACTAAGTTTCGTGTCTTGTACATTCTTTTTGAAAAAGGTGCCCTAATTTTTGAGGCACCAGACGTAGTTTTTAGCAGTTTCAGCTCCCGGCAGACATTTCATCAAAGTTGTTCTAGCTACTCAGTAGATGTATTAGCTCAGCTCCAACATCAACCGGGCACCTTAAAACAGAATTCAACAGAGGTTGTGGTGACGTTTTTAAGTAGCTACAAAATAGGAAGTTAGCTAAAAATCTCAAGTTTTGAAGGAGGGCGCCTAGAAAGTCAAACTTTGACTTTTCGGAATCAACATGCAATTGCAAGACGACCCAGAAAGGTGGAACTCAGTTAAATGAATAAAATAATATTAAAATCTTCAGTTTCATTTGTCAATTTTTGCTTGCAAAAGGGGCGAATTTCTTCAATATTTTAATATTGGTGCCTATTTTGAAACTCAAAGTCAGTTTCGCATGTTGAGTTAAGTTGAAATTTAAAGAGGTGGCGCCTATTTGTGACTCAGGGTCGGTCTTTGTTTAAACGAAATAAGGTCCAATCTAAATATTTCGTTTTAAATTAAAGATTATCTCTTAAATGTGATGCCTAAACCCCAAAATTCTTTAAATATTCAAAGATGCGTCCATTTCTCTCATACCAGGTTGAGTATAAACAGGTTTTCTCTCGTTCAAGCAAGCATTTGAAGGCACTATAGTTATTATTTTCAGATTTCCTTGCAGATACAAGTTCGGAATAATCAGCAGACTTCAGACAAGCATGGTGATTTTTGCAGAAGCAGAACCATAAAACTTCTATCTTCTGTCTTAAATTCTTCTATTCTTGTCTTAGGTTTTCTCTCGCATGTCCAAGAATTCGGCGACTTTTGACAATTTTGATCATTTGGGTTTGTTGTGCACGGCTTTCTCTACAAAACCCTTGTTAGAATTTTTCAGGAAAGATTGCCTCGTAGCTTCAATTCTCGAAGCTCTACTTTTCTTTTCGAAAATTCCTTTGCATGGTAGAGTAAAAATCAATATTTTTCAAAACGGAGGATTTGGGTTGGCTTAAAATCATCTTCTGCACAAAACCCACATCTTAGAACTTTTCGTGAAAATTGCCCCCCGACAGGGTATTTTTAGCCTCACCAGGGGACATTTTAGCTTTCCGGAGAAAGTTGTCAGAACATAGCCGTGTTTACAATCAACAGGCAAGTTTTTCAAAATGCAGTTCATGCAGACCAAATTCAAGACCAAATTGGTCTTAATTCATGATTTCATCAGAAAAGCTGACACCAATTTGTATCAAGCGCATCCGGAGGGTTGACAGACGTAGTCACTCAAGTCCACATGGTTTCATGCCTCGTATAGCTGATTGTCTTCCAAGGCCAGTTTAGAGGGTTGATACCATTGGAATTTTGTGTGTGCAGCAAGTTCGTTTGCATTTCTCACAACCAGAGGGTTCGCAATCAAACTTCGCAATTTCATCATGCAACAAAAATGTGATAAGTGTTAGAAGCGTAAAGCTGTAGAAGAAGCAGTGGCCATCACTTCAATTACGGAGCCGCCAGAGTTACCAGTCAATGAAATGCTAGTTTGAGTGTGCAAAGATTTCAAAGATTGCTCAAGTTGTTGACAAGCAGTGAATTGACAGTTGAGACATGAAGTGCCCCCAAATGGTGATGCAATCAACGACCTCGTGGAGGGGCTAATTGCTCGAGATCGCGGCCAGTGAACTCCAGATCAAGACGTCCCACCTTTTCAGGATAGACATCATACACAGCAGTTAACTCGACGCCTCTTTCCAAGTTAGCTCGTTGTTCTACATCTCATGCACGTCTATTTTGGAGTTTCTTATGTACAAATGGAGTTTTCATTTAGTTTTCATTCTCCGTTCACTGATGTTAGTTATTAGTTAACTTGCATATCAATAAGGACTTGCGTGTTGCAGACGTCCATTTGATTTAGTTTTGTTTCAGTTAGCTGATGGTAGCTTTCCAGTTAACTGTATAGTTGCATACATTTACGTTTAGCAATAAAATCTCGCATACTTGAGAGACTCATGTTAACTCAAGGTGATTTTAGGGTTCCCTACACCTTGGATGTCTATAAATAAGAGCTCTTTGCTCATTTGTAATTAACTTTTGCACGTGATAGTAATATATGTTGTGCCACCTTGCCCGAAATATTGCTATTCTGTATCTGTTCACGAGCTTTTACTGTGATAATAAATGGTTGTGCCACCTTGCCTAAATGTTATTATTATGGTATTTGTTCATCTTAGTTAAATATAGTGGCTAGTTTGATCGTTTATTGTATGCGTCTCGCCAATGCAATTTGTTGTCCTAGTTGGCTATTCTATGTTGTGATTAATAGTTGTTCTTTCAATCTACGCCTCGGATAGGGGTTCCTCCTCCTTGGAAATTTGGAAAGAAGAATTATCGTTTAAGTGTTGTTGCTAATAAGCTTGTTGCATATCTACGCCTTGGATAGGGGTTTCTCCTCCTTGGAAATTTAGTAATTGAGCTTATCATTTGATGTTGTGCCCAATAAACTTCATATCAGCCTACGCCTCGGATAGGTGTCCCTCCTCCTTGGAAATCCTGTTGTAAAGTTTATCGTATAAAACATTCTTGCTCCTAGGTCCTCATGCTCTGTTTTTCTTGAGGAGGAAATAGGATAGATTAAAGCATTTAGTTAGTTGTAGTTAAGTGTGAGAAAAACCAGAGAAAACCCTTAGCTGCAACATTCTTGGTTTCCTTAACCTTGTGCCTCTTCCAGCTAAGTCAAAAAGATAGGATTTAGAATACTTTACTTTTTAACGCAATCAGCAAAAGAGGGAGCTTCTCCTCCTAATTTGAAGAGCAGTCATTACGCACTGTGCATAGCTGTCCGTACCAACTCGCACTCCAGAGGTGCTAATTGTTACGCCAATAGCTTACAATTACTCCCTACTAAGCATTCTCAAGTCTTTCTAGCAACTAAAGATTTACCACCTCAACAATTCAAAGATCATGCAATCCAATTAATTTTAAGCACTCTACAACCATTGCCAATTCCAACTACAATATGGAAAAAAAACTTCATTGATGTTATTGAAGGGTTGCCTAAGCCAAGTGGCAAATCAATTATTTTGTGGTGGTGGATCATCTCTCTAAGTATGTCCATATTTGGACATTGGTCCATCCTTATAATACCTCTATTGTTACTAAAGCCCTCATTGATCAAATTTTTGACCTTCATGGCTTGGTTAATTCCATTTTAGGTGATCATGATCCCACACTCCCTTGAAACTTTTAGCCAAAATTGTTAAAGTTGTTGGCTACATAACTAACAATTAGCTTGGCATATCACTCGCAAATTGAAGGTTAGTCAAAGATAGTCACTATATTATGGTTGGAGACTTATTTTTCATTGCTTCAAAGTAGTAGATTCACTAGACTTAGTGACTACCTCTTGCAAAATTGTGGTAAAACACTTCTTACTATCCTTTTACAAAGATGATGGCATAAGAAGTTGTTTACAGTGAACCACCACCATCACATCCTACCTTCATAGACATTTTGCTCCAATCACAAGGATTGCAACCAAAAGAAGTGAATTGTAAACTTCTCCACGAACTCCTCCAACAATTTCCACGAATCAAGCCTTGAGGACAAGGCTTTTCCAAGGGGAAGGGCATGTTAGGACCCTTATGTCCTAACCTTCTATTATTATCAGTCTTGACACATCCCTTCCCCAAAAACAGGTCGTTTTCAACATAGGGATGTTCTTGGGATGGTTGGACACCAAGGGGACATAGCCCTGCTGCCCTACCATCACCACCACCAAGCACGATACATGCTTCAAACATTTACCTCATAGGGGGGATGTCAAGGCATCTTAAAATGTCCCTTGAACATCCAAAAAGCCTGCAGCCATCCCCCATGCCTGAAATGTTAAAAAGAATTTTTTATGGAAAATTTTGGGAAAAGTGGGTCACTAGCCCTAATCTACAAGTCTTGTTGGAACCATCCATGATTCCACACCATAAACACTCGAAAAACCTACAAAAAGACATCCCACCCTCAATACAAATCACCAAGAAGTTTACCATTGCATTGAGCAGGAGTGAACTGTGAGAGCAAGACTGCAAGAGTGAGGGAAGGGCAAGTGACAAGTCTTAATCAATCAACCATTCCACACATTCAACAAGCCTTCAAGGTAAGCCTTGATTATTTACACTATGGCATTTGTATTTTCTATTTTCATTGTTTAATGCTCATTCCTAAACTGGAACCAACAATATTAATCACGACTTTTTTTTTGTTTTCAATTTAGATATTCAATTCATTGTTTAAGCTTTATATATTCAAATTGATAAAATGTTGGTTATATTGCTGTAAACTGCAGTTAGACAACTCTAAAAACAGCATTTAAAGTTTTAAGTTTTCACTTTGGTTTTATATCAGCAGCATTTTAGGTTTTTACATTTATTTATTAAAATTATTATTCGTAGTCAAATTAGGATTTGATCTTTTGTGTATCATCTACTTATGCAATTTGTGCAACCTTAAGTAAGAACAGCGAAAGTAAAATTCTTGTTTGATGAGGATTGAAAGACAAAGATTCCTATTTGTATACATCCTTTACTTTTATGCTTCATGCAAGCTAAAGTAAGAAAAAGAAAAACAAAGTACTTGTGTCTTGAGCTTTTGCAATATGACACATGCATGGTATAAAATTTAAACCATACATTTCATTTTATGCAATGTTACTATGAGTTCTCAATCTCACAACATAAGTGACAATGAGGCTCAGCCTATGGGGGTTGAATCTAAGGCTCTAAGTCCAAATGTGTGCACATTCAAGGCAAAGGTGTACAGGTATGTGTTACCTTGGCACCAAACAAAAGGCTGAAATAAATAAAGTGTGGGATTGTGGTGATGAAAAAACAAATGTAGCTGCTACTATGTCACGGAGAGATCCTACTCCTTCAACTAGTACTTTCCAAGAGCTAAGAATTCTTGATTTTCCATCTAGCACAAGGGCAATAAAACCTAAGGGGAAACATAAGGTGACTAGTGATGCTCTAAACCCAATGACAAAGTTATTCAATGTTCAATAGAAGGAAAAGGTCGACAACGTGTCATCGCATTCCATTTCCATGTGGCCCACTCTTCTTATTATAAGGAGGTTGTGGCAAAAATACGCCTTTAATTGTGCCACTACGGGAGAGAAAATTGAGAAATACAAACTTGGATGAGAACTGTTCCAAGATTAATATTTTGATGGAGTAAATGAAGGCTATCTAGGTCACTAGGGGATCCAACATAGTCATGGATAAGTGGATGTTCTCCACTCAAGAACTTTATGGTCACATGTACAAATGTCCCTTACTTCCTCAGGGTAGTTGATTATTCAGGCAATAGCTACAATGTTGATTATCAGTTCCAAGTCCTTAGAGATGCAATTGGGGAGGTTGGGCTAGAGAATGTGATGCAAGTCATGATACGTGCAGCTTATGTGTGTAGAGTTGCAACAAAGTTGATTAAGACAGCCTACAAACATATTTGGCGAACTCCTTGTTGTGTACATGCCATGAATCAGGCACTCAAGGGCATGGGTAAAGTTGACTGGATCAAACAATTTGTTCATGATGCTAGAGATGTGCAAATGTTTATCTACAACCACCACACTTCACGTGCACTATTTTGAACCTTCTCCAATAAAGAATTTTTCAAACCTTTGGAGACTAGATATGCATCATACTTCATTCTCTTGGATTGGATGCTCCAATTGCAAGAGGCATTGCAACTAATTGTCAAGACACAAGAGTGGAATCAATGGCAAAATTCTAAGTAAAAACAAGGGAAGAGAACGAAGAAAATCGTGATAAGTGATACTTTTGTGCTAATAAGAAATACATTGTCTCTTCATTGCTCCAGTCTTCACAATCATTATTAGATAGGGGGGCACTCATACACCTAACCTTGGAGGGTTGTACAATTGTTATGAAATAACTTGCACAATAGACGATATAATATGAAATATGTTGTAAATATTCACTTCGAGGAGGATACCTCCAAATCCACTTTGAGGGGGATACCTCCAATATTCTTCAATAAGAACTCAATACTCAACATGATGATAATAACTAACCTATATGATGCAGGAGCATCGATCCATTTTTCCCCAGTTTTTGGTTTGCTCTTTAAATTTGAGTTTGGAGGAGGATACCTCCAAATCCACTTCGAGGGGGATACCTCCAATGTTCTTCAATAAGAACTCAATACTCAACATAATGATAATAACTAACCTATATGATGCAGGAGCATCGATCCATTTTTCCCCAGTTATGGTTTGCTCTTTAAATTTGAGTTTGGTGCTTTATTTTAAATCTTGATTAATGCCAAATAAACATTAGCTCACATACATTCACAATACAAGAGAAGGAAGTTATGCGTAGTTACCATGTTAGTTATGTGAAACAGATTTTCAACGGGAAAAACCGGGTAGTTAAAGGGAGCGAGAAAGTTCAAGGTAGGTAGTTAAAAGTTAGGCGCAGAACAGAGATAAGGAGTTGAACGCGGGGAAGGAAGGATTGACGGCTTTAGAGGAGGCCCAAACTAGTGATGAAAAGAAAACAACCACCAAGACACGGAGGGAAGTAGGAGAACAAAGGACAAAGAGGTATGTGATTGGAAAGGAGGTTCAACAGTTGCGTTCAAAAGGGGAGTTGAGTGGATGGCGCCATGACAAAGACATTAGTCGTGGGGTTCCAGTTGGTGATACCCGAGTAACAAACTTGAAAACGATTCTTTGAGAATCGACTATATTGTTCTCAGTGTATCATTGTGTTTTTGTTAAACCATTATTCCTTGTTTGCTATCGCGGGTGTTGGAGAACTTGATTCTCTATTACTTGAATAAGATATGCATTTATCAGTTCCTATCGCATTTGCTTAAGGGTCGGTTTGTTGCTTGGCAACCATCGAACTTTGTTTAATTTCATTAAAGCTTGTAAACTCTTGTATTTTGTTCCTTGCCAGAAGAATTGAGTTCATGTTTTTGTCACCCTTGACTATGGTTGCATAATTGATTGAAACTGGCTATAGGAGATTACTTTGATTTCTTGGGTATGTTTTGTTGTTTTGTTGTCGCTTGTTCTTGCAGATAGTTGGGAACTAAACAAGGCTGACAACAGATTGGTATCAGAACGTGTGACAGTGGAAAAGTCAATCATCAATTTGGTATCAGAGCGGGAAAGATCTGGGAGTCTAAAAGGTCTAGAAGAATGTTGATGGGATTGTTGATAAGTATGTGTGTGTGGAAGTTTTGACAGGTTAAAAGGAAGAACCTGGGTACCAAGAGACTAGGCAGAGGAAAAGGAGAGAAGCCCTAGGTGAGGTATCACGAAGTGGAGAAGAGAAAATAAAAGATGCAGTAGCAAGAGAGACTCAAACAGAGGGACAAGTTGAAGGACAATAAGATAAGACAGGATAATGGAGAGTTTGATCGAGAAATGGCAGAGCTGAGAAGAGATTTGGAGAGATGCAAGTTATTGGTGAAGCAACGGCTTGAGGAAAGAAGTCAAGAATGTGATAGCTATTGGCCCATGAAAAAGAAGTTGAAGTGACCTATGCAAACGATTGTCAAAAAAAGAAGAGGGCAGAAGATGGCTGTCTTGAAAGAAAAAGAAGTATTGCCGCATCATGAAGTTGACATGGAAGAAGAGCCTAAAGAAAAGATGGAGAAGAAGCCAATGGAAGGTGGAAAGGAAAATGTTGGTTACGGGTATGCAAGCGAATCTGTGAAGAAAACACAGATGTTGTAAATGAAGGTGGAGAAACAAAAGTATTAACTGATGAGTTGCCAAAGGAAACGTTGCTTGACATACTTTCAGGAACATCTTGGAAGAAGCTGGAGGACAACACATGCAGGGTGAGAGGTAAGCAAGTTGATGTAAATGACTTAAATAAGGGTGCTTTTGAATCTTTGCATGAAATTGTTGAAGGGAAGAGTTTAAAAGACAAAGATGAAAGGATACATATGAGCTTGAGATGGAGTTTTGGAGGGTTGTAGATGAAAAAGACATCAGAAGAAGAAAATACAAACAGCAAACGAAAAAACAAACGAAAACAGGTTGAACACATGACTGTTGTTCCAGAACGATGTTGGAAAACACGAAAGAAAAGAACAAAGGTGATTTTTGGATGGAGATCTCATGTGCAGGAGCACATGCTTCTTTCTATCCCCTGGGGAGTCTAATGCAGGAGCATCGATCCATTTTTCCCCAGTTTTTGGTTTGCTCTTTAAATTTGAGTTTGGTGCTTTATTTTAAATCTTGATTGATGCCAAATAAACGTTAACTCACATACATTCATGATACAAGAGAGGGAAGTTATGCATAGTTGCCATGTTAGTTATGTGAAACAGATTTTCAATGGGAAAAACCACGAAGTTAAGGGGAGCACAGAAAGTTCAAGACAAGTAGTTAAAAGTTAGGCGTAGAACAGAGATAAGGAGTTGAACGCAGGGAAGGAAGGGTCGACGGCTTTAGAGGAGGGCCGAACTGGTGATGAAAAGAAAACAACCACCAAGACACAGAGGGAAGTAGGAGAACAGAGGACAAAGAGGTCTGTGATTGGAAAGGAGGTTCGACAATTGCGTTCAAAAGGGGAGTTGAGTGGATGGCGCCATGATAGAGACAGTAACCTTAGGGTTCCAATTGGTGATACCCGGGTAACAAACTTGAAAACAATTCTTTGAGAATCAACTATATTGTTCTCAGTGTATCATTGTGTTTTTGTTAAACCATTATTCTCTGTTTGCTATCGCGGGTGTTGGAGAACTTGATTCTCTATTACTTGAATAAGAAATGCATTTATTAGTTCCTGTCGCATTTGCTTAAGGGTTGGTTTGTTGCTTGGCAGCCATCGAACTTTGTTTAGTTTCATTAAAGCTTGTAAACTCTTGTATTTTGTTCCTTGCCAGAAGAATGAGTTCATGTTTCTGTCGCCCTTGACTATGGTTGCATAATTGATTGAAACCGGTTGTAGGAGATTACTTCGATTTCTTGGGTATGTTTTGTTGTTTTGCTATCGCTTGTTCTTGCAGATAGTTGGGAACTAAACAAGACTGACAATAGATTGGTATCAGAACGTGTGACTGTGGAAAAGTTAGTCATCACTATACCTCCTATATATACCCTACTTATATAAGCCTAGGATATCACCCAAGCCAACCTAGATAACAATATAATAATGATAACATGACTTAATTAAGAGTTATGGTAGTCACAAGCAGACTACTCATGACACAATACACATTATAGGGTTAGGGGCATAACAGTAGTGCATTGACAATATGCATGGCCAAATGAAGGCCATTGTACAAGAGAAAAACCCTAGATTACAACTCTATCATGAACTCGGCCAATCATTCAACAAAAGTGGGAGAAGTTCAACACTCACTTGCACATGGCTGCCTTGCATGGAACCTCAAGTGGTATGTGCAAAGATCTAGCAAAGTTACCCCTATGCAAGTTGTCAAGGTGAAGGTTGGGTTCATGAAGGTTGTTTAGAAAATTTACAATGCAAAGAATGTCACCATTATTCGTACTACGTGGGAAAAATTTTCCTTAGGGGATTTCATAAAATGACCAAACTAGATAGGGAGACAACACAAGAGGACCCAATGCTGTGGTGGACTATGCTTGGACCTCATTCTTTAACAACCAGACTAGTCATTTGTTTCATGTCCTACATTTCTAGTTCTTTTGTTGCTAAGAGTCTCCTTTTATAGCTTCATCCACTCTTTTAAGAGGAATGGGCTTACCTCTAGGAGAGTGGAGAAGCTTGTAATTGAATATAGTACATTGTGTCTCATTCATTGCAACTTGCCCACACACACAGAAAGCTTAGCGCCCCAATGGATGTAGAGCTAGAGGAGTTAGAAAAAGTTTGATGCAACACAAATAAGGTTAGTTTGCATTGGTTTGAAGGAGCTTGATCTTAGGGAGTCTAGCAATTCAAGTGATGAGGAGTTTGGCACAAATTTTGAGGATGATTAGAGGCATTGGGCCATTGGCCAATTATATTTGAATTTTGAATGTAACCATCATTTTAAATAAATATATTGATATTCAATATTTTCATTGTCCAATGCAATGTATTAAGTATTTCAAAGATTCATTTGTTATTCCTTATGCATTCTTTAATAACTAATTTTCCAGGTGCCATATATATTTGCATCACCATCACTCCATCATCTACAAACTTAGGCTCTTGCTCCCATCATTCCCAAGACCCATCCCCACGTCCTAAGACTTTGTGGAACTATGATTATTATGAGCATTGTAATAGTCATAGTTTAGTTATTCAATTAAAACTACATTTTGTAGATTTCATTGTGACAGTCAGAGTTTGAAATATTTGATTATATTTACAAGAAGCAAAAGCTTCATTAAATAGATTACAAGGAGGAATGTTTATGTAATTAACAATTATAGAATGGAAACATCTCGATCAACAAAAATAGAAAGAAATCTAAACACGGGTAATTTACAGATATGTTACATATTGAGCATTAAATAAATACCAAGTATTATTTTAATACCCTCCCTTAATGCTCAACCTATCAACTACACCAAGATGCCCCCTGAATTTTACAAACTTATCTGGGCTCAAAGACTTGGTGAGAATATCCGATGTTTGATCCTCTGTGGGAACATACAGCAAATGAACTAATCCGTCTTCAACAAGCTTCCGAATGAAGTCACAATGAGTTTCCACATGCTCGGTTCTTTCATGGAAGACTGGATTATTGGGAAGTTTGAGAACTCCCTAATTATCACATAACAAGGGAGTCAGACCTGCTTGAGATATTTGCATATCTGCAAGCATCCGGCGAAGATAAACTGCCTCACAAGCTACCTTAACTACTCCTTGATACTCTGCTTCTTTCGAGGAAAGAGCCACTGCCTGCTGCTTTTTACTAGTCCAAGTGACTACACTAGATTCCAAACCGAAAACATACCCAGATGTTGATTTTCTATCATCAACCGAACCTGCCCAATCTGAGTTTGTGTAACCAATGAGGCTAGGATCATGCCTACTACTGTAAAGAAGTCCATAATCAGAAGTGCCCTTCACATAACGCAGCACACACTTCACTACTACCCAATGATCAGCCTTGGCGGCTATCATGAAGTGTGAAATGTAGCTCACTGCAAAACTGAGGTCAGGTCTAGTGGCAGTGAGATAGATGAGGCTGCCCACTAGTTGCCTAAACAAGGATTCATCCACTACAGAAGAATCTGATTTAGCTAACAACTTCAGCCCTTTTTCCATAGGTGTGGAGGCAGGTTTGCAATCCTGCACTCGGAACTTATCTAGTAGACTTTGAGCATATTCGGACAGAGAGATGAAGATACTGCTCTCTATCTGCAAAACCTCAACACCTAAACAATAATGCAGAAGTCCTAAATCTGTCATGTCAAATGAGCTGCACAAATCCTATTGATCTCATCGATCAAATGTGTCGAGCTGCCAATAATGATCAGGTCATCGACATAGACAACAAGAATAAGAATATCACTACCAGTGTGTTTGACATACAGATTAGAGTCAGATGGACTCCTCTGAAAGCCATGATCTGTGAAGTACTTTTTGATCTTGATGTACCAAGCCCGAGGAGACTGTTTCAGGCCATAGAGTGCTTTCACCAATCTGCACACCTGGTGTTCTTTACCGGCAACCTTGAACCCTGGAGGCTGCGTCATATAGACTTCTTCCTTCAACTCACCATTGAGGAAAGCACTCTTAACGTCCATCTGATTGACTTTCCAACCAAACTGGGCTGCTAAGGCAAGGACGAGCCAAATGGTACTCATCTTGGCTGTAGGAGAAAAATTCTCCTCATAGTCAATGCCTTCCTTCTGTGACAACCCCCTAGCGATGAGACGAGCTTTGTACTTGTCAAGGGTTCCGTCAACTTTGTACTTAAACCTTATACACCCATTTGTAGCTAATAGGCTTCTTCCCTAGAGGAAGATCAGAAAGGACCCAAGTGTTATTCTTCTGAAGACTATGGTATCCAACCTCCATAGCCTGTTCCCACTCAGGAATCCCTTTAGCCTCTAAATATGTCTGAGGTTCATAAACACTATGAATGTTGGCCATGAGAGAAATATTAATTGTATGTTGTTGTTTGCTCTTTCTGGATGATCTACACTCAATGAGCTCATCATCATGAAGATCACTAATGGTCTTAGCCCACCATTTAGGATGAAGAGTAGAAGTGCCAACATCAAATACAACAGGAGGAGCTGGAACTGGTAGTGGATCTGGAACAGGTTCAACAGGTGGAAGATCAACATCATCTGGAGGAAAATCAGGTTGAGCATCATCAAAAACAGAATCTGCATCATCCCTCCCATCAGGTGGACCTAACGGAAGACGGACACCCAAATCAAAAGCCTTCAAAGGCTAATCCTCAAAATTCTGCACAACCAAGGTAAGGTGAAAAGGTCCTCGTTCTTCATCAAAGACAACATCACAACTGAAGATGAGACAATCAATGTCTACATCAATCAACCTGTAAGCCTTATGGTTGTCACTATACCCTATGAACATAAGCTTTTGACTCTTGGAATCCAACTTGGACCACTTGGCATCTGGAATCCATACATATGCTAAAGAGCCAATGATTTTTAGATGAATGATCTGAGGTTTGCGACCAATCCAAGCTTCCTCAGGAGTCTTCCCCTTAACAGCCTGTGTAGGAGACCGATTAAGGAGATAGACGGCAGTGTAGACTACTTCTACCCAATATTTCTTAGGAACACTCCTGTGTTGTAACATGGAGCGGGCCATCTCAGTGATTGTGTGATTGCGCCGCTCTACAACACCGTTTTGCTGAGGAGTGTAGGGTGTGCTTAACTGGCGTTTGATGTTGTCTATATCACAGAAGTTGGAGAAATCGGTAGAACAAAATCCCCCCCCCCATTAGCTAACCTACGAGTAACTATGGAACATCCAGACTATTTCTCTACTAAGGCCTTAAACTTCTAAAATACAATAAACACATCTAATTTCTGTCTAAGAAAGTACACCCACATTTTATGACTGAAATCATCAACAAAAAGCAAGAAATACCTGCGACCAGTAACAAAAGGTGTATTCATTGGCCCACATACATCAGTGTGAACCAACTGTAGTACCTTAGAGGCTCGCCATGAGTCACCATCCGAGAACGGTGTCCTATGCTACTTCCCAGCTTGACAAGCTCCACAAACTCCATGATGCTGAGTCTGGATTTCAAGTAAACCAACTACAAGTCCTTCCCGAGATAGCTGAGAGAGATAGTCTACATTTAAGTGCCCATAACGCTGATGCCAAAGACTGGTAATGGAAGAATTTATGGCTGCCATGGCTAACTCTGGAGAATCACCTGTATCCACAAGTCTGTACAGACCATGATCATCAATGCCAACAGCCACAGTGGTGCAAGTCTCCCGATCAACAATCGAACACTTATGTGCACTGAATACCACATCCAACTGAGGAGAGTGTCGCATAATCTGACTAAAAAAGAGAAGGTTCAGTTCCATGCCAGGAACGTAGTATACATTGAGGAATATGAGATTCATCCCACCAAACTGAATCTAAACAATGCCCTTGTCGACAACGGTATACTCTTCACCTCCTCCAAAAATAACTAAGTCACTGAAAGGAGAGAAGTTTGTGGACCAATCACACCGATGGGTGAAGTGTCGCAAAGCACCTGAATCAATGTACCAGGCAAAGGACTTCACATGATCTGCAGGTCTTTTAGCCATAAAGGTGTAAAAGGAAAACTCCTTCTACTCAGTGTGCTCGGCAACATTTGCTTTCGGTTGAGACCCTCCCTGCTTCTTCTATTCAAAAGCCAAACGCTGACGAAAATCCTTCTTCATATGACCATATTTGTGGCAATAATTACACTGAATATTCTTCTTCTTGGGGCTGTCCTGAGGTTGACCTGAGCCTTTCTACTGCGAAGACTAACCTTTCCCTTTATTCTTAGCCTAAGACTTAGCTGCAAAAGCTTGCTCTATAGAGGACGAAGAAGCACTACTACCAAACTGTTGTCTCCAACGATCCTGCTGCAAAAGTTTGGTACAAAGCTCTGGAAACTTCAAATCGACATTAGTCGATGTAATGTTGAGAGTTTCAACAAAGTGCTCATACAACTTCGGTAGACTATTCAAAGTGGTGACTACCATGTCTTCTTCCTCCATCTTCCGACCAATCGCCTCCAGCTGATCATGGATATCCTGAATCTTTGTCAGATGCTCCTGTAAGGATGTTCTCTCATCCATCATGATGGAGAACAACTGGTTCTTTAGAAAGAACGAACGGCTCTTGTCGGAGGTCTCATGCAAGGTTTTCAAATGCTCCCAAGTCTCAGCAGTTGATTTGTCGAATGAAACCTATGGAAGTTGATCATCGGTAACAGACAATTTAATGAGCATCACTGCTTCACGATTTTGCTCATCAAACTTTTCGTGGTCTTTACCCGCCACTATGGGACGAGTAGCAATGCCTAGAACAATCTAATCAAGACACCAGTATTCAAAGATAGTCATCATTCGCTGCTTCCAGGTATTATAGTTTCTTCCATTGAATCGTTGACTGCCTTCCAACATTATGTTGGTAAAACTCGCCATCTTGCACACTTTTCAAGGCACGAAAAACAAGGCAAACAAAAGAGGCAATAAAACTGATTGCACGAAAACCAAGACACGAATTCCAATGTACTCAAAACTGAGGCAATTTCTAGCACAAAATTCGAGGTAAACCCTACTTGCACAAATCCCAATGCACGGATTACGAGGCACCCAAAAAATTCTAATGACAACCCAGAAATCTTCATGAAAAACCTAGAAAAATTCAATTATCAGAAAAAAAAAAAAACCAGCTTGAAACAGAGGATTTATTTAAAAACCCTAGCCGCCAAATGGTCACAGCCAAACAAAAAGACCCACAAACAATTTTTTGTAGATAATCACAAAACCCTAGATTTGTGAGTTTGCAAAAGGAAGAACGTGTCTCAGGCACGAGCTTGAAAAAAAAACGTGTTGCAAGCACGTCAAAATCCCTTCAGAAAATCATTCCTAGAAAATACAAAGGTCGCGATTTTGTTTTATTTGCAAAAAAAATGTGTTTAAAAAACGCTCAAAAAAAGACGACCGATCCAAAAGACATGAACAAAGAGATTTAGAAAGTCGTGAGCAAAGAGAAACGCCCAGGAAAGGGTTTTAAATCACGTGCTGAGAGCAAAAAAAAGGCACCCAAAAGGATTTAGAAGGTCGCGATTTTGAAGAAAGGCGATTCTGCAACCTCAAGCACAAGCAGAAAATCGCTACTTTTTTTTCTCTTAAACAAGACGTGATTCTTATTCAGAAAAACCCACGAAATTTGTCTCCTTCAAAAATCACAAAAAAATGGCGCCCAAAGTCTCCCACTCTAATACCATGTGACGAGCAGAGTTTGAAATATTTGATTATATTTACAAGAAGCGAAAGCTTCATTAAATAGATCACAAGGAGGACTGTTTCCGTAATTAACAATTATAGAATGGAAACATCTCGATCAACAAAAATAGAAAGAAATCTAAAAACGGGTAATTTACAGGTACGTTACATATTGACCATTAAATAAATACCAAGTATTATTTTAATATTCATCCCGCATGGATCACATGAAGTTGTAATAGTGTACTGAGTTCATATTTTGTATGTGGAATTATCACACATGGGTTGTACCTCATAAATCAATTTTTGTAATGCTTTTATATTGATGGTGTAACAAAGAGAAGAGCATATTTATAATAAAACTACAAGACAAAACGAACTTAACACACAAAAATATGCAAAAATGAGAGAAACGAAATGCTTTTATTATCTTCACAGCACCACTTCAAGGGATCAACCTTCCAATGGAGCATTTACTCCAATTACTAATATTCAAGATAACTTCCATTTGGGAATTCATTACAATATAGTCTTGTCAAAGACAACTCCTACCACCACATGAATGTGGAATAATTACTTTACTGTAATTAACTAGTGGGATAATATGCATCCATCATTACTTATATTACCTGTGGATGATTTGCAAAGAAAATACACCCTACTAATACTAATAACCATATAGCATAATGGAGTTCATAACAAACTTAGAATCATATTTGATATTGGAGCTTTGTTCTTAAGAAGTTGGAATCAAAAGGTGGTTGTGGAAGGTTATCAATCAAGATGTTTTTGTTGTCAAAAGTTTGGACACTTGATGCATCTTTGTCCAAAGGGGAGAAAAAAAATTGTAAAAGTTTGAGGGAAAATGTTCAACCAAAAAATTTGGACACTATATCCAAAGACGCAACCCAAAAGTCTAATGAAGAAATTTCACATCAAACATCCCCCAACAATGCTTTATGGGTTTCTCCTTTCTTACCAAAGGTAGCACCACCCTTGGATCTGGCAAAGGATGCTACTATGTTTCCTCCCTGTCAATCTCCTAGGGATATGTCAATTTCCAAAGACAACTCGAATAAAAAAGACAAAGTTGAATGCATATGTTCTCTTTGATGGAGTATTGGTCAGAAAACCTCCACAAGGAGTCATAGAAAGAGAATAAGGAGATTCAAGGGATGAACATGACCCATTCTCCAAGGATATCCACACTATCTCTCAATCAGCAAGTTCCATGTTAACCCCAAATTGTGGATCTAAAGGAAAAAGAGGCAAGAAATCATATAAATTTAAGATTGATCAACCTATCTTAGAAGGCAAGAAAATGAAGAGCACAAAGATATACTGAGAGGGGGGGGTGAATCAGTATATCAACAAACTTTTACCCTCTTTAAACCTTTCATCAACTTCAAACTCTAACACACATCAACTATGCAAGAATATCACAATATGAACAAGTTGACACCAAGATTTTACGTGGAAACCCTTACGGGATAAAACCACGGTACAAACAATGTACTTTATGAATTATATAAACTTTTACAATGAATGTAGGCACCAACCTACCAATTTGTAGTTTAGTAGGCACCAACCTACAAAGAGCACCAACCCTTAATTCTGATTTAGTAGGCACCAACCTACAAGGAGCATCAACCCCTAATGCTGATTTAGTAGGCACCAACCTATAAGGAGCACCAACCCCTACTGTTTGTAGGCACCAACCTACTGGAGGCACCAACCCCCACTTGCCAAGCACCAACCAAGCAAAGATAATAACTTCAAGAATAATGTTCCACCTTCAATGTTGCTTCTTCAACGGATGATGGACAATTCCGTTCAAATATATTTCTTTCAAATCTGATCCAACATATGCACAACTTCTTTTCTCAAATCTGATTACAATTATGCTTAATTTCTTTCTTCAAATCTGATCCAAACTATGTTTCACAATTCCTTCATGAAATCTGCAAATATACTCCTTTCCTTCTTTGCTACAATTCTTTTCTTGAATATGTTGTAAGTTGATCATAAACTTGCCACACAAATCTGATCACAAATCTGACTTTGAATGATGCAAGACTTTTTAACAAATCTGATCACTTATATGGCAAAAACTCTCCTTCAAATCTGGTAATATATTCTTCAATAAATTTGCTCATAAAATCATCACAAAGTCTGCTCATAGATTTATCTTAAGTCTGCTTGTCCATCTCTTCTAAAAGACTTCTCCAATATGCTTCATAGGTCTTCTCTTATGTTCTGCATAAGTTTTCCTTATAGTTCCTTCATACAATGCTCAGAAATTGACTACAATCTCATTCACTCAGATCTGCAACATGATCTTCATAAATCTGTCTTTTATCTCAACTTAACTCCTCTTTGTGATGTAAGATGCCTCTTTAAAGCTCACACAAATAATGCATACTTCTGCACCTCTTTTCACATAATCATTCTCACACTCACATACAACTTTTCCACTTGCCTTTATACCTTTAGTGATTCTATGAATGGATGCAACCCTTTGATATGGATACAACCAATTAAACAATCATGTCTTTTCACTAACAAATCTGCAAATGATCTTCTTAAACTTTGCTTTCCATTTGTTTGCTGTCTATGATATTCTTCTATGTCTTTCACACCACAAATTTGCATATATTCTCTTTTATATCTCCATATACTTTTCTTACAATTCTGCCATAAATTCTTCTTACAAATCTGTCTTCAACCTTTCTTTGATGATCTTCCTTTTATCTTCTCATGTGCACATCTGCAGGTGCTAGTCTGATATAAACTTTTATTTCACACAATACTCAGCACTCTCTACACCCGATTGTGTTTTAAAGATATAGCATTGATTCCACACACCACAAATGTTTCTATCATTTACCTCTTATACCTTTTCAATAGATATGTCTTTTGTAGATGGATATGTCTCTTTGTTTCTAAAAGCCCTTCACAAACAAATTGCAGCCCTTCCCTTAACAAATTTTGTCCTCTAGTAATTTTGTCTTATTCACTTTTGTCTTCTTCTCCAAATTGTCCTCTAGTGATTTTGTCTTATTCACTTTTTGTCTTTTTTATTAAAAAGCTGCCTTCTATCAACATCTAATCACTACTTTAACTTTTATTTGTTTTGTTGTTTATTACCCAACTTTAATTGCTGCTACCTTAGAATGATTGCTGTTAGAGACTTCACCTTCAGATTTGTATCCTAATTTTGTTCATGTCTGAAACTAGTTATTCATTCTTTACAAATCTGCTCATAAATTCTTTCATATGTCTTCTTGAAGATTTGTCTAAATCTGTTGCTATCAACCTGCTACACATGGATAATAGTCTTGCCAATAATCCTATCCATTTCTTTTTACATCAATGACAACATTTGTCCTCTCATATTTGACATCAATGACAACATTTCCAACAGAAAATAATATCAAAAAAAAAAAATTCTAACATTCAACAAAGGAAGCCTTCCACTCTAGCCACGATTTTCTTTTCATGGAATGTTAGGGGTATGAATCCCCTAAGCAAAGATGCCTGATTAACCATCAACTGACCCTTCAAAAAGCTTATGTTATTTTGTTACAAGATACCAAGATGAGTAAGGAGGAAGACATTTCCCTGGTTTAGCAAAGGTGGTTCCAATGCAAAGGAGAATTTGTGAATGCTACAAGGGATTCAAGCAAATTGGGCATTATGTGATCTCTTTCTATTGATGTGTTCGTAGGAGTTTGTCACTAATTCACAACTTTGTAAGGTGAAGAGACTTTCCTCCAATTTGTCATTTTTTCTCATTCAATATCTATGGCCTTACTAGTCCCTTCCATTAGCAAAGACTTTAGGAAGATATCCCCCTTCTTTTCACTTCCCTTAAAGGAGAATCAATCTAGTTGGGAGGGGATTTCAATACTATTCTTTCTATTAAGGATAATAAAAATGGCAGGATCACTAGAGCTACCCAATCTCAAATGGATTTCATTACCATTGTCAATAATTCAAATCTAGTGGATATAGAACCCAAAAGAGGGAATTTTTTGTGGACTAATATAAGATTAGGATTTACCTATGTAGCTAAGAGATTTGATCATTTTTTAGCTTCTCCCATTTCGTTTGGAAAAGATGGCGTCTATAGAAGTAGGAACCCTCCCATCTAATGGTTTGATCATGCCCCAATTTCCTTAAGCCTTTAGGGATACTCTCCTCCTCAAAAGTGCAATTTTAAGTTAGAATTGATGAGCCTAAGGAATTCAAGCCTTGAAGATCATGACGGGATCATGGGAAGAGACTCCAAAAGTAAGAGGCACAAAAATCTTTCACTTGGCAAAAAAATTGGCCTTTGTCAAGGCTTGTTTGAGGGAGTGGATTATTAACCATTTCAGAATATTTCATCAAAAATAAGTAAAGCGGAGTGGGTTTCACTTCCCTAAATGATTTGGTGCTTTTGGAGGGCATAAATCATACATCTTATTAAATGGAGATCTTATTGGAAAAACTTTCACAACTTCAAAAGCAAGAAAAAAAAATTGGAAACAAAAATTTAGAGCATTGTAGCTTAAGGATGGGGATCGAAATACAAATTTCTTTCACAATTCCACTCATGTTCACAAAAGCATTGACATAATTTCTTCCATCTCCTCAAGCAATGGGAGACATTTAGAGCCAATTAAAATCAAGGAGGAAGTTGTTGGTTTCTTTGAGGAGTTGCTTGGATGCAAGGTGGCTTCAAACTTGACAAATCAATATTAGATGTTGCAACATATCTTGCCCTTAGTCTCAGAGGATATAAATCAATCCCTAATTGCCACGTTCTTAGAGGAAGAAATCAGATTTGCTCTCCTCCAAATGCAAAAAAGCTAAGGCTTTGGGCGTAGATGCTTCCTCTACTAATTTTTTTCAGCATTTTTGACATATTTTGAGTAGAGATGTGTGTGTTGCAATGGAAGATTCAAGAAATTCATGCAAGATATGAAGGAACTTTTATTGCACTTTCATAGCACTAATCCCTAAGTTGAACTCATCCTCTTCCTTTATGGATTTTTGGCCCATGTTCCTTTGCAATACTATCTACAAATTTATTTCTAATGTCATGGCTTTAATATTAGCATTCATTTTGCCTAATCTCATCTTTATCCTAAGCAAGGAGGATTTGTTTTGAAAAAGGCAATAACAAGCACCATCATCATCTCATAAGAAATTATTCATCCGGCAATGTAGAAATAGCTCAAGCCTATGCTAATAAAATTGAATACAAGTAAAGCTTGAGTAAATTGGTGCTTCTTACTCAAAATCCTAGGGAGGTTTGGGTTTAACCTTGAGTGAAGAATTTACTTTCAAATGGAAGCTTGATTGGTTTCTTTGAGGAAACAAGAGGAATTCATCAAGGGGATCCCCTTTCTCCCTTTCTCTTTATATTGAGAGCAAAAGCTTGGGGATGATCCTTTCAAACACTCACTAATTAGACTTCCTAAAAGGCATCAAAGCAACAAATGATATGGAAGCTTTTACTCATCAACAATTTCCTAATGACACTTTTCTTTTCAATGAAGCAAGTATTGCAAAACCAATAGTAGTGTGAGATATGTTGTTGGCCGATACTTTAGCCCTAGGACATATCATAAATGAACCAAAATTTGAAACTTTTTACACTATTTTTTCTCCTTTGCTATAGGGTAAAATTGCTAAAACTCTAGGTTTCAAGATTGGTTTGTTGCCCACCAAATATATGGAAGTTCCTATTTACATGAGGGTTAGAAGATAACTTATTTGGAAAAGCATGGAAAATTCTTTTCAGACTCATCTCAATTCGTGGAAAGGCAAATGGCTCCTTTTGGTTGGAAGGATCATACCAAACAATGTCTCATCAACCATACCCATTTATCTCATGTATGTTCTCAAATCCCCATCAAGAATCATAAAGTTTTGGAAAAGTCGTGAGGAAATTCTTGTGGCAAGGTTTCAAGGATCAGCAAAAAGTCCCACTGACCTAAAATTGGGGATGGCACATGTATAAAATGTTTGAAGAGAGAACTTAGCATTAGGAGCTAAGTTGGTGAGGGCCCAACCTTTGCCCCAATAGTGTAAGTTGCTTCAAAAAAAATATTTGGACTCAGATGATCATATTATAATTGTCATTATTGTTGATCCTCCACAGGATTCTCACTTTTAGAATTTCATGATGAAATATTGCCCCATTATCCTCAACCACCTTTCCCAAAAGATTCAAAATGGGCAGCTTGTGTATTTTTGGGAGGATTCTTGGAACAATCGTCACCCTTTGTTAAAGATTACAGAGTTTCAAGAAGCCAAACAATTTCATCTTTTTCTTGGGGGAGAATTTTTTGTTAAAATTAGGAGTGGACGGGGTTTTTGGCATCAACATTGTTGTTGGAAGGAAACTTCTTGGGGAACTGTACTTTACTAGGCACATTAATCTTGGGGAAGAGTGTGACATTATCCATTGAGTGAGCTCAAAGACATGTAGCTACTCAACTAAATTGGGATATTTAGCTCCCTCTAATCTCATGGTTGATCAATGATGGCCCAAGGTGAAAGCTTGTTTGCCCAAGGTGGGGAGCCTTTGCCTAGACAATCCATAGCAAAACTCTAATTTGGAATAGGCTGTAATGTCCCCTTTTGGAAATGAGATTATAATAATAACAAATTAAAATATTAAATTAAAGTTTAATTTAATCAACAGTCAAGGGGCACGTGAAGATTCATGACTATTGAAGGAAAAAAGATATATAAGAGACACTAAACAAGGAGAAGGAGCACCATATGAAGAATACATCTTTTATTATCTGATAATTACTCCTTCGGAGCATGGAACAGCAGTTCATTTAACTTGAGGACGAAACCCCTCATGACAGAAATTGAAGAATGGAAACCCACAATTTCTCTTGTCAAGTTAAAGGATGAAAACCCCTAACTTGGCAGAATTTGGAGACATTTCAAGACATTTATACAAAGAAAGATAACTGCAAATTGAAAGAAATATTACAGCAGAGATGCAAGAATAAGTTTCATATTTTCAAAACTATGTTATGAGCTTTAAACCCAAATTATATATAATAAAGATTAAAAATTTTAAGATAAATTAATATTTATAATCAACTACGCAATTATTATTATGAGTTAGGCTTATTTATTTAAGGAAAATTCAAAAAGGGACGTTACATAGGCTTTGAAAATTGGATTTCTCAAGACCTTTCTGATGTATTTTACGTTAGCAAGAAGACGAATTGTAGCCCACCTACTCATTCATTGCCACTTTACTGTGAATTGTTGGTCTTGGCTTTGTGCCAAGGTAATTTAGTCAAGAACCTTACCTAATACTTTAAACAAGCTATTCGAGGGATGGTCAATCCTAAAGCTAAGGACAGTCTTTTCCAACATCTGGGTAATGAGCCCATCCATGATCATCTAGCATATTTGGAAGGAGAGGAATAGGCATACTTTTAAGGACACTTCTTTGGCAATTGAAGATCCCTTAAAAGAAAATAGAGATGGCTATCTTTGAAGCAATAATGACTCAAGAGAGGCAACAATAACGCAAGGTAAGTAAACTATTAGCTGGAATAGAGATCTCCTAAGTAAGTGGAAACTTCTAAAGATCCCTTTGGTTAAAGGAATAATAGGGTTAAGCCAATTCAATTGTCATGAGATTCGGTAAAGTGAGGCCCCCTTCCCTCAAGGGTATGATGAGCACACGGTTATACTGAGAGGATCTTTACTTTTTCAAACTTAATACCATATTTAAAACATGATCAATAACAATAGCATCATTTACTCAACATCAATAATCATGCACATGAGAAGAACACAAAAACACACGATATTTACATGGAAACCTTTACAGGAGAAAACCACAGCAAAATTATTGCTTTTATTAAACTTCTTTTTACAAATTCTAGAGGCACCAACCCCTCATCCAATTTGTGAGCACCAACCCACTAGAGGCACCAACCCCTCATTCAATTTGTGAGCACCAACTCACTGGAAGCACCAACTCCCACCTTTGAATTTGTAGGCACCAACCTATTAATTCGTAGGCATCAACCTATTGGAGGCACCAACCCCCACAGCTAGGCATCCACTTGGCTAGAGACACCAATCTCTCATTTAGGAAGCCCCAACTTCCACAACAAAACAAGATTCCACCCTTAATATGTTGCTTCTTCAACGGATGATGGTCATTTGTATATCATGCTTATTGCTTCACATCTATTTGCTTCTTCTTGAATGATCTTCATATAGATTCAAATTATTCCATCATCTTATTGTGAATGTTCTCTTCAATGGATGATGAACAATTACACTTAAATCTGCAAGTTCTCTTCAAATCTGACTTTACTCTCCTCTATAGATCTGTCATAAATATCTCCTCTATATCTCTACAACCTTCTCCTCTATCTGTTTATAGATTTCTCCTTTTATATCTGCATGGATCTCTCTTTTGTATCTGCCCAATCTCTTCCTCTATAACTGCAAGATCTTCTTCTTTATCTCAGCATCAACATTGCATAATCCTCCTCCTATATCTGCATATATCTTCTCCTTTATCTCTGCACAATCTTCTTCTATGTCTGCATGAACTTCTCTTCTACATCATCATTAATCTCTCTTTTACATCTTCATATGCAGATCTGTATATGTCCTTATTCCATTCTTCTTCACACCACTTTTTTCCCACATTTCATAAACTTTATTTATATCTTTATATATCTATGAAGAGATACATCAATGACAACCATTTCCTATTCTTTCATCAATGACAACATGTCCAACAGGGTATTCAAACTCAATTTTGAGGGGGCTACAAGAGGTAATCCTAGAAGCTCAATAGCAGGATGTGTCATAAATATTGCATAAGTTCTCTCATCCAAGCAGCATCTAAGAATGTGTCCATTGCTTAAAAATTACTTCTCTTTGTGGGATGTTAAAGGTTTGCATTGAAGGGGATTTGATGATAATCATCAATTAGATCAACAAATCACATTCATAGAACTGGAAATTAGAGTACATCATGATGCAAGCTTGGGAGATTTTGGATTCATTTGAATCATTTTCTTTTGCCTACTATTATAGAGAAGCAAACAAGATTGTTGATTATATGGCGAACTTCAATACTAATTCTCAAAAGCTTTTATCATTGCCAATAATATTGAAGTGTGGGAAGGTTGAGGGTTATTTGGGAATTGGGATCCCATATCCAACCAAATTCCAACTAATTTACAATTGACATTTTCCATGTGTCATGATGGTTACTTGTTTATGATGCTTTTGCCCCCAACTCCCATTTGAATCATGAATGTCCTTGGTTTGTCAGTGACCTCTCTCATGTACATTGTTCTAGGCATGACGGCTTCTACATAGGGGCTATCCATTTATAGACCAAAAAGCATCCTCTTCGTCATCTATCACTTGCATGGAGAACTTGATTCTAGCTACTAATTCCACAAGAAGAGATGATCAAGTCAAGAAGGACCTTCGTTTCTATCTATATGCTAAAAAGAGAGAAATGACTTTCAAGGGCCCTATTTTGGATGCTTCGCTCACAAACATTTGCATATTACAAGACAAGCTTGTCAAGCTTGCTAGCAAGAAGATTTTAGGCATAGACTACATTGAAGTTGATGTTGTTGTACCTAAACCAAAAAAATTTGCTTCACTAAGGCATTTTGCTAAATTGAGTCTTAATCTTGTTAAAATGATGTCAAAAGGTCATTTTTGGACTTTTTAAATATGGAGTTGGTGTTAGTTTCATGTCAGTCAATTATTGAAGAAATTCAAGAAAAGTGAAAATCTGAAGGAAAATCATCAAAAATTTCTATCTCTGAAGAGGGGAGCACATTTTCAAAAGGGCGCCCTATCTTTTAGGGGCTCAGATCCTGTTTTTAGGGTCTGTTACCTCCAGCAGACATTTGTCCGACATCATGTCAGCTTCGCAACGGGCTATCAAGCTTATCAAACGGACCTGTTTCGTGCAAGTTACGGAAGATATAGCGCAAAACGAGAGGAACAACAAAATTGGCTAACACTGGAAAAAAGAGCAGCTTTTGAGAAAGGCGCCCATCTTTTTGAGGTGTCAAATCAAGGTTTTTGACTAAATGCCACCCAAGATGTTTATCTCACATTTGTTCAGGCTTCGCGACGCATCCGTTAGTGGGTGAATCTGAGTTGCCGAAATGCCTGAGCCAGAGGTCAAACCTAGGGTCAAATCTTGGTCAAAATATCAAGGAAAAAGCAAAAGAGCACATTTTTAGAAAGGCGCCTGAGCTTTTGAAGCCTTTAATGCCTTCTTTTTGATGTTCTCAGATATTCAGCTTCTCCGTGTTACGTTCAGCTTTCCGTTGCCTGTCTCCGTCAGATCAGAAGATGACTTGGCAGCTGGCAGTCGGAGTTTTAGTGTTATTTTGGTCAGTTCCAGAAATGGCTAAGTCTGGTGGAAAAAGAGCAACTTTTCAAAAAGGCGCCCTTGATTTTCACCCCTCAGATGATGTTTTCTGGAGAAATGTGCCTTTGCAGCTGTCATGTGGAATGAGGTCAGCTCCGCAGTGAGCCTGTGATTCAATCCTGAAACTTGGTCAATCAGAAGTTATGAAGGATTTGTTTTTTCCTTCGTACGAGACGGAGATGAGAAAATTTGACTAGGTATGGGAAAAAGAGCAGCTTTTGAAAAGGGCGCTTGGATTTTTAACCCTTCAGATCTTAGTTTTATGATATTCAGTCTCAAGGTATCTTTTGATTAGTTTTTGTCCTGTTCTACGATGAATCTGTCAGCCAGCCAATCGGTGGAGTCAGTCAACCAGTGTCAGGGGATGAACAGAGGTCCCGAAGAAGGTTCAAATCCAAATTTTCATCAAAATTGGCTAAGTCTGGAAAACGCCTAGAGAGGTCAAAGTTGATTTTTCGAAAGAAGTTGACTGGTGCGCCCTAACTTGAGTTCTGACTTCAGTTAGACTGAACGATTTCTGGGTTGTCATCTCCAGTTCACATTTTGGCATGTTGAGTGTTCTTTCAGTTTGCATGTCAAGTTAACTAGTTTGCATGTCCAGATAACTGACTTTGCATGTTGAGTTAACTTGTTTGCATGTTCACTTAACTGAAGGCATGTTTGAAAATCAACTTGAGTTTGAATGCATGGCGCATTAGTTAAAGTTTTGTGAAGATTTTGTGAAGTTGGCGCTTCACTTTGGATTTTCAACTTCAGTTTCTAAAAGGGACGCTTTAGTTCTTAAAGCATAAATTTAAAGCATGTGAAGTATGGCGAATTCAATATGGATTGTCAACTGAAGTTTAGTTCGCATGGTGCTTTAAATGGATTTTTCAACTGAAGTCTTAATAAGGCGACTTTAGTCTTAAAGCATGGCGCTTTATTTAGCTCATTTTAGTCTTCAGTTAACAGAATTGAGAGCCAATCATTAACTAGGCGTGGATTTTTGGGGTCCAATCATAATTCAAGCGCTTATTTTTAAAGTTTCATGGATTTTGGTAATGAAAGACTATTTATTCAAGTTTAGGCATCCATTATTCTTCATCACAAGCTTAGAGACTTTACATTCTTCTTGAGCAATCAGCGATTTAAAGGTGCTACAGATGTCAGATTTCAGCGTTCTTCATAGCAACGGATTCAGTTTGTTCAGAAGAAGAATATTTCAAACTTTGTTTTCAGTTTGCATGCAGGTTTCATCGAATTCAAAAACAGAGATAGGTGAATTCTACAAAGTAAGAACAAATAAAACCTTCTATCTTCTGTCTTATTTCTTCTATTTCTCGTCTTAGATTTCTTCGCATGTCAAAGAAAACGGCAAAATATTCAAAATCTGACCATCTGGGTTCGCATATTTCATCATTAGCAGCAAAACCCATGTCTTAGATTTTTTCGAGAAAATTGCCCCGTAGCCTTCATTCTGAAGCTCTGTGCTTTTTTTCGAAGATTTCTTTGCATGTGGGTCAAGAACACATCTTTTTCAAAATCGAGTCATTTGGGTTGGCTTAGAATTCCGTTATGCACAAAACCCATGTTCCAGATTTTCTTGGAAAAAATTGCCTTGGGAAGCTCTAAAACCCTTGCAGTTCTCAACTAAAAAGTCTTTGCATGTCAAACTAAACGGCGTTTTTTCACAATTCTGACGTTGTGGGTTGTCTTAGAATCATTTTCCGGACAAAACCCACGTCTCAAAATTTTTGATGAAAATTATCCTCCGACAGGGTATTTTTAGCCTCACCAGGAGCCATTTTAGCTTTCCGGAGAAAGTTGTCAAAACATAGCCGTGTTCACAGTCAACGGATGAGTTTTTCAGAATGTAGTTCAACTAGACTAAATTCAAGACCAAATTGGTCTTAATTCATGATTGCATCAGAAGCGTCAAGCTGCAGAAGAAATAGAGGCCACCACTTCATTTACGGAGCCGCCAAAGTCACTCAGATCCTGTGCCATTATCTTCGTGAAGATGGTACCTAAGCTGATCTCGAGGCTGTACAAACTGAGTTTCAGAAGCTTGTTCCTGATATCTTGATGGAGATCTTGTGGTGTCTAAGTTGGATCACATTACAGTGATTTCAACTAAGTTTCAAAAAGACGGCTGAGGATGTCAAAGAATGCATGCATACGATCAAGGATGGTGACTAGGAATTGAAGAAACAGATTATTGTTTTGGACAGCGTCAAAGTGCCAGAAGACAGAGTGATTGATGAATTCTTGGTCGAGGTGTTGGACCAAGATGACTCGGAGTGATCTGCCAGTTGGGACCTGCAGTTAGTTTCGAGGTTAGAGTCAAGAGCAACAGTTAACTCGACTTTCATTCTTGAGTTCACTTGCTGATTTCATACATGCTTATCTCTTCCTTGGAATTATCTTCACAAGAGTTAGGATTAGGGTTTCCAGTTAACTGAGGGTAGTGTCCAGTTAATTTTGCTTACAATAAGGACGTGCATGCTTGCACATTGTCCATTTAGGTTAGATGTACCGGTTAACTGATGGTAGTTTTCCAGTTAACTGTATAGTTTGTTTTATTAGGGTTTTAGTAATAAATCTTGCATGCATTACAAGACTGTAGTTGACTCAAGGTGATTTTAGGGTTCCCTACACCTTTTGATGTCTATAAATAAGAGCTTTTGCTCATTTGTAAATAACTTTTGCACAAGAGAGAAATATATGTTGTGCCTACCTTGCCCTCAATATTGCTCGTTCTATATTTGTTCATGCGTTTTTACTATTATGATGAATTGTTATGCCACATAGGGTTTCATGCAATTATGATGGTGAATTCTTGCTTTAGTTAGATATAGTGGCTAGTCGATCATAGATTGTATGCGTGTCTCGCCAATGCAATTTATTATCCTAGTTGGCTATCCTTCATGTTTGTGTTCAATAAACTAGTTCAGATTGAGCTGATAGTTGTGCCACCTTGCCTTCAAGTTGAGAATCTGTTCTTGGTTATCGTATGATGTGTGTGAATAATAAACTTATTCAGATTGAGCTGATACTTGTGCCACCTTGCCTTCAAGTTGAGAATCTGTACTTAGTTTATCGTATATTGTTGTTTCCAATAAGCCTATTCAGACAAGCAGATAGTTGTGCCACCTTGCCATCACGTTGTGAGTCCGTACCCGGCTTATCGTCAGATAACCATTCCTGCTCCATTTCCTCATGCTCTGTTTTCTTGAGGAAACTGGATAGATTTAAAGTAGTTAGTTTAGTTGTAGTTAATGATCTGCGAAACCAGAAAATCCTTAGCTGCAACGTTCTTGGTTTTCTTAACCTTGTGCCTCTTCCAGTGAGAACAAAAAGATAGGACTTAGATTACTTTTCTTTTCCACGCATTCCAGCACTACGAGGGAGCTTCCCCTCCTAATTTGAAGAGCACTCATTACGCAGTGTGCATAGCTGTCCGTACAAACCTGCACTCCAGAGGTGTTAGTTTTTACGCCAACAAATGTGAAAAGTTGAGTTAACTCAAAGGTCACTACAGTGTTTATTTCAAATTTGGTCTCCTTGGTTGGTGATAAACTGGCATTAGAGAAAATGGTGGGTGTTTTTTGTCACAAAAGAATTTTGGGGAGGCCTAGAAGTGGCACTAGAATATGTTGACTACAATTTTTTTCCAACTTTGCCCATTGCAAAAGCAAAATTCCCAAGTTTGGTGTCAATGGCATCTTCCAAGGAATTTGAATGCTATTTTTAGTGTTAGTCAAGCAAATAGAAAAATTCCAAACCCTAGTTCTTGAAAGTGACAAGGAGGGGGGGCCTATGGAATTTCAATTTTTCATGGCTTGGTAAGCCTTTCCTAACTACTTCAACCCTTTAGAATTAAAACTATGTAGCAAGGGGAGTTAGAGCAATCAAAATATTGATGACAGTGGGGGTGTTTGTGGAGGAAGATGCAAGAGCTTCAACTAGTGGAGGTACTTCTACATATCCTAGGATTTGAATTTTGTGATAAATATTGTGGGTTGTTTATTTTATTGTTGTAAACAGGTTTCAGCACAAGGATGTCGGTATAGATAGTTTATATGGTGAATTTTGGTTATGGATTCTCCATGTTTCCTAAGAGGGAGCAAAAATTTAGTTGTATGTTAGATTTTGAGTTGGCCTACAGCCAGTTGGCAAACATGAACATTGTAATCTTTTTTATCCACAACTAATATAGAAAGAGAGGGACCCAATTCCCTCACATGTCAAAAAACAATAAATTTAATATTAAATACACAATAAATTAACTATATAAATATAGTTAATATATCCCCTATTCATGGGTTTCAAAGAGTTGATGCTTTAGAAAGAAATAGGAAAGAAGGAAGATGGATCCCTCCACCTAAGGATTCCATAAAATTAAATTTTGATGGCATCTTGGGATGCAATCCTGGCTTACCAAGGGCTAGGTGCATAATCAAAGATTTTGTGGGTACATTGTCAAAGCTAACACAAAGAAACTTCATCCGAGGATGAAGCAAAGCCTTGAAAAACTTTTTTTGGGTTTCCAAGTCACCCAAGGCAATATCAAACACCTTATCATTAAAAGGGGTTTGATGTTCATGCTAAATGCCATCAAAAATAAAGGCTCCCCAAAAAGAAAACTCGATAGCATTTTGGAGTAGTTTGTATTTATTGGAGAAGTTAGACTCATCTTCTATTAAGCATTACTTTAGGAAAGCAATGCAAAGCAATAGACAAATTAGAAAATAAGGCCATTGATGACCCTAACAAATTAGTCATTGATCACGCGGCAGAAAATTGGTTAAGTTTTGGGGTTTTGATGTTATTGGATACTACAATACACCAAATACAACCTACCTAGTGATAACATCTAGTTACATATGAATGATTGCCCCCCTCCCATTTGTAACTTTCACATCCATGATGACTTGGCAAAAGCATTAGAAAAATGATGGATTTAAGTGATCTCCTCACACTAATCAAATGAACTGAAGACCACTAGGAAATGAATCCCTCCTTATCCAATGTTGAATGGTACTAATCAGACATGGGAGCAACTTCCTTCAACTTGCTAGCCACCACATTTTGGCATTTGCCGTACACATTGCTACCCATCTACTTTCACCCAATGGAGACAAAATTTCACTTTTACTGCAAGAAAAAGGAAATGGCCTTTTGGGGCCCCATTATTTAGGTCAAATTAACTAAAGTTTGTATCATTCATGAAATTCTTAAATATGGTATTTTCAATTTTTGTTGTGCCCATGTTCAACATGGTTATGCCTAGGGCACATCCCAAACCTTTTTCATTTGGCCCAAACACATCTAAACATACCTAGACCACATCCACAAGCCCAAGATGTTCCCTAGGCATACCTAAGTTGAACCTAGCCCAAGATCTAAGCATGGGCCATTTTGGTACAAGTGCCTTCAAGGATATGAACATAAAGATAACATGTTATTAGCATATGATAAAATAAAAAAAATTGGTATATGAAATAATTGTGATGTTGGATCTTGTAGTGTTGGCTTTAGTAGTGTACTAGTCACTTTTTAATTATGAGCAATTGGATTTGTGGCTATATCTTAACTAGCAATTATCAATCTTATGTACTTAGAAAGCATGATACTAAAACAATATCTATGCAATAAAAGTACTATTCGTTAAATACTATATATGTTGTTCATTATTTCTTATCTATGATTTCCATCAAAATTTTGTACTACAACTAATAGTTTGCTAGCATGGTAATCTACAACAAACCTATGATGGTATGCACATTCTCCAAATTCAAATATATGTATTTTTTTAACCTATCTTCTTCTACCATGTTAGTCCCATTGAAAATGCTCAAACCATAGTTCAAAAACATAAACTCAACAAAAACTCAACATACCCAAAAAATTCCAAAAACTTAAAATTGGCAGACTCCACAAAATTTTCAAACACTAAAAAACACGTAAATTTGTAAAAATATTCTTCAAAAACATACATAATATAATAATATTGAATTTATATAACATATTACTGATTTCCTCTATATGAAGATCAAAATTAAAGTTTAATACACATCATAGATACAAAACAAGTTCATTACATATCAACATCAAGTTTCACTATAAATAAAAATTACAAATAATAAATTTCAATATTTATAATCTATAAATTTCTTCTATTAAAGCTCAATAAAAGTTGTGTGGATGTCCTCAAACTGGATGGTATTGTTCCAACTTCTTGTTGAGGAACAATATCCACAAGAAGAGCCTCAAGGATAGGATCACGATGTGAAGGTAATGAAATCCCACTGATGGCTCACCCTCTGCCCCCAAATGTTGTCACTTCAGCTTCCCATTATGTTGCATCCCTCTCTAATTCAGTTATATCATCAACAATAAACAACAGTTCCACATCATGAGCAACACAAATTGAATATGATTTGATATTATTGTAGTCAAGCACGTCACGTGTCTCTTGCCCCTCTACCTTCTTTGCACACAACTAAATGTTGTACTTCGCCCAGACAAGGTCATTGAAGCACATTTAAGACAACCTATTGTGCTTCTTTGTGTGAACAGCCTAGAAATCACTCCAATTATGCTCACAAGAAGAATTAGTATATGGTTGAGCCAAAATGCAAATGGTGAGTTTCTTACGATCAGGTGTTGTTGCATCAAAATATTCCCACCACAAATTTGTAAGTAAAACATTTATAATTTTGTAAGGATTTTAGTAAACTTCAAAGTTAGATAAACAATAAACTAAAATCAAACATATATGTGATTTCACCTAACTATAGAGTGGCTCTTTTTTCAATGGATAGAGGTGAGTAAAACAATGTCCCTTCAACCCCCTTATAACTCTATAAAATATCATGTATGATGTCAGTAAGATATTCATCAAGGACCATCCTCATTATACACTTGTTGAGGCCATCCATAAGCTCCTCATCTGCTCTAAATGAGCTAGAGAAGAAAAACTCGGGGTTCAAATAGTAAGCAGCAACATGAGTATGGTGGTGGAGTTGCCAATTCCACCTTTGATAACTAATGTGTCAAATGGATCCATATTTGATTTTATTTGACCCATACAAATGTTGAATTGCCTCTTTGGCCTTGTCCATGGCCTCATATAGATACCCAAGGAGTTTTTTAATTTATTATTGTCCATCAACCATAGTACTGTAATCAATGGTTTTGACACCTCAAGCAAGAGAACATATAAAATTGAAATCAAAAAATTAAAAATCAGCAAATTAAAATATCAAAAATTTAAAATATCAGCAAATTATGACATTAAAAAATTTTGGGGAAAAAATGTTTAATGAAAACTTACCTTCATTATCTCCATGTATTTGACAAATGTATTATCCAAAATGGTCTTCACAACACTCTCTCCTTTGGTGTTCCTAGAGTAAGGATCATCCAACCACCTAGCACTCACAAACATGTGCTTAAGGTTGGGCAATGTAGCTATATTACTCTAAAAGATGATAAAATTAATCATGAACCCTTTCACTCCCAACCACATGAGCTCCTTGTCATCCATGTGCTCTCATGAGTTTTAGGACCCATGTGTGTTTGTTGAAGTATTTTGTGATCGCATCTTCCACCACATTCTTCTTCCAACTAAATTTCCCTATATCCACTAGGGAAAAGTCAATACAATGGGTGGAAAAAAGGCTCCAAAACAACATAGGGTGCCTTGCCTCTAGAAGTCCACCAACTACCACATATGCAAATGTTTTTTCCATAACAATCTAAACAACATTCTCCACTTCAACCTCCATCACCACCTCATCCAACAAGTTGTACAAGGTCTCAACATTTTTTATTTCACTAAAGCCATCAACTAACTTCAAGAACGCTAGATTCCTCCTACAGCCACAAGAAAGTTGATTAAGATGGTGTTCTTGCAATCCATTCACCCATTCGATAAAGTGTTGCAGCCCTTTCCCTTTCCAAAATGTTTTGTTAATCTACTGGTTGATTTGTGTTTTTGAACACATTCTCCAATAATGGCCCACTCAACTCATAAGGGCTCAATGCCTTGAAGTTTTGAACCCTTTACCAAAAACCATCAATGTAGTGACAAAATAGTCCCAATAAAAACTCCTCACAACATTAAATGGTAGTACCAGAAATTGACACATGCTAACTTGGCCTCATGCTGCAGTCCCTTATTCCACACAGTACCTTCCAACAAAGGTTGCAAACCAAAAGAGTTATGCAAAACGAAAAAACTATAACTATGGCTGTCTACACTGCCTAATCCCCAAATTTGTGGCCTCATAGAAGAAGAAGATCCCCCTATATCTCCCTTTCACTCTAAACACCCATGAAACCTGCCAAGGCCTTTGTTGTCCTCATTTTCTCTGTTTTCTTCTGATCATAAGATGCAAGGAGAGCTTTCCCCTCTTGCTCAACCTCCTAAGATACTGCAATACATGCCAAAACAAGTTGGCAATTGCCTGGTGATATTTGAGGCATTTTATGCCTCCTGTCATAAGCATCCCACAATATGTTGCAGATTATCATTCCTTGCTTTGTACCTCCTATCCCATGTTTCCAAACAAGGTCCTACTACCAACCCTCCTGATCACAGATGCCATTTGTTTTTGGAAAAATATAATTAAACCATAATAAAACAGAAAAAAGTAGCTACTACGAACTAACTCAAAATCAGAAATAAAATAGCAAATAACTAAACCCTAGCACTAGGAACTTTGACTGAAGACACACAAACAAAAATAGAAAAGTGTTACATGCCCATCAAATGCAACTGAATAAAAGTTTACAAGTTCATTAATCTTGATCAATCCTCATTCGCAAACACCTGCAGACAAACGTACAATGCTCCAATATGAATTCTCAAGAAAACCAATTCGAAAAAAGATGAAAATAACCTTTTTTGTCTTATTTTTGGGGGTGGACTATCTTATTTAAATGTTGGCCAAGCTCTTTTTGTTGAACTTGCAAGTCATTGGTGAGTTTTTGGGTGAGTTTTCACTAATAACTTGCAGGCAAGTTACCCATCGGCCCTATCCAACCAATGAGTATTCATGTGCCCTACGAGTTATTGGCAATTTTATGTACTCTGGATAAGAGACAAGACCATCCAAAAATGAATATAACTCACTTCTGGCCACTCTTCTTAATAATAATGCTATTAACCAAAAGATTGACATTTAAACTTGAAGTTGACACAACAATATGAACTAGGAAAAGCAAGAAAGATATCACCTAAAAAGCATGACAATTCAAGAGTAAAGGCTACATCATAAGCCAATAGAGTGGTAGTCCTTGGCACTTGCCACAAGGGTCCGCCAAAAGGAGCCTTTTAACCCAAAACCAAGATGTCTTCAAATGAAGGTTTCAACATATGTTAATAGCCTTACACATAGGAAGAATATGACATGTGACCAGGCTGACTCCATCACACTCAAATCATACAATTGAGACTACGTCAGTTTTTCAAAGATTCCTTGAATGCTGAGCCAAGTCAAACGGGCTTGACTTGTGAGCCCCACTAAATGATGTGTAAGGTCACATGTTTTTGGCATTGAATCCCTGATATCAGCACAATGAGATTCAGAAAAGTTTATTTTTTATTTGTCGATTTGTTATCCATTTTTTTCTCCCAATTCCATGCTGGGACTGAGTCTCCACACTGCAGTTTAAATGATCATTGGAGTTATATTGATTTAACTCTAGCAGGCCTCTTGCAACTTATACAGCATTTAACAAAACAGCTATGATCAGCTAACAACTCATAATCACATAAGACTATCCACCTAAAAACTGTTCCTACTATAAGAGCACTTTATCAATTCCACCTTATTGTTTATATCCATTATTATTAAACCCATTACTTGGTCCTCAAACTTCTGAAGGATCATGATTATAGTGCATAATAAAACCATTAAGGATCTCATTGTGAAAATTAATTATATCTCGGCTTAAGCGTTAACCATTTGAATTCCAGCCTGTTGACCTCTTTTTCTAAACAGGCTGCCCTTAGGTGGATTTTTTTCCGATCATTTATTTAACAGTTCCATGAGATGCCTTCACTGGGATATCATATTTATATTACCATATAAAGTTCTCAATTTTTTCAAATATTTTGACATGATCACATTATATGACTCAGATGATTGTGATATTGCTGGAAACATTATTATCTATTCAGACCATTACCACGTATCATCTGTTCCTTTGCCATTGCATCTAATTTTTCTATTATTTCAGAAAGAAGCTGGGTCTGTATAAAATTTGGTTCTGCATCAGAAGAAAAAATCAAGTATGCATTGTTTAATCAAGTATGCATTGTTTAGGTATTTGCTGAATTTGATGGTAGCATTTTCTATATACAATTTCTTCAATACCTATCTTGACATCTAATCCATATTTGAGAACTATATAATAAATCAATCTTAGAGTTATCATCATCCAATACTAGTCAAACGAATATTCCTTATTGATAGTTTTTAAGATTCTTTGACAGTTCATGTTGATAATTTCTCATCTTCTAGTTGGAGATTAGAATCCTTCAAACCTACAAAATAAGTCAAAATTCAAAAATAAAATGAAGGCCACAAGGAAATGAATATATAAAATTACCTTCACTAAAACCAGGTACCGGCTCTTTCAGGCCACGTATAGCTGACATGACTGCCACAAACACCAAACAAAATGAAATGAATTAGAAATATTGATATTGAGAGCTAAAAACTCTATCAAGCATGAATACTAAACAGTCCACAGTAAAAGAATGAGCTCTGAAGAATGGCAAGATCCTACCATGAGAAACACAATACACTCTTTATCATATATAAGAAAAAGAAATTGAGGAGAAAATTGTGAAACCTGAAACTGCAGGGGTGAGGATCCCATCAACTACTAGCATAGAAGAACCAATAAGAACTAAAATCAGCAACAAAGTTTTCAGTATTGAGTATTTTTCTAAGCATTCCTTGATGATCAAGGCTCTTTCTAGCTCTGGTGTGGGCAGCTTGAGCTTAAAAGTTGAAATGTATGCATCTGCTGGCTGCTGGTTAGGTAGCAAACTCACCTTCGCATACCTGCATATTAAAGAATATAATGCAAATGTGCCACCTGTAACACCATTATCACAATACCCATCAGAAATGAGGTAGCAAGCCCATACTTTTCCCCATGACACGAAAAGCAGTATTGAATCTTTGAAAAGGAGAATGATGTCAACCACAAGACATAACTGTCTGAAGTCTTGACTATGTCTAATAAAATATTCAACTTGACGTTTACAGAATAGATAGAAAATTGTATTTTATTTTTTCAATGATTCTTCCTGCAGTGCAAATAAAGTAATTCAGTGCTTAAGCAGAAATTATAAGTTTACATATATTCTCTATCAATATTGTCTCCCATCAACAAATTCGTGTATATATAGATAGATAGATAGATAGATAGATAGATATATCCATTCATTAAAGTCCAAGAGTGTGTGCTAACCTTCACCATTATCATTGGCTCGCAGTACAACAAACGCATATTTAATCAAAGGAATAAGAGCCAAACTGTACAAAACTAATGACAATGCCCCCAGAACATCTTCCTTTGTGGGCTCGGAAATCTCAATGAACACTCCACTAAAAACATACAATGGACTGGTTCCAACATCTCCAAAGACCACTCCAAGTGTCTGAAAGGCCAGTCGTAGGGTATGTCCCATTGAAAGATCCTGCAATTAAAAACATCATGAAAATTGACCAGTGTCATTATAAATTATAACGTCTGGTTCAAGTTTGATCTGCTGAATCTGCTCAAAAATGGTACAAGATGCATATCCATATACCTTCTTCCTCTATGTAAGAACTGCAGAACATAGATTGCTTTTGCATTTATGGAAGACCAGCATAACTATTTATACTCAATTTTCAACATGTATCATGTTTCTGAACAATTCAATTACCACATTTTCAAAAAGAAGTCAAATATTATAATGATACAGGATAGTTACATACAATTATGCCTTGAGCATTAGATCATTGACATGGGAAAACTGAAAGACACATAGATTGACGAAAGGATCTGTCCTGAAGCCAAAAAGCAAAAACAGCTGAACTAAAGTTTATGACCATAGAATTACCAGCTATCCTTATCCTAGCTACATGTGTTGAGCTGAAATAGTAATAAACCAAAATAGCAGTGAACATTCAAACTGTGGTAGTATTCATATCTACTTAGAATACTAGTACCATGGTACTGAACCTAAGTCAAAAATTTAATTATTTCCTCCAATCGGAAGAGGGATTTTGTCTCTGAGAAATATGTCCAACCAAGGATGCATAGTATACATTGAAGGGTTTATGGCCAGGGCAAAGGAAAAATATGTATTTCCAAAGAGCATTCAAATATGTATTTAACATTAGCATTCCATAGGTACCCTTTCACCCAAAAAAATAGACCACTTAAGAGATGGGGGCAAAACATCTCCCCTTCACCCAACCACCACCACCTTCTAGTGGGGATGTCATCAAGATACGCCAGGGGATGCATGGAGGTTCCCCAATTGTCCCAAGCAAGTTGGGGATTCCCTACACTAGTTTCTATGTCACAATAATGATTTCGATTTGCGTCAAAGTTTTGAATAAATAGGCAACATGATGCCATGTACAAATGGTTGACCTTAGAATAAGGAATATTTATTTACGTTGTATCAAAGGCAAAGTGGACTATTAAAACAGTTGTTATTGCTTTTATTTGTGCAGATGAGCACCTCCTTATCTTATCTTTAGGAAGTTGAGGTTCAAATATTTCTTATTTCATACATCACGAACACCTTGGGCTTAGTAGCTATGGGATGGATGGTGATCAATGTTATCAAGTTTTCATAAATGTTTGTGAGTTTTTGCTAACTGTTGTAAGGAGTTTCTAAAAACAAAGAACAAAATAAATAAGAACGTTCCAGAATGACAATAGTCTTGTCTTGAACTGTGCGGCCCTCATCATTTAGACTGGTCAAATTCCTTGGATTAATCGCTAGTTCTCAAAAGTCTAAAGAATGAAGATTTGGTCAGATATAATAAGGATTTGGTATTAGAGAAAACATAGGAATTGCAGGGAAGACTTATATTTATAATAATATAACATATATTTACTAATTAAACTAGTTAATAAATCTATATATTAATAATATATAATAACATCTCAAATTTGGCCCCTCCAAGAGGAAGAATGAAACTAAACTTTGATGGGGCCTCAAGAGGTAAACCCGGGACCTTAGGAATTGGGTTTATAATCAGAAACAAAATGGGAATCCTCATTTGGGTATCTTCAGCGCATCTTCCTTTGAGAACAAATAATGAAGCTGAGTTTGAAGCTTTTCTCACAAGTTTGAAGCTTTGCAGATTGAAAAAAATTGATCACATCAATATTGAAGGGGATTCCCTTCTCTGCATAAATGTTGTCAAAGAAAAAAAGATGCCAAACCAGAAGCTGCAAATATTATTAGACAGGATATGCTCTCAGCTCAGTTCCATCGATTTTTCCCTATTGCATGTGTTTTGGGAATCCAATACAGCAGTGAACTTTCCAGTAAATCAAGGATGTGATCAGATTTCCCGTCATTATTTAATAATTTATACTCAAACTGATTGCTGGGCTAGATTGGACAATATAATCGATCATTATCTTGCACCTGCAGCTCCACAGTGATCCTCAAGATCCTGGTCAATCTTCATATTGATTTTTCTGTCCGAATGCCCTCGGATTCCCCACTCCACGTAGTCAATATAAGTTTGGTCTGGTTGTCATGGCCCTTATAGATGGCGAGTAATCCTCAAAGGCTTGAACTGACTGCTCCCCTAAAGACATCTTAGCTCAAATAAAAGGACTGTTTAAAATCCCATATTTGGAATCAGAGCTGGCAATCATGGAGGTGATTGGGTTGCACCTACTTTTAGATGATCATATCCATGATCTTGACCTCATAGTAATTTTCTCACTACCTGCATAGACTTCTTTGGCCATAAGATGTATGCCAAACTATTGGCCCATGCGTGGTTAAGGACTGATTTCATAAGGTAGGCTTATGAAGCAATCTCTAACTACGACCGCAAGCACTCATGCAGAGACATCGGCAGTGTCTTCAGTCATCAGGCCATAAGTGATTCCTCTTTATTTCGGATGACCTTGCTTCTGTTCTTTTAAGAATCCATTGCTTCATCCACATCCTTTCAAACCAGAACTTTAATATTGTACCTTACGCCAACTCAGCCCAGCAATAAGCACATGCTTAAACAGTTTCTTGTTTCAGATTCAGGAACATAAATTATAATAAAACTATTAGAACATGCTTCTATCTATGTTTACCAAACACATTATATGTAATCCTTCTATTAATCTTTCTCATTGAAATTCTTTTTATTATATTGTCAAATCAATCACTGCCACTTATCTTTTCATCAAATCTAATCATTACCATTTATCTTAAAGTAATTCCTCTAATTGCTAGCTCACCAATATCTCTTGGAGCCAATTTATTAAGTTCCTATGACAACTATTCCCATTTATTATCATTTCCACTGATTCATTTTATTCACACTGATTTAAAATTTAAGTAGTTAAATCTGCATGGAAATGTCATGCACCATCCACATAAAACCATGCCAAAGTAAATTGCAGCAATAAAGAGTCTATGAGATCACCGCTGGGAATGAAATTGGCAAGGGGTCGATCAATAATAGACTAGCGTGGGCAGTGATTCCATATTAAAAAATAGTGATAATAATAATAAGGCAGTGATTCATTGTTCAAAGAAGCGCTAGCTAAGGAAGGTTGTTGATTAGTTGTCTTGCCCCACGTAAGAAACAGATCACAGCATTCATAAAGAAATCGCAGATAGGTAGTTGATGACCGCTGATAATATCTTAGGCTAATTAAATTAACAAAAGGTTGATTAACATTAGACAAAAGAGCATCATGGGCAGCGGCTCTACAAAAGGAGATAATTAACAATAAAAAAATTAATAAAAGATTGTTAGGCAGCGGTGGTTTAGGAAGGGGTGTGTCCCTTACCAAGGTGAGGGTATTGATGAAAGAGGCAACTCTTCCCCACCAAAAGAGGATATAACGGGAAGAGCGAATCATATGAATGAGCATGAAGGAATAGAAATCAATTAGAAATCTGAATAAAAACAGCAGATTAAAAGAAATAGAATATCATTTGGGATTGGAGCAGAAATCAAGAACTATGTAGAAGATCGTTCAACGAGATATATATGAAGACAAATGATAAATCAATAATAAGAGAAGTAAGTTTATATGATTACATATACACATATATATATAAATATATAATTTCATATCAATTAGAAATAATTATATATATATATACGATTATACAATAACGATGCTTGCAGCAATTATTGAGCCTTATAAATAATTATGGTTCTTTAATATGAATATGGATGATAGATTCTTATTCGTTTAATTTACACTAAACAATATCTTCTGAATAACAGATTGAACAGCAAGGCAATTGGCACAAATCAAACATAATTATCTGCACTCAGCAGACAAGGGCAGAAGTCAGCAATCGTTAATATATTTGTATCTTAGAATATAGCAGTGTTATATTTTAGCAAGTATTGTGGTATGCTCTATCATGATTATTGTGATACATTTATTGTTGTCTGATCTCTGTGAATCTAGATATATTTAGTGTTTGCAATTCTCATCAAGCAACCATGAGAAGGAATGGGGGAAATACCAATAGGGTGAGCAGATACTAGATTACTTTCTATGTACGCCACTCCATGTGGATGGCCGGGAATCTGCCACTTGGGGCAAAGGGAGTGAGTGGCCACCCTTGGGCTTAGAAAGAGGAATCTACAGGCCTCCTATTGTAGCTTTTCCCCAATCTCTATATGGATGAGTTGTTGGGAAGGATTCAAGGAATCTTAAACATAAGAAGGACGGATAAGGCAGCAGGGATAGAGAATGCAGATACAAGTTTATCCACTAAGTAGACCACCCCATGTGGATGGCCGGGGGTCTGCCACTTGGGGTCAAGAGGGATGGTATATCCACTCTTGGACTTAGCCTGGATAACTTCAGGCGGACTTATGATATTTCTCATCCAATTCCTATTATGATTAAACTCCCATTATGCATTATGGATATTGTGTAGTTTAAATAGATTTGAAATAGTTATTATTTACATGGTTTAAATAGATAAGGCATTTATTATATATGTTTGATCATTTGAATTATATTCCAATATTATCTAACATGATTGCAGGACCTAAACCAAGATTAATCGTTCTTAAGGCATTTAGTGGTAAGTTATAACCCTAACAACATCAAACTTGTGATTCTAGGGCAAGATCTAGGGCAATCCCAAAGGGGACATTACAAGAAAATTTGGAAAATTTGTTCTAAAGTTGTCCCTTATACATGAGTCTATTAGTTCCTAGTAAACATTGTTGGCGTAACAACTAACACCTCTGGAGTGCAAGTTGGTACGGACAGCTATGCACACTACATGATGAATGCTCTTCAAATTAGGAGGGGAAGCTCCCTGGTTGTGCGGACAAAAATGCTTGAAAAGTAAACTAATCTATTTCCTGTCTTTTTGTCTCAACTGAAAGAAGCACAAGGTTTGCAATAAACTTTGAACGTTGCAGCCAAGTATTTTTTGGTTTCGCAGGACTTAACTACAACTCAAAACTAAGTAACTTAAACTATCCAATCCCCTCAAGAAATCAGAGCATGAGGAAACGGAGCGGGAATGAGCTTACACGATAAACCGGGTACAGATTCACAACGTGAAGGCAAGGTGGTCACAACTATTTGCTTGTCTGAATAGGTTATTACCACACACATCATACGATAAGCTTCAAGTACAGATTCTCAACATGAAGGCAAGGTGGGCACAACTATTTGCTCAATCTGAATAGGCTTATTAGAAACGCAACACAAAGGATAGCCAACTAGGACAGTAGATTGCATAGACGAAACACACATACAATTTACGATCGAACTAGCCACTATATCTAACTAAGATAAGCATTCATCATAATAATTGCATGAAACCCGAGTGGCATAACAATTCATCATTATAATAAATACTCGCGAACAGATACAGAATAAGCAATATTACAGGCAAGGTGGGCACAGCATATATTACTCTCTCATGTAAAAGTTATGTACAAATGAGCAAAAGCTCTTATTTATAGACATCAAAAGATGTAGGGAACCCTAAAATCACCTTGAGTCAACTACAGTCTTGCAATGCATGCAAGATTTATTGCTAAACCCTAATAAAGCAAACTATACGGTTAACTGGAAAGCTACCATCAGTTAACCGGTACGATTAATCTAAATGGACAATGTGCAAGCATGCACGTCCTTATTGAAAGCAAGTTAACTGGAATACTACCATCAGTTAACGAAAACCCTAAACGTAACTCCAAGTAAACATAGATAATCCCAAAATAGACATGCATGACATGTGACAACAAGTTAACTTGAAAAGGTAACGCCAAGTTTAACTCCTGTGTTTAATGTCTATCCTGAGAGGTGGGAACTGAAGTCTACTGGTTGTGATCTCGAGCAACCAACCCCTCCACGAGGTTGTTGACTGTGTCACTGACTAGAGCACTGATACTCTGCCGAAGTATACTGTGTCTGTGCAGCATGTCTTCACCAGCTGTGATCTGACACTGAAGTTCACCTCTGCTCCTAGTTGCTTCATCGAACAACACTGACATGACTATAAGTTGATTAATCTTACAGCCAACAGTCTCTCCACTGAAAATACTATGAATGAGTGCCTGGAGCTCTAACTGTACGTCAGCAAGCTCAACATACGCACCACCCTCAATCTGATATCGGCACGGTATGCGGGACACAAGAGTTCTCACATACCGAAGCGCACTAGTAACGTGCTCTCTACTCTCAGCCAACTCTGATGCCATCGTCTCTCCTATCTTTGCCTTGAATACCAACTGTGTCTTCCTAGCGTAGATAGCTTCTTTATCTTCTGCAGCTTCTTTATCTTCTGCATCTGCGACTGATTCATATGCCACACTCAGGCTCAATCATAATCTCATCCCACAGTCTGTCAATCGTCGTGTCTCGCTCCTCATCTTGGAGACGTAGACGGAGTTCACGTGCATTGTACCACAACTAGTATAACTCTGTAAGCACAGAGCGGCCTCTAGTAACGAACTCCTCCTCCCACTCCTCCAAACGCTTGCCATATGCAACAAGGTGATTAAGTTGACCCTGTTCTGCTAGTGGCTCTAGCATCGGCGGGAGTGTGACGGTGACATCTAACCTGTGTACAAGGCTAGAAGTGTACTGACGAAGCTGCTTGATTTCAGCCTTGAGGGCTGCTTTGTCTTCTCCGTCTTTGATCATCCTATCCCTTGCGTTGTTTGTAGCAACCTATAGGAGATCAACCTGTGTCTGGTGGGTGCTTCGACCAAGGTTGACTGTGATCACCTCGAAGTCTTGAGCTTCAATCTCGCTCAGGCTCTTCCCCTTTGGAGGTATAGCAATCTCAATGACAATCTCCATATCAGCATTCCTCTCCACATGGCCTTGTTTCTTGATCCTCTTGTCTGGCGCATCCTGGTAAGCCTGATCAAAATCAAAATGATCAAGGACATAAGATGGCTGCCTCCTCTTCCTTCCCAGTTGAGCCTCAATCCAAGACTGGTCTAGACTAATGCCACTGGAAGGATCTATACTAGCAATGAGAGGCTCCGACGAGAGTGAATATGTAGAAGAGCTACTGTGGGATGGCAAATCCAAGTCCAATTCAATGTGAATCAGGACTGGAGACTGCTCAGGTGTAGGTGATGGAACACGAGGCTGTATCTCAGGCTCTGGAAAACTCTAAACTGGCCTCTAAACTGGCTCTCTGACAGGCTCCGTGTGTGTATCAATGGCAAGCGCCTTCCCTCTTGAGCTGTTAAGCGCTTGACTTTTCTTTGGAGGATTACTCCTCTTCTTCTGTTTAGGTTTAGACGAGGAAGTTAGTGAAGCATCCACCGATGGCGGCTCTGTTCTAGGCGCGACTACCCTCCTGGTCTTCTTGCTCTCGAGGTAAAGTATACTATTCTGGACAACTCTACTTGACCTCTCCTTTACTGATGAATACTCCTTGGCGTACCAATCAACTGCCGGCAGTGGTTGTGTATCAACCTGCTCTCTGAAAAACTAAGGAAGTACATCTCCCTCATCATCTGATAAGCCTCCCACATCTTCTGCCAAGAAAATAGAAATCTGCGGAAGAGAGAAACAGCCATAGCTACGTCTGCGCACCTCAAAGTCATCGTCATAGTTCGCCCAATAGTCCTCCATTGTAGGCTTGTGGTATGAGCGAATGCCAAGACGCTCTGAATAACGACCCCAAGGATCATAGTTGCGAGTATCAATAAGATACTTGAGTTTGCAATTCTCCAACTCCTGTCCTGCAACTTTGGCATCAACTGTCGTTTTACACCAATAGACTCTGAACTGCATGGGAAAGTTGGCAGCCCGTTTATGCTTGCGGCGCAAATGACGATAAACATCGTGTAGTTGCCTTAGGAACTCCATGAAGATTGTCCTATCCGAAGGATAACGTGGAAGCATGGCTGGATTTCCTATAAATCCGTATACGCGGATGTAGGTGTATGTAGGGAACTAAATGAACCAGTCCGCCCAATCAACCATCGCTGCTCTAGCAACCGCCGAGATACGAATGTGCAACTCCTGGTCCAAGTTCCTTACTGTGTAAGTCAAGAAAGCCTCGTGAACACGCTTGAAGTGACATTCAGCCTTAGTGAACTCAAGCTAATCATAGTAGTGGTAGACTTTCTGAACACTAAGTATGCCCACCGTGTTCAACCCTCTAAACTAACCCTGATAAGCGATCAAGTACACGAGGTAGGAACACATGTGAAACTCGTGGGCAACTAGGAAACCGGTGATTTGCTCATGGAGAATATCGCTGATGAAGGATGCCCAATCATAATGCTCTTGCCCAGAGATGATCCGACCAATGATGTAATACATCCAAGGTTGAAATATGTTGGCATCTGCATGACCTGAGACACAATTCAAAAGTGTAATTAGAATTGCGTACTCATCCTTGTATTCACCGCGACCCATGTTGTTTGGCAATTTGTTCTTCTTTTGCTTCAACCATCGCTCTGCCGTCTTATTCTGACACTTGTCCATATCAGCGTTGAATGCACGTTCACACTGCTCCATAGAAATGACCAGACTGCTCGGGTGCTGAGGTATACCAAAACATCTCTCGACATCCAGGGGCTTGAGACTGCATATAACTCGTCCATCTACTGACACTATCTCACGAGTAGCAGAGTTGTAATGTTTAACACAAGAGATTACAAACTCTACGCAGTGAACTGAGATAGGTATGGAAGCGGCCTCAAGTAACCCGGACTGCTGAATGTTCTGATTCTTCTGAAGTATCGAATCTCTAATCTTGGGTGGATCGAAGACTGCTTCTGGAAGCACCTTATGTAGATTCGTATCAACTGTCCTGATGAAGTCGTGAGTCAAGATTGACTTGGTCTTGAAATCGAGCTGAGTGTATTACATTTTGAAAAACTCGCCCGTTGACTGTGAACACGGCTATATTCTGACAACTTTTCTGGAAAGCTAAAAATAGCCTATCAAAGGACAATTTTTACGAAAAAATCTGAGATATGGGTTTTGTCCAAAAAAGATTCTAAGACAACCCAAAACGTCAAATTTGCAAAAATTTGACTTCTACTCGACCATGCAAGGAATTTTCAGTTGAGAAAATTAGAGCTTCGAGAACTGATGCTCTAGAGTAAATTTTCTTGAAAAATTCTAGCACATGGGTTTTCTCGAGGAAGCTATTTTGATTAAACCCAGAAGATTTGTTTTGTCAAAATTTGCCTTTTCTTCAAACATGCGAATGGATTTTGAGAGAATTTGGAAGAATTTTGAGAAGAAAGACGTTTATATTGCTCTCCTCTGTCAAAATCGCCACTTTAATCTTCAAATTCGCTGATAAATTCGGACTTGCACCTGAAAAAGGAATATTTTGATGTCTCTGAATTTGATTGTTGATGAAATCGCCCAACTCTGAAAGAAAATTCGCCTCTGCCTTGAAGAATTACGAATTTCTGAAGCTGGATGAATGATTTAATGGTGGCACCATGATTAAATAGAGTAAAATCACACCATAAAGGATGACTGCAAAACCCTGACTGCGAAAGAATGATTCTGATTGGACCCCCTCCAATTGAACTAGTACTGACTCGAAGTCCGGATTACAAAATAATAATAAAATATCCAGTTTGCTTTTACATGCGAATTGAATATGTAATATTAAAAAGGGCGCCATTAATGAATTAATGAAGAAAATTGCCACTTTTGGTGCCGGCATGCAAAAGTCGAATTTTAATATTATTTTGGTAAATTAGGAAGAATCTCAGCATACTGATTCTGAAAAGTCAAAAATTAACTCTCCAGGCGTTCATTTGCACAAGTTATGAGATTTTTCGCTAACTTCCTACTTTATAGTTGACTGCAAAGTTACAGTTGACCATGTTCAGCACTAATTTTCGGATGACTGGGTGAGGCTGTGACCGAGCCAAGATATCCACCGCGAAGCCTGCAAAGCAAGAATGAAATATCTGCTGGGAGCTACAACTGCTAAAATCAACATCTGACACCTCAAAAAATTAGGCGCCTTTGATTAAATTGATGCTACATCTCCAAACTTAGTCATTTCTCCGTTCTGCCATCTGACACTTCAAACTGCCGCTGATGGAAAACGATGAACCCTGCTAACTGGATGGTAGGCTCACTGCGTGACTGGAAGTATTCCGCATCCAATGACTGTATGTAAGGCACCTGAAAGCTGCATTAAGGACCTCAAAAGCAAGGGTGCCCCTAGCCTATGAAGGCTCAAGCACCATTTTATCAAAAGTGTAACTTTCAACTAGATACCCTACTTTAACCCCTAATACCGGGAGCTGGAGTGCTCCAATTCACGCACCGTCTGTCTCATTGTGTAGCTAGAACAACTTACGAGAGATGTCTCTAGAGGCGATGAAGCGAGAAAACTGCTTCTAAGACCTCAAAGAGAAGGGCACCTTTTCCAAGATGAAATGTACGCTCCATACTTGGCCATTTTCCGGTTGTCTTCACTTTTCAGCGTTCTACACAGACCTCGCACGTACGAGCGTTTGCCAAATCCCGAAGGTTGATGGCTGGGCTCGTTGGATAGCTGGAGTAATTGCACACAAGTCTCATGAAGACTGTGAATGCTAAAAACCCCATCTGACAGGCCTAAAGGCTAGGCGCCCCTGGCGTACAGAGGTACAGGTGTGTAATACTATGTTTCTCCACCCTCTGATTTACATGTCTAGTAGAAACTCTGCTACGATCACTCAGAATGTCGGATTGACTCGCAAACTAGTGCGTTGCGAAGCTAGACTAAATTAGAAAAGATCTCAGAAAGACCACATCTGCAAATTCAATCATCTGAGGAGCCAAATCCAAGGGCGCCCCTAGGCTACAGGGGCGAAGAAAGCTGTGAACTGACAATCCTCTGTGACATGCAACCTCTCATACCTTCAGCTTCTAACGTTGATTGCCGAAGTTCTGCAACTCGGATGACTTCGCCGGATAGCTCGTCAAATAGCTGGGCCAATTCTAAAGAGATTGAGTGCATTTGCAAGCAAAAGCAACAAGATCTGGATCCTCAAAAAGAAGGGCGCCCCTGGGCTACAGGGGCGCAAATCTGCTTTTTGCTAAAAATCTTCATCTATTTGATCTCTGTAATCACCATTCTGGCCATTGAAATGACCTTGTAGGAGTATAATCCTATGCTCCACGGGGACGCGTCCCCTGTGTTTTTATGCCGTTTCCCGTACCGGGTACGAAACGGGGACGCGGGGACGGCTAGGAAACGTCCCCTGGCCGTCCCCTTTTGCCCTCCAAGTACCCGGTACTTCCAGGGGACTTTTGGCAAAAGGCAGGGGACGTAGGGTACTTCTAGAAGTACCCGAAACTTCCCAGCCGTCCCTCATCCGTACCGGGTACTTCTAGAAGTACCCTATGGCCCAGCAGCAAAAAAAACACATTTTTATAAAAAATTAAAGTTTTTTAAAATGAAAAAAAGGCATGGGCAGGCCCACAAGGGACGCCCCATGCCACTTTACCTAATTTATGCCCTAAAATGAGAAAAAGCAACTCATTTTTACATTTGGCTTGTGAAGTGAAGGAGAGCAAAAGAAGAGCAGCTAAGTGAAGGATCGCCAAACTAGTCAGTATCGTCAGACTCCAGCCTTACGTTGGGATGTTAATCCCAAAGATGCTATGCAGATTGAGGAGAATGCACATGAGGGATTGGTTGGGGTTCCATTGGTTGAGGCAGATCCTTCTATTGACATGGACACTGACACTAACTTAGACTCGAGCTCTAATGGCGAGGGCGATGCTGATTTAGACCTACCTTATGCTGATTAGGGACCTTGGACAGCGATATATTTTCTTAGTTTTATGTTTAGCATGTCATTTCATAGTTGAGACTTGGAGCCTTTGGGCATTTTGGTTATAATTATTAGACTTTTATATGATATGTGTGCACATTGATAATGAAAAGCATTTGAATTTTGTTAATTTGTTTGTCAATTCTCATGTGAAATCTCAATTCAAGTCTAATGATATGTATTAAGCTTATACAAATGTCTAGAATGAATGCTTTTATCAATGTTATGCTATGAACATTTGAAATTTCTGTATATTTTTAAAAAATTCCCTATTTTTTATCAGCCGTCCCCTGCCGTCCCCTAAAAAATGACCCAAAAGTACCCCCGTACCGGAAACTCGTCCCGCCGTACCGGGTACTCCCCGTCCCCGAAACCCCGTGGAGCATAGGTATAATCTTGTCGAGAAGCGCTTCTCCATCATCACATGTCTTGTTCTGAGTCCCAGGTTCTGGTTCTAAGCTTTAGGTATTGACCAACTGTTGCTGACGACTGACATGACACTGACCAAAATCCACATTTGACTAGCCCAAAAACTGTATTTTGATATCATTTTATCAAGGTTTAGACTCTTTTAAGCAAAATGCCTTAATGAAGCAAAAAATTTGGTTTGGCTACAACAAACATGAATCAAGAAGATAATTCAAATGTACCATAGTTATATTGTAAACCTCCATGAAGAGTATGGAAATAAGTATGAGTAGGTTATTTGGTTCTATTATGTGGGCAATTGCATTAGCACCACTATGTTTCCTACTTAAGTTATTAATAATTAAATTTTCTTTGCAAGGAACAGACTAGATATTGAATGCATATTCAGTTAAAAATTCATCCATAGCCTTTGTCCCATGCTTACTTGAGGTTGAGTGAAAGATGATCAGTTTTTAGAGCAAGTTTTTTTTCTCACAGAAAATGGCAACAAAAAATTTACAATCCTTCTTCACACTATATTTGATTTGAACAGAAAAAGTTGTTTTGAAAAAATAGGAGATTTGGCATATAAATTTGTTTTACGGTTTACCTCATCAGTTGCAAAATATTTTTCATGTCAGTTTGCATAATAGGTATGTCTATAATTTTAAACGTGTGATTGATTGGAAATATATCTAATTGAATCTAGTTGTGAATTTAAAATTGAATACAAAGCAATTATTGACAAAAGAACTAGGAAATTACAAAATATGATTATTGATGAAGTTAAAATGTAAATGGACTTAGTGATGTTAATAGTGTTACATGGAAGAAACAGCCTATACTCATAGTCAATATCCACATTTGCAATGTGCTTTTCCTCTGGAAATGTGCAGTTGCATTTACAGTGGCCACAGATCCTATTTATAGCCATGTTTTGAAGCTTAGAATTCCTTGCCATCATTTTTCATGCAGATGCCCCATGCACTTAAGTATTTTCAGATTTGATTGCTTACAGACAATAACACCTCAAGGAGATTCATGAAAAGGGTTTTGCACGAGTGACAGCCACCACAAACATAAATACAGGTTTGCACTATTAGAGAGCCTGATGCCAGTTGTGCAGGTGGACTTACGCTTATCTTTGTTCCAAAGAAAAGGGTTTACCATGCCCTAAGCTTGTGAATGATTGTGGCCTGGAAATTTTGACTTAAATGTCATCTGAATACAGTTTCAATCACACCTGCTAAGCCTTAAAGTCCGGCCATAACTGTGGCAGCAGCCGCAGCAGCTGGAAAAATTAAGACAATAAAACCTTTGAATGTCAAAGTGAGCATGTAGCAGTAAATAGCAGTTTAGTGAGTGCTCAACATGTAAATAGTCACCATAACGTTTGAGCTGATGTGTCACGTGCTGGGAATCAAAGAAGTCTCTCAACATCTGGCATGGCAATCACAATGTGCAATGAAAACATTCCTGTAGGGCAAGTATCTATGCTAATAATTTGGTGGCACTAAATGCAGTTTTTTGTTATAAGACAGAGGTACCAAAATAATGCATTTTCCATCTACTCATACACTATAAAGAGAGTTTAGTGGCATGAGAAGCAGGCCCAAAAAAAGAAAATCAAGTGTGAGAAATAATAAAGTGCAGGCAACCATTGTCTGAAACTGAAAGTGTATGCATGGAGAAGAACATTACTGAAGTTACAGTGGCATTTAATGGTGTTGCCGGGCATTGAAAAAGTGAAAGTGAAGACAGTGCCAAGGGAGTTAGGGTGGAGTCAAGCAACTTCTTTGCTAGGGGCTAGTGAGATAGGAGCGCGGGATGTAAAAATGTTTAAGTGATTAGGAGTGTAAGGTTGAGGACATGGTAACTCAAGGAGATGATATAAAAATGGAGCAAGATGACAAGGGTTAAGATAAATCTATTATAGCAAGAGGTGCTATTAAAAATCCCTTCTAAGCTAGGATAAATGTGAAATGTTTTCAGAAATATTTGAATGATGTTAACAATAGTACTTTGGTAAATATTAGAAAGGTGGGGAAGTGTGGTTAAGATTGGAGAATTTTTATGGGCTTAGTATAAGGCACCTGATTTCTTGTTATTTGCTTCATATTGGGATGTCTTTTTTAAAACAGACCTTTTTAGTCATTTCCCCTTATCTTAGTAATTGGTTTCTCTACGGTAACCATTGTCTGAACCTGGTTCCAAAGTTTGCTTTCATCAATCCAAATCGTCAAATCTTTGACCAAGTCCATCTAGGCTGCCTGTTTTACCAGAATATCCACAACATTATTGTGGTTTTTGGGTTGCGTACGAATATGTCAGGGTTAGATGGATTGGCAAGGGATGAAATTATGGCAAACTCAATCAAAGGATCAAAACCAAAAGGGTTAAAATTTTGAAAAACATACACCAAATTTCACCTTTTCCTTTCATCTTATTTCAAGAGAAACATTTTACATTCAACTAGCATATCAACAATCCCATTGATGGTATTTTCCAGCTAGCAATTTCAAGAATATGTTTATGACATTAGGGAGCCGTCTTGTCTTTCTTATCTTAATAGACCAGCTTGATAACAACTTTAATTTTTCCCATGATTTGTAGATTGTTCATAGCCTTGTTGGCAGCTATTTGGAAATCTGTATATACAGTTTTTATTGGTGGCACCATTAAAATTCAGTTTGAGAAATCCTGGAATTAGAGGGACTCGCTCCTCTTTCTTAACAGTGAAAGAAAGTATTGTGTAATGGAAAGGAATATATGCCAATTCTGAGAGATTTGTATGTACTGAATACAAGACAAGTGAAACCAGTCAACTGAGTGGTTAATGAGAATTTAGACCATTGACCTGGTGTGAAATTTAATATTATAAACCCTTAAGCCAGTAGATGAAGATTCTCTATGATTTAGCTTTCCATTTCTATTGCCAACGTGCAGGTTGTAGCTTGCTGCAGACCCTTGAAGGTTAAAGCAGGACATGGGAAAGAAATGACTAAATCCTTTCATACTGTTCTGGCATGTGGGCAATTCAAAACAAGCTAGTCAATTGTTTCTGTATTTTTCTGGCAGTTTGGGCATATACTTTAGCACATCCATCTTCTTATCTGCATATCATCAGCGGTGATTTTGGTCCAGCTTCAGGCAGGCCACAACTTACTCCATTTATTGTCCTTCTGTCCACTGTCCTAAATAGCCACAATACTGAAGCAATTGTGTAATTTCTATCCACCATGTGCACCCATACTCTCCTATCAGGTTTGTTGGTCAGAATTAATGGCATATTTGCAAATTTCTGCACAAATGAGAGGTGAGTTGCTGTGAACTTTGCTCGGAATTCAATATAAAATGTGTAAACCACTGTAATTTATCAGTGACCATCCTCTAGGAGAAATAAGCTACAGATGCATGTCCTTGACTTTGGACTCTTAGAAAAAGTAATATAGCTCGGAAACGCAGGATGATGTTACAGATGGCATCCCATTCCATCCATCTTCACAGGAATTTGTTGCTTTACTATTTCCAAGCTGCCAAGTCATGTTTTATCAGAGACTTCTAAATCCCTTCTTGATACGTTCTACAGGGGCAGAGATTTACATTTTCCAAATGGTCAAACAAGGATCAGTATCAGAATGGGTAAAATATTTGTGCATGATTATGGCAGCCCACGGAGAATGGAAGAAACACCACAACTTCAGGGCTATTTTGGTGCTAGGGCTTTTCTAAAGTTTCTTATATTTTTTATATGAAGGCCTTATATTTTTTCTATAGAGACCTCCTGAAGATTTGTGTTGAGTGATTTTCTTCCATGCCATCAGTGGGTTTCTAGATTTGTCATCCACTCCTCCCCAAGGAAATTTCTCTGCATGCCAATGAGAGTGTTGATAACTTGATCGGAATTGGAAGAGAACATGTAATTTTATTTGTGAGGCAAGGTGTAGATATGTTTGACTTCTTGCACAAGGAATGTTGATGGGTGTGTCATTGGCAAACTGGAAAGAAGAATGGCACTAGAATGTACCTGCTGCTTGAAGATCACGCAATTTGCTGAAAGCTTATTCCTGATTAATCTGTTGAATGTTTTAGCTCATATAGCAACTTTCGAATAGGTTTAGCGTGAATGTGTTGGAAGTGGTTCGAGTTATTCTATTTTGCATATCACTTTTGGTAAAAAGTAAAAGTCTTTTATTTAGCTAATTAAGTCTAATAGAGTGTAGATATACATTAACGATTTAGACTTACCTTCCAACTCATCAACTACAAGAGATAAGGAGATTTTTGAAGATTTTGTTTTTCAGCTAAATAGTATAAAGATAGGCGCAAGATAGAAGAAAGAGATATAGTGATAAAATATTGTGCAGCTGTCTTTTGAACAGTTTGTAGAGGCTTCCTTGTAAGCTTTTTGAAGAAATGAAAAGCTGATTTGAAGATGTAATTACCTGTGTATTTGTTTTATGTTTTCGTGATTTGAAGTTTCAACTACTGTGTGATTGATGCAATGTTAAAAGAATAATCGCCTTGGTTGAAACTCTTCATGGTATTAGAATAGGGTTTTGTTGTTGATTTCTGGTTCTATGAAAATCACAAAAAAATGTATCACAGATTTTTGGTTCTATGAAAATCACAAGCATTTTTTTGTGAAAAATCATGGGCTATTTATGTTGAAAATAGCAACTAAGATTTTAGCAAAATCACAGCTCTATTTCAACATAAATCACGAATGGTATTTTCATCTGCAAATTGCACCCACTACTTCTAAAAATTGCACTGATTTTTAACAAGACATTTTTTTAACAAAAATCGGGTTTCTTTATTGCATACCAGCGACAGCTAGTGTTTACAGTCCACAGCTAGGGCATTCTGTGCAAGTATTTACAAATCCTTATGAGCAGTTTTGTGCAAAAAAAATATTTGCTTTTCTAAAAATGGCATCAGCTAGCCTCAAATTTAAGAATGGATTGGAAGGAGAATAAATTTCTTGCCTTGGAAAGTCAAGGTGCCATTGTTGTTAGAAGAGAATGATCTCTCAAGTATCGTAAAAGATGAGGTGCTTCCACCTTCAGATTCATGGTAGTTGGCAACTCATAACAAGAAAGAGATAAAAGCCAAGCAGGTGATCAAGGATGTGGTGAAGGATCATTTAATTTCTCATTATCAGAAAAGAAAACAGCCAAGGAGATGTTTGAAGCTCTAGTTAGTCTTTACCAAAATGAGAACATAAATAGGAAGATGATATTACAAAATAAAGTCAAATCCATAGAAATTACTAAATCAAATTCAATTACCAATTACTTGATGAAGGTCACACAACTTCGTGACCAGCTTGCAGTAATTGGGGAGAAGGTTGAAAATGCAAAACTAGTTCGCATTGAATGGTTTCTAATCTTTATGGCAAGCATTTGTACAGAGTATTTGTGCTCAAGAAAATCTTCCTTCTTTCGAAAAATGTGGGATGACTATCCAGAAGGAAACTCAAATAAATTTGAAAGCCAGCAAGAAGGATGGTGACAATAATTTATCCCTATTTGGACAGACAAAGAAAAGTAAAGGAAAAGGGCCTAGCAAGGGTAAGGGAAAGGATGAAGATTCATCCTCCCAACAAAGGAAGGACTTGGGTGAAATCAAGTGCTTCATTTGTCATAAATTTGGTCATTATGCATCCAAGTGTCTGGACAAGAAGAAGGACGAAGGGAAGTAGTAGTGAAAGCAAGTGGCACCTCAACAAAAATTCAGATGAACGAGTTTGCTACAAAGTTTGAGAAGGATTCTCAATGGTATCTTGTCTTTCTACCAATACGATTCCAAGGGATGCTTGGTACATGGACGATGGGGCATCTAGGCATATGACATCAACCCGACAATGTTTTACCAATATAAAAGAACATAACTTTGGAGTTCAAGTTGAGCTTGGTGATTATGCCAACATCCAATAGTAGGAGTTGGTACAATTCCCATTCAACTACAACATGACAACCTATTAGATTTTGAGGATGTTTTGTTTGTTCTTAGTCTAAGAAAGAATTTCCTTTGAATTTCAACTATGGAAAATAAGGACTATGCAGTGAAATTCAAAAATCAACAAGTCCTTATCAATTCGAAAGAATCTAGCCTAGATACTATACAAGTAATAGGGGTTAAAGAAAGCAATGGGTGAAATCACAATATTGTGTCTCACTTTTTCGCCAAGATGGACATTTTATATCAACATTTTTAACTAGGGATGCGTCCCCCCCTAAAATGCCTATCCCTGTCCCCAGGATGTCCTGAGTACAAGGGGACGGCTGGGGGACAGTCCCCCCGACGTCCCCTTTTGCTTAGAAAAATCGGAAACCATCCCCGAAACGGAGAAACGAGGTTGACCAAATGGGGGACGGCTGACCGTCCCGAGAACGGCCAAGGGACAGCTAAACCATCCCGAGGACGGACGGTCGTCCCCCGCGTTATGGATGGTTTTAAATTACAAAAAGGGACGGCCCTACCTACGTGGCTATTGTGGGCCCCATTGGTGTTTGCTCTCTTACGAGGAAAAAGAGGCCTTTTTTGATTCATTTATGCATTTGTTTGTTGTGAGCAGCCAAGGGTTTGAAAGAAAGAGAAGTTGCAGCCATTGAAGGAGAGAACAGCAGCTTGATGGAGGAGAGAAGGTTGAAGTTAGTATTGTTGGGAGTGCAAATCCACCAAAGAGGTATGCATTTCCTTTCCCTCTTTTTTTATTCTTTTTTTTTTGCAAAATCTCAAGCATACATTGTCTGACTTTTTTTATTTTTTTGCATTTTTCAGTTGAAACTTGCATTCAAAATATAAAAAACATGAGCAGCAGTGGGGGTGGGAGTGATAGTGAAGATGAAGTGCAAAATAGAAGGGAAAGTGGTGAGGGTGTTAGTGGAGAGCAAAAAAACCCATACCAATGCCCTTCAACAATCATGGAAGGCTATGCAAAACACCCTTTAAACAAAAAAAAAAACATTCCTTCAATACATTACACCCGTGGACCAAACACAAAAAAATTCAAGGGGAAGTAGAGTGTGGTATTTCATGTTTGCAAAAAAAAATTTAGGGGCAGCTACACAAGGGTAAGGTCTCATTTTTTCGGTGAGGCAGGCCATGGAGTTAGAATGTGTCCTAAGTTAAAAGATGATGAAGCATTAGAATGCCAAAGAATTCAAATGGAGTTGGATGGGGGGTTCAAGGTGGGTCATCTTCTTTCCCAAGTGCACAATCATCTATGCCTATTCCTTCCACGGTTGGTAGTAGTGGAGTTGCCTCAAGAGGAAAGAGGAAGGTGAGTGGTAGTGGGAAGGGAGCTTCAATTGAGTCTATGTTTAATAACAAAGCACGAGAAGCCACCAAATCTTCCATTGCCAAATTCTTTTTTGCCCATGCCATCCCATTTCATGTGGCCTATTCATCTTATTTCAAACAAATGGTTAAAGATATAGCCACTATTGGTCCTTCATTCATAACCCTTGGAGATCATAAGCTACACACCACCCTCCTAGACAAAGAGTACTCCAAAGTTAATGTGTTAATGGAGGAGATGAGGCAAACGTGGATGAGGACAAGGTGCTCTATAGTGAAGGATGGGTGGACTGATGTTAAACATCGGCCACTCATCAATGTCATAGTAACATGCCCTGCTAGTTCCTATTTTCTTAGAGCCATAGATTGTTCGAGGAGACGTAAGGATGCAAACATCCAGTTTTCCATTTTGAGAGATGCCATAGAGGAAGTTGGGGCTGCTAATTTGGTGCAAATGATCACCAATTCAGCACATGTGTGCAAATCGGCTGGTTTGATGGTGGAGGGTATTTATAGGCACATATTTTGGACCCCATGTTGTGTTCATGCATTGAAAGACATAGGGAAGTTGGATTGGGTGAAGCAAACGATGGTAGAAGCTAGAGATATTTAGATGTTCATTTGCAATCACCACACCTCAATTGCTCTCTTCAGATCATTTTCAAAGAAGGAATTTTTCAAACCTATTGAGACAAGGCATGCCACTTCATTTTGTTTCACTTTCAATTTTTCAAATTTTGAAACTTCGAAGTTCAACCATTTCAATTTGTATTCATAATTTGATTTTGTTTTAATCAATTGTTGAATCAATGAATGTAGATATGCCACATACTTCATCTTGTTGGAGAGGATGCTAAAGGTGCATGAGCCTCTACAAGCGATGATGGTCAATGCAGAGTGGACTAGATGGCCTAATTCAAATTCTACTCAAGGAAAGACCATCAAACAAAAGATCCTCAATGACAATTGGTGGTCCAATGTGAGGTAAGACATATTAGATTGCTGATTTTCATATTAAATTTCTGATTTTAAATTTTAATTTTATTGTCCAATGTTCCAACTTTTGAAGTTTCTAACATGTCAATTAACTTGTCAATTAATTATTTTGAACTTTTTGTTTGCATTTTGCAAATATATTTGCTCCTTCATCTCGCCTATTGTAGGTGTCATCTGATATGCTAATACAGACTCTCCTAGTCTTGGAGAGATATATGAGACATTTGACAGTATGCTTGGAAAGATCAAGCAAACTTTTTTGGCAAAGCATCCCACTTCGGATTTATATGAGCAACACATTAAGCCCATTGTGACGCAGAGGTGGAATACAATGAATACCCCGCTTCATATGGCTGTCTTTGCTCTAATCCCAAATGGTATGAACCAAGGGATGGTAGGGTGCCTCCATGCGATGACCCTGAGGTTTTAGATGGGTTCACACGGGCCATTGATAAGATGTATTCAACAAAGCAGGCTTCACTGCTTCGGACACAATTCCTAGACTTTGCAAATCTTCGTGGCCAAAACTTGAGTAAACCACAGGCGAGGTTGGATAGAGCCATATTCCCCCAAACGGACTCTATTAGATGGTGGACCTTTCATTGGAGGGATACACCGCAGTTGAAGATACTTGCTACTCACCTTCTTGCACAGGTTGCCAGTTCCTCTGCCGTAGAGAGGAATTGGTCCACATATAGCTTTATCCACTGCCTCAAGAGGAATAGACTTACCTCTAGACGAGCGGAGAAGCTAGTGGTCATTCACAGTGCTCTTCGCCTTCAAAATCAGCAGACACCAGAGTATCGACAAACTCTAGCTCTACAGTGGGATATTGATCCCGAGGACGTGGCCCAAGTAGATGAGGAGGAGACATTAGAGGGTTTGGTTGGGGTTCTGTTGGTTGAGGCTGAGGTGGACCATGGCAGTGGCAGTGACTCAGAGGATGACTTTTTTGATGCGGTTATGGGAGATGATTAGGGGCAGCAGTGCTCTTTGTTTATTCATTATTGACATACGATATTGTATTTTGATTTTCATAGCAAACTTTAAAACTATATGGCAGCAATGTAGCCTTTGGGCATTTTGAAATAAGTTTATAAATTATAACTTGGAGGTTGTTTCATGACTCATGTATGTTAATTTTGAATTTTGAATGTGTATTGAGTATTGACATAATGTTTAACACAAACGTTATATGTTAAGGTTCTATAATATATTATGCATGTCTTATCCATGTTATCATATGAATATTTAAAATTTCCCTATATTTTATATAGCTGTCCCCCTATCGTCCCCAAATTTGGCCTCAAAAATAGGAAACTTGGGGACTCATCCCCTGCCGTCCCCGTCTCGGAAACTTGGGGTAACATTGCTTTTAACAGAATCTTCACCTTCTAAGACCTGTAGCAGCTAAATTGTTAAAAATTTGAAGATGATGCGAACTAGTGATTTGTGGCAATTTGTGTGTAGATTCTAAATATTTTTGAAAAAAAAAGATTCTGAAATAAATCATGAATCTTTCAACATCTCCTTTAATAACTAGTTTTAAATAGTAAACAACGTTTCCAAAAAGTACCGTTTATGTCATCAAACATAACTTTTTTTTAGAAAGGATAAAATTCTAATTTTTAAAATACAGATTCTTAACATCAATATCTAGGGCAAGGATATTTTTTTCATAATTTTTTGTTACATTATTTTTTTAATTAATTTTTGAAGTCACTGCAACTATAATTTGGACATAGGTGTATGTCGACAAACATAACATATTGTGTATAATTCGAAATCTTTTTTTTTTTTGGTGAAACAAGGACATCAATACCTAGGGCAAAGGTATTTTTTGAAATTTTTTTACAATGGTTTACTATTTTTCCACCTCTATAGAACAAAGAACTTTATGTTCAGTGAAAAACCTTAGTTCAATAAAAGTTGAAAAGTAAATACATGATAAAATGAAAACATATCAAAACTATACTTTTTAGAAAGATCGTTTCGAGGGCTACGATCTTGCAAAATATAATTTCTAAATGACTTTATTTAATCCCTCAAAAGGTAAAGAAAAAGTGTTTTTGGTCAACATTTTGATAGGTGTGAAAGAGACTCCATTGTGGGTATGATTTAATACTAAACCGGTTCTATTCAAGGGCGTTTGATCTAAGGGGATCTTATCTAACCCTCTTCAATTAAAACCCTTTAGATGGAACCTCTCAAGGCTTAAATCATTAGTTTTTCTAAAAATAAGCGATTTCAAACAAAAATCAGGATGTCCCAAAAGTGAGACACACTATTGTGGCAACACCCCAATCTCTACAAGTTACAAGGTGAAACAGTTCAAACTCTATTTGAAAACACTAACAATCTATGTGAGTTATGGCAAAAGCATTGCTTATTCTGAGGAGATAGCTACAAGTCTTCTAGATTTCAGCATTGATCAGCCATCAGTAGAGGATGCACACTTGGCAAGTATGCCAAGGCAACTTTCCCAAGTAGTGAGCATAGATCTAAAGAAATTCTACACTTAGTGATTTTGGATGTTTTTGGACCGATGTCAGTAGAATCAATTTTAGGAAGCATGTGTTACATTTCCTTTATTGACGACTTCTCTCACAAGCCTTGGATCTACCTCTTAAAGATCATGGATGGAGTCTTTCGCATGTTTCAAGAGTTCAAAGCTCTAGTTGAAAATCAAACAGGGAAGAAGATCAAGATCTTATTGCAACAGGGGTGAGTATACCTCTAAGGAGTTTTAGGCTTTCTGCAAGGAGGCAAGGATCACTAGGGAGTTAATTGTTCCATACAACCCACCTTAGAATAGAGTTGTAGAGCGGAAAAATCAATCCATTCCAAGGGCTACTAAGGCCATGATTCGTGACCAAGACTCACAATGTTTCTCTGGGCAAAACATGTAACACAATAATCTAGATCCAAAATAGGTGTCCTCACAGGATCTTGGAGGACAAAACACCAAAGGAGGCATTCACTAGTATTAAGCCAAAAGGTGAGTCATTTCCGCATCTTTGGTTGTCTAATTTATATTCATATACCTATAAAGAATGAGACCAAGTTGGAGCCTTTCAGTAGGAAGGGTTCATTTGTGGGTTACAGTGAGACTTCAAAGGCCTTTAGGGTTTATATTCCAAAGCAAAGAAAGGTAGTAGTTAGTATGGATGTAAAGTTTGAGGAAGACTTTGCATCCAAGAAGTCCCATGAGCTCATTTCAATAACAAGGGATGAGAAGCAAGAAGCCTTCCAACTTCCAAGAAGTACTAAACTAGCAAGTTTGATAGGATGCTATGCTAGAGGAATACACAACCATCATTAAAAATAATGTATGGGGCATAGTGCCAAGGCCGAAAGGGAAATCAATTCTGATCTCCAAGTGGCTCTAAAAAATCAAGCATATTTCAGAAGACAGCACTAAGAAGTTCAAAGCGAGGCTTATGGCGAGAGGTTTATCCCAAAAAGGAATGAACTATGAAGAGACATTTGCTCCAATAGCAAGATACACCTCAATTAGAACAATTATGTCTTTGGTTTTATTTATGGGATGGAAGATACATCAAACTGATGTTAAGACAACTTTTCTTAATGGTATCATTAAGGAAGAAATGTATGTAGAGCAACCTCAAGGCTTCGAGGTAAATGGGAAGGAATCATAGGCCTCAGTGTTTGCTTCTATTTCTACAACCCATGTACCCATGTTGGGAACTGAGACCAACTTCATGACATTCATAGACTTCAGCATTTGCTTGTCACATCTCAATTCCTCCATAACTGACACTAAACCTATTTTAATGAGGGACCAAGATTTTTGATAAAACAAGGTCAAAGTTCATCTAGTCCTGGGGTTCTATCCAAATTGAAAGAGAAAACCACTTCCTTTCCTTGATCCCCTATGATCAACCTGAGGAAAATGTGATTATCAGATTATCAATAGGCCCAATTATCTTTGGAATGTTGCAAGGCTCTTTGAGTCTTTTGTTTGCTGCAGCTGCTGACTCCTTGTGTTGAACCTCCTTGAAGTAGTTACAGTATTGAAGGATATCTGACCTTGTGTAAATATGTAGCATTTGTTGTTTTGAGCCATTGGATTATGTTAGTGTTTTTCCTTTTGAGAACTGATTTAGGGAGAATAACTTGTACTAGAATCTCCTTGCTTGATTCATCTCAACATCTTTGCTTCTAGTACCATTCTTTTTGAAGGTGGGTCAAGATATGGTAGTGGATGAAAGTGTAGACACTGAAAAATTATCATTAGGCCTATGACTTTATTAAAACCCTTTTTTCATCCTTATAATTAAATAATCTTAATTATTTAATTATTATTTAATGTTGTAAAGTCTTCTTTTAATTTTTCTAATTTAGTTTACATTTAGATTTTTCAAATTTAGTTAAGATTTAGATTTTTTATTTAGTTTGGATTTAATTTAGTTAGATTTAATTTTAGATTTAGATTTTCTAATTTAGTTTAGAGTTAAATTTTTAATTTAGATTAATTAGATTTTTAGATTAGATTAATTTTGTTTATTAAATTTTACTAGCTAAATTAAATGTTAGTTTTCTCTTTAGTTTAGTCTTTGATTTCAGAGCTAATCTTTGTTAATTTAGTTTTTTGCAAGTTCGCATGTCAAAGACTTAGACTGAAAACTTGAATACACGTTTGTCGAAGATTGGAGGCTTAAAACTACTAATGACATTTGGTGCAGGACATTTCTTGAAGATTTGAGTTTTAAAACCGATTGTCTTTTAGTATAGCAAACAATTCAATTGGTGCTTAAAAAGAACATCTATTTTCTGTGTTTGGCACACTTGTGCATGTCTTGAGTGGACCTACTGCTAACACACACTGTCCTCTCCCCTGGCTTTCGTGGTCTTGGGTGCAAGAGAAAAGTGTTAGTGACGTTTAAGTTTTCTTTTCTTAGAGGGTATGCCTCGAAAGTGGGAATGACCCAAGTGGTAATGAGGCTAAGGCCAAGCTACTTTCGAACCACTATATAAAAAATGTGTTTGTGACGAAAGTCATGAGCAACAGGTGCGGATGTGTCATGTCGACGAATGTCTCCCTCAATACCCTTGTGGTGCATAAAAACTTGTAGAGAGTAACCTCTGTAGTCTGGGAGAACTCCTAACCAGAGTGAATCACCACGCGTATGGCCACCTGAACGAATGCCCTTACTAAGAACCAACTGTTGTAGTAGCCAAAATCCTTCTATTTGTTGGTGCAGGAGGTCGGATCTCTAAAGCTATCCCACGTTCTCGCAGTTCAAAGTTGAGATAGCAAGTTCCTTGAGATCTTCGAGTCTTTGGGAATTCGAAGTTTGGTGTGCCCAAGAAGTGTGTGTCGTGTAAGGGGGAGCCAGTGCCACCAAACTCTAAGCTACCGACTCTGAATAAGTGCGGCTCAAATTTATCCGCAATGGGAATCCAGCAAATATTGTCTCTACCAGCCTAGGATTTGTACTTATTTGTGCCTTTATCTCAATTGCAACAGTCAAACAACATTCACAATCAAAAACAAACAAACAAACACCACACCCAAAACTGACAATCTTTCAACCGCGAAACAAACTAGGCCTACATACCCAAAACAAGCTTGACATTTAAATATGTTTAGACCAAGGACTTGCTTACCTCATCTCTACCATTATTCATTCATCCATCACCTCATCTTCTTGCATTAGACATTACCCATAGGTCAAACTTTAGGCCATCCTTTTAGCTTGCATAAACCTCTTGTATAAACCTCTTGATTAGGAAGTTCATCAAACTTAGACTAGACTATAGCTTCAAATCTATATTCTCTTGACCTTATCTTTCAGACAACAATCATCCTACTCCTCATCATTTAGGTTGGTTCCTCAACTCATCAGTCCAATTTGAGACCACCTTGTCAACACATCTTATCAGTCTTTACTTTACCCAAGGTCATTGATAATCAGATTAGTTGCTATACCTATCTTAGTTTGATTAACAACCATATCTTAGGTTTATCAGAGGTTTTAGCTTTCATACAAGGTCATACTATTCCATCCCTTCATTCCACACTTTGCATACCTTAGTCATAGACTATCACCACCTTGACTCTTAATCTAGGTATTGTTATTAGGCATCCCTATATATTCAAAAATACAAAAAAAAAAAGCATAGCTTAGGTTGCATACCTTAGGCTTAAGTCATACCCTTGCATTGGCATCTCTTAGGCTTCATACCATCTACCACCATGTCTTCCCTTCACCTTGATATGCTTACTAGTCAAGTTGAATACCAATTAATCTGCAATGGTCAAGCTCAACAAGCCATAGACTTCAAAAGACAATTCATCCAATCCAAATACCAATCAACCTCAACCCATGGTCAACTACCCACATACCCTTCTTACCAACAACTCATAAACTCTAGTCCTCCATCCATATACCCTCACTATCAAGAGTCATTTGGCACATCCATTAGTCATCCCTATCCTAACTTTGACAAGGGAAACCAACCTTCCACAAATCCGTTCCAAGACTCCACATCCTATCCTAACCAATTTTCCACTAATCCATTCCAAGCCTCTACCTCCTATACTAGTCAACCTTCCACTAATCCATTCCAAGCCCCTACATCCTATCTTAACTCGTCATCCACTAGTCCATTCCAACCCACTCCATCCCAATACACATTTAGTCATGCAAATTCTATCATTGTCCAAAAACACAGCCCATTACTTGCACTTGAGGATATATGTCAAGACGAAAGTCCAAAGCATGACATCATAGCTTCACCTTCATGTCAAGATCAAAGTAGTGCATCCCATGATCCCATCCAAGAAATCCTTTCAGACAATCATATCACCCAAGACAAACCTATCTTTGATCACAACACTACTATTGATCAAGAAATCCAAAACGATCCGCTCATTTACCTTTATGCCATCCGCTCATTGACCTTTATGCCATCCATGATCCAACATTTGAAGTCGATCCTATCCAAGTACCAAACACATCAATTTCCCTAAATGAGACACTTGCCTCCATGGGACACATCGATGATCTTCCTCTAGAACAAGAGTTTTCTACTCTAGACATATTTGCAAATGATGAAGCTATAGCTGAATTCACTGGACTCTATGATAATGACCATAAGGAAGGTTTCTACATCAACTTGGAAGCACCGATATCTTTTGAAGAACCGTCAGAATCCAATGTTTCACAAAATCAGACCAAAGATGTTAATCAGAAATATATCCAACATGTCAATGAAGCTATGACATCTTATCAACTAGGATCATCCACTTTTATCAAATCAAGCTTTCTCGCAAAGGAGAAGATTCCAAGTAACAGTGTCCACATACACAATGATGGATTAGCATCTTGTTTTCAAAACAAAAAATACCCCATCGCAAACAGAATCTGTCAGAGCATGGAGTATCAAGGAAAAGGACTAGGCCTACACGAGCAAGGAATTCTAGAACCAGTACAGTTTCAGGCAAATTCTAGACATCAAGGTCTTGGCTATTCTTAAATCAGCAAATCTAATGATGTTAGTGATACCTCCTCAATATTGGGGGCAACTTTATATGATACAAACATCAAAATGGGGGCCATGAGTATTCCTTGTCATAAGGTTGTTGCCAACACTCCTTCCATCCACACCATAAACCGTCATTCTAACATGAATAAACCTTCCATTTGGAACCAACAAAAAGAAAATTATTACAAATCCAAAGTTCAAAACCAAATGTCAAAGGCCATTGAATCAAATAAAAAGCCAAGTGGACAAATGAAGTTAAAATGGATTCCAAAGAAAAATGGATCAAGCAAAGAAAATATTTCAAATCCAAAAGTCAATCAAAATGTGGAGCCACAAGAAAAGAGGTCTCCCACATATAATAAATCTCCACCTCCTTCAAAATGGTCATCACACAAGGCATATAAGAGTGTTGGTTCCAAATGCTATCCCAATCAAAATTTCAGACTCCATCATCCACCATCTCAAGTTTGGAAAATAAAAATTGCTACATCCAAACGTCCAAATAACCCTTCCATATCTACCATCATCTGTCCTAATCCTACATCTCACCTAAAGTCCAAAAATCCCATGTCACAAATCCATCGCATCTTGGCAGCAACTCTTTATCATAAGGACTCTCATGGCATTCTATCGCAATATGTCTATTCTGATAAGGTCAAATCTAGTATCAGAAAGGATCCCAATGACATCAATCAGTTATATGCAAGCGCTATGATCCTGACAAGGCAACTGCTTCATAAAGGTCATTATTGGCATATCATGGCGCCAGTCTCTACATCAGCACAATCAAAGTGATCGTCTAGACAATACAAAGGAAAATTTTAAAAAATCGTTACCTTGATGAAAACTTGGCAAACAGACATCTTGGTGACACCAAAAAAATCAAAAAAAATAAAAAGTAAAAATAAAAAGAAAAATTTCGTCCAATAGTGAAAACCATTTTTATGGCACTTTGGATAAGTACCATGATGAAAACCTGGCAAACAGGCATCATGTGTAAGAGCAATTATCTATGTGGACCATCACACTTGGGGGCAAGTTTTATCCATGTTATCCTACCTACCACACCCCCCTTTATCCCTCATTTCCAATCCATTATCCTACTTACATTCATCCCCCCTTTTCCTTCCTTTGATCTTGACAAGGCTAAGGATCTCCATATACATCATGCATTATATCCTTCCATCCTTCTTATCCTATCCATATCATTCATTCCATGTCCCTCATCCTATCCAAATCCATCTTCCCTTCCCATATTTGATCTTGATGAAGAGCCTAGGGGTCGAATATCCATGCATCCATATCCTATACACTTGATCTTGATCATCCTATCCATATCCTCCATCCTATATCCCCTATCCTACTTCCATCCTCATATCCTATCCAATTCACCCTCTCTTTTCACCTTTGATCTTGATAAGGCTAGGGGCAAAATATACATGCATGCTTTGGACAATGCAAGCCTTACTTCCTCTTCCAATCATGTCCTTTATGCACTATCCTTCCATATCATACATCACTCATCATCTTCCATCCATGATTGCACTACCTCTAGTGTGGGGCATCTTAGTCCTTTGAAACTAGTCCTTGGAGATCTATCTTCCTATCCTTCTTCCACCATCTTATCTCCCATCACCATCCTATTATCCAAAGTCCTCTCTCTTATCCACGGAATTCCTCCATCCTTCCATCCTTTACCATGTCTTGGTTCTCCGTTGTCATTGGATCTCATTCACTCAATCCCACAATCTTATCTTATCCAATCCATCAATTGGTTTTCAGCTTGACTTGGAGCATGGTCCTTGGTTGCTTTTGGTTTGTTGTGCATGTTTGCTTGTTGCTTGTGTGTTTTATCATTGTTTGCATTTATCTTGGTCTTTTGCATTCTATTGTCACAAGGGCATCATGGTCTTCCATATCATGGTGTTATGGGGCATATGTTTGTACTTGACCTTTTTTTATCACGTACTCAGCACATTGTCATCCCGGTTCCTTATATCTTGGTGCATAACGTCAAGTACAATATCAAATCTAGGTTGCTCATATCATTGCAGCATGATGATCCTCCATCCTCCATCTCCATCCATATTTTCATCATCCTTCTCTATTTTCCTCTATCCTTTTATCCTTCATTCTTTGGTCCTCTCATCCATTTCAAGAGCACATTCGTGTTCTTTCAACCCGCATGTCCTCTCAAGGGGGCCATAAGACTACCTCCTTGTCATCCTTCCTCATCATCGCTAGTGACTGGGGCATCATGCTTCTAGTACTAATCCCTTTCTTACCCACTATGTTTTATTCTTTGAAATGATGTTACTTCTCTTAGTTGCAACATCATCTCAAAGAGGGGCAAATGTAGACACTGAAAATTATCACTAGGCTTGTGACTTTATTAAAACCCCTTTTTCATCCTTGATAATTATTATCTAATGTCGTATAGTCTTCTATTAATTAAATAATTTAAATTATTTAATTAAATCATTTTATCCTTCTACGTCCTCTTTTGATTAATTAAATAAATTGTTATTTAATTGCGTCACTAATATCTTTGATTTTTATAATTAAATAAATTTATATTTATTTAATTATTTGTCATTTTCCACTATAATTAAATAATTATGATAATTATTTAATTATTCACTTTTGGCTTTTATTTAATTAAATGACTCGGTTTTTTTTCTCACTTTTTGGATTAAATTTCTATTTAATCAAAAAGTTAATTTGTCTTTTCCTTTTGCATTTAAATAATGTTTCCATTATTTGAAAATGCAATTTCCCTCTCAAACTGAAGTGATTTTTGTAAAATCGGTCAATTTCCTCATTCTTCTGTCAATGTTGTTTCTATCTTGTCTTGTCTCCTCTAATTTCATCCATTGATCGAAATAAAAATCATTTAATCTCGATCATCCATTTCACATTCGGCTCTCTACAAAAGGAGGCCTATCATTATCATTTTAATATCAACATCTTTTATGCTAATGTCATCCTACTATGAGCACACATTCAAATCTTCAACAACTCAACATAATACATTCAATCTTTTGAGGTTTGAATGTATTTGATTTCTTTCAAGGTTTGCATGCATTTTGGTTTGATTTAAGCTATTTTATGCATACTTCTATTTCTATCCATTTTGCATGCATACAAAAAGTTTGCCCTTCTACAGCCATTTCCCAAGGGAGAACATTCTCTCTAATATGCTTTCATAGGTCCACAAGTTGCTTGTAAAAGGACATTAATTGTTTGAAAATATTTCCAAACATTAAACAATCCCAATCTTCCATTCTGGTTTTGAGGTGTTGCAATCTGCCACTAAATTTGTGCATTTCATATCCAGTAATATAATTTGCTTTTGCCACCATTTTTGAAAACCGTGGCAAAGTTTGGGTGGGTAAACCACATAGCTTCAAATCTCAACTGTGCCTTCCATGAGCTTCCTGTTCTTCGTGCAATTTCCAACTGGATAGACTTGTGATTTGATTGTGAGGAAACATGAACATGAGAGGTACTATGACTTCTGACTGAGATCCATTCTTCTAAAATCATAACTATTTCCATTTTTTTTCTTTTCCCTCTTTTGGTCCATGTAAATAATCTTTGGATAAAATCAATGTCCACAACATCTCCATAGTTGTTAGGAGCTGAATTAAACCATCAGCTATATGCTGATTGAAGCCCAGCCTGACCTTTCTTTTAGATGCAGATTTGATTGGGTTTGAATTCCCCACTAAAATGGGTTGATGAGAGGCATTTTATTGAGGCCAACTTAGAAATGGCAATACACCATGCTCCTTGCCCTGAGGGATTTGTTATAATGGCAATACAGCAGTTGCTATGGAATTCAGAAGAAAATAAATGTGAACCTAAACCCAAAGAAAATATTGGGGGGGAAACAAAGACATGCCATCCAAGGTTCCAATCAGAATACATTATTGTGATCAGGTGAGCGGCGCCTAAGAGTAATTAAACTAGAATTGACTCGGTACTCACCGCCCGACAAAAGAATTGTTATTTATTGCCCTAAACACATGTATAACTTATCTTTATGAAACAAAATTCTGGGCTTGTTAGAACATAATGTTTATTAGGGGGGCACACTTATTTATAGGTTGTCCAACTAACATTAATAAGGCTCTACTTAATATAAGTTTTGGCATTATATTTATGTTTATAGCATATATGGTCATTGGGGGTTGATTATTGATTACTAATTAAATATAGTATTATTTTCTTGATTAGAAGATCATTTATCTTAAATGTTATATACAAGATTATTAATTACTAATTAAATATAGTATTATTTTCTTGATTAGAAGATCATTTATCTTAAATGTTATATACAACCATTGGGGGTTGATTATTAATCAATAGTCTACTATAATATTATTTTATTAATTATAAGATTATATACCTTAATAAAAATGTATAAACACCCAAATGGTATCAAACGGTTACATCCCATATTTAAGGATTCCCATGAGAACAATATTATCATTGAATATATGTGAATTTGGCAATTAAACTTGCATGAGGTAGTGAGGAGGTGTATTTGGAAGGAGAAGAAGAAAATTTGAAAAAGCCAAGTTCTAGACTGCAACTTTTCTCAATAAAATACAATGATGTTTTTTTCTAGGGTTTTTGACTAGGAGATTTTCCCTAAGTAAATTTTGTGTATTTACAATTGTGTAATGTTTATCTCCATTTCATTTCTACAGATTTTTTTTTTGTATTGTATTTAATGATTAACAAGGCTAAAGCTAATAATATTGGAATCCTAACATGGTATAAAACCCTACTTTAGGCTACGTTAATCTTGCCTACAAGAATAAAGGAAAAATTTGCAAGAAAATAGAGGTTGCAGAAGAATAAGGGAAGAAAGAAAACCAGTAGCTAGACATTCATTAAGTACCCAATCAAGGTTTTATACAAAATAAATTTCTCCCTCTATTGTAATTTCTCTATTAAGAATTGTAAGGAAGAAAATGTTTTTCCCATGTACTCTGGTTCCCTTTTTAAATCAGAAATCTCACATCCATGCACAATTGGCATATCATCTCTCCAATTTAGATTACCAACCCTTTCACAAATCTCTTACCCATGCAAGAACTCTTGGGAATCCTTCCTCAAGATGATTGAATTTCTTTAGGTTGAGCACAATACTCAATTGATGAAAGCGTTTGGACATCAGGCACAACACATCAATGTGATTGGTGACCATTCCACACACAGTCCAATCATCCAAGTATACCTACAAAAAATTGTGGATGAAATCTTTGAACGCACCTACCAAGATGCACAAGAACACAGCTAGGACATTCTTCAATCCAAATGGCATGACATTCTACTCAAAGATGCGCCATTTCATGGCAAAAGTTGTTTTAGCCTTGTCCTCCACTATCAGCACTTGGTGGAATCATGAGAAGCCATCCATTAAAGTATAGACCTACCTCCCAACAAATCCCTCTAATCTCTCTTCTATAAATAAAGTCAAAAAGGGGTTTGTGAAGCATGCCTCATTAACTGCACAATAATAAATGCAGATACATATGCACCCATCTTTCTTAATGGATATCAACATTGGTCTAATCCATTTAGACTCTTCTACTAAGAAGATCATGCCAGCCTCTTAACATTTTATCCATTTTTTCCTTTTTCTTAATGTGCAAATTAAAATTTAGACAATATGCGCGCTTCTTAATTGGTTTTGATCCTAGATTAAGCCGAATTTACATCTTCCCTAAGGGTGAACGTCACCCCTTAATTTTCTAACATCCTCTAGGGAATAGGTAGGCATATTCATGCAACAAGTAGACAACCTACGCAAGGGTTTCTTCTCCCCAGTAATGGTAGCAATTTTAGGAGCCTCCTTCATATTAATGTTCACATGTAGAGCTTTCAACAGCTCATTATAGTATGTGCCACCACCCACCTTGAATTCATTAATTTGCTTTTCCCTTTTGGACATTGGTACTTGTATATTGCTCAACGTATCATTTCTGCTCCTTACTCTACATTCCCTTACTCTTGTGCTACTCTTACCACATTTTCAAGACTTGGTCCGCAAGTCATATTCATTAAATATGCATTGGACTAAATTTGAGATATTTGTATGGTCACTGAACAATTCAATCAATTAGAACCCAGAAGTGAGCTAGAAATCTAGCTTTGATTGGTCCCATGTAGTGACTTTAAAACACATCTCCTTTAATCAATACCAAGCCTATACAAGGCCACTCAAAGTGCACAGAAATTCACATATCCACAAATGCAAAGAACAATTGGAAACTAATAATCACCATTTCACATTTAAAGATCAATGAGATAGGAGAGGAATACATCAAGGTAGATATGGCTCTGAAAGTTGACAAACAAAAGCATCTTTGGAAGCAGCTCAATCTAGAACATAAGAATTATGTGTAGCCCACCACCATGTCGGTGTACCTTGCAAAGTGTAAATAATTATGGCCATCCAATCAAGCTCTCTAGGAAGAAGCTACTCCATGGCCATACAATATTCTAGAGAGTTGCTAGCCCCACTAAGATATGGTGCAACCTTAGTGATTCAACAAAGTTAACACACAGAAATGACACTTTGTACTACAACCAACTATTGTTGTGGAGCTAAAATCCATGTGGAAAATATTTGTAAACTCTTGGGCATGGTCAGGCAGTTCCCCTTGCATACCCATTTGGTCTTTTTTGCATCAAGCTATCATTCTATTGTCGAAAGGACTTTGGTTAGTGCACTAGTTGGGGCATTGCACACACTAGCCAAATGTTTCTTGCAAACTCGTAGTCACCCATTAGCCAATGCTCCAATCACAAATCTAAGTAAGAACTATCCTAGTCAAGCACTCCATCATTGGTGGGTTAGATGTGATATTTCTTACCGAAATTGAATAGATGTCCTCCACATCATGTTCCTCCTTATGCACGAACTCCACATAGGCAAACCCTTTTAATGAATTGGAAGAAATAGCCACACAATTGTCTTTGTTCTCAAACCTCATGGTGTGGTTGTTGAAACACATGTCTACCCTTGCCTAAAAGCAAGTCGGTCTTTCAAACACTAAATTTTGCCCGACATCTATCATTTCAATTACCTCAAAGTCCACATGAAAGGTAAACCCTTTAACACTGAACTCCACATCATGTAGCAACCCAAGGCCAACCCACCTATTGCTTGCCACACAAAAAACATGGGATGGACACTACTCCCACTATCCCATCACTTCCAATGCCTCTATTGTAAGAATATTCACCTTGGCACCGGTATTAATCGAGGACCTCTTTCAATAGGTAGCCATTCATTTCCAAATTCATAAGCAATTTAGTCACATTGAGGTTGCTAGCATAGAGCACCTTGTGCAAGTCACCAATTGTTGCTAACCTTGTGCAACATAAATAAATTGTTCCTCGGAGGGCAAGTTGTTCTAACAGAAGCTTGTAATGTCCCTTATTAGGATATTCCTGATTTTTGCCTTAAAATGATAATCCTTAATCAAAATGATAATAGCTTTGTCAAAAATTATGAATTTATTATAATATTCAGATCAATAAGTCATAGCATAATTCTGAAAATTAATCATATCTTGAATTCTTTGGAAATGCTTTCAAATCTGCTGAATCAGAGGTTTTTGTCCCTTACTCAGCAGTGGCAATATCAAGGGTTTTCATCCTTAACTTGCCAAGACTATTCAAGGGTTTTTGTCCTTAAAACTCTTAGTCCACCTTGGAGGGTTTTTGTCCAAACTTAATAAGAGAAATCTCGTGAACTTGGAAGGGTTTCCATCCTCCCTATTTGCAAGACACTTCCTCAAATTCAAGACTGATTGCTTGATATATTGATAGATTTATTGTTGTTTGCTTGATTGATCTTTGCTGATTGATATTTCTCAATGGATTGATGAGTAAATGCTTGAATGATTAATTTCTTGTTGGCTGATTGATGATCTCTTCACAATGAAATGATCCTCCCTTTATATCTCATATATGAGGGAGTCACAACCTTTCACATTGGATTGAGTCACACCCCTTCTAATTAATCGCTGCCATAAGCTTTTAATTTAATCTTAATTAAATTCTTTTATGCTAGCATCTCCTTCATTGGTGCCACCTCTATTATTATTTACTTAAGTCTTTTTGGAAGCAGCTTTAATTCCTTTACTTCTACAATTATTCTCACCATTTGTACTCAGACAAAGTCAGTGGCCAGTTGTCTTTGGCGGGGCATGACAAAGCTTGAGGTGTGCTAGTGCTCCCTCCTAGCATGACAATTTCAAAATGGCATAGCCAAAATCCATTTCCCAATTCTACTTCTTACACTTGGCTTCAACTGTTGAGTTTTTGGCTCAGATAGGAACTTCCGCACAGGTTTAGTGTGAATGTGTTGAAAGTAGCTCAAATGGTTCAAGTTATTCTGTTTTGCATTTCACTTTTAAGGATTAAAGTGAAAGTCTTTTTATTTAGCTAATTAAGTCTAATAAAGTGTAGACCAACAGTAATGACTTAGACTTATCTTCCAACTCATCTCTTGTAAGTGATAAGGATGCTTTTTGGGAGATTAGACTTTTAGCTGAATAGTATAAACATAGGCATAAGTTAGAGAAATTAATATAGCAATATAAAGTGATAAATTCCATGCAACTGTTAGATAAACAATTTGTAGAGGTTTCCTCGAAGGAATGAAAAGCTGATTTGAAGGTGTAAATTATTTGTATATTTGTTTTACCCTTCCATAATTTGTCGTTTCAGCTATTGTGTGCTTGTTACAACATTCTGAAATTTATTTTTCTTCTGTTAAATAATTCAATTTGAGTTATTTAGCCAGAGAAACATTAGGACAGCAATCACTTGGGGTTAGAAATTTACATGGTATAAAAGCTTGGCCATGTGGAAAATCGCGCAGCCAAGGATAAGGAATATTGAGAGTTTTTTTTTTTAAACTTGTGGCTCAAGAAATTTCAAAATCATGAACCGATTGTTTTCAGAAATTGCAGATTTTTTAGAGCAAAATCAAGGGCAGATTTTTTATCAAAATCATGAGCTGTTTTAGTCTGAAAATCACATGAGTTTTCAACACAAAAACATGATGGGTTTTCACAATCCACAACCAAGACAAAGAAAATCATGTATTTTTGTCTAATTGTGCCACGATTTTGAGCTATGACCAAGGTTTTTGAGTGACAGCCAAGGTTCAAATCAATGGCTAGGGCAATCAACTAGGGTTTCATCACTCGCATGGCTAGGGTTTGTAATAGGTATTTTGAATTTTTTTGGCAATCTATCATTTCCAAATATGGGAGTTCTTTTGTGAAGGCAAAAATATTTTTTAATGGCATCGACTAGCCTCAAATTCGAGGATGGATTAGATGGTGCACTAAACTTACTGCCTTGGAAAGTTAGGATGACTTTATTGTTAGAGGAAATAATCTTTGGGAAATTGTTAAGGATGTGGTGCCAACACCCATTGGTGCACTACAATTGGGCAACTCTCGTGAAGAAAGAGATAAAGGCCAAGTGGGTGATCATGGATGTTGTTAGCACCCTACAAAATTTGCACCTACCAAATTGATGAATTCATAATGCTTAGACACTTTGTGCCTCCCTTTGCATATTCCATCAGTTATAACCGATCTAAGGTATCCTAATGGTTTATCATGCTCAAAGTGCCCCTGGTAGTTGCATTACCTCTTTGCCAGGTTGCAATCAAAAAACCCATCTACAGAAAACCCACAAATGAATAAGTTCTTTTTGTCAGAACTTTGAAAGGTTCTAAGAACCTTGTCAAACTCCAACATGGTTGATGAAACCTTGTCGGGCCCCGACAGAGGTTTCAAAACCACCTTTGAACTCCGACAATGCTCCTGAAGGTTTCTTGCACATGCATAATTAGTAACTTAAGTGACTGTTCCTTTTGAACCCCGCCTCCCTTTTTCCCCGACCCAGATGGAACTTTTGGATTCTATCTAAAAATTTGGATTCCTTCCGGCATCCCACTTACGCTCCCTCTTTCGTCTGATTCGGGACTTCGAGTCCCTATCAGACTTTTGGACCTTTTGGTCCAAAAGTCTAAGTCCATTTGAGATTGCTGATCCCAACCGTGTTAGTGTTTTATAGCTTCAGGAGCTATTTTCTTAATTAACGGCAGGTCGGCCTTCATATTCTAAATAAAGTTAAATGAAAAGATGCTCAAGGCAGGTCGGCCTTCTTGATGTGCAAATTATATTTTATATTTTCCTATTTTCTTTAGAGGTCGACCTAGAGAAGAGGTCGCCCCAATTTGTATATATACAAGGTGAAGACATGTCATTTTATCATCAAGTCATTCTCATATTCAATTCGCATTCTTTCAAGAAGGAGTTTGCACTTAGCAGCAGATCAATTTGTAGCCGCAGACCATTCTCAAGGACAATCACATTCATTTCTATCTTTGCATCAAGGAGTGATGCTATTATTCATTGTATTAATTCAGCCTTGAGTAAGGCCAGACTTGTAAGCAGATTTCTGCTCTTATTTATTCAATATATTGGAGATATATTTTGCTGGGTTTTTCTCCCTCGAGTAGGAGGGTTTTCCCAGGGTAAACTGCTGTGTTTATTGTTTACGTGTTGCATTTTCTGCTTTCTGTTAAATCTGATCCTAAAACTAACAAACCGTCCCCTATCCTCATCCCATCAGGACTTCGGATCCCGACAGGACTTTCAAACCTAGTGTCTGAAAGGTCCAAATCCAGTCGGGATTCCTAATCCCAATCAGCTTTTCCCTTTTTTCTTCCTTCCTGTCGAGACTTCAGGACCTGATTGGACTTTTGGACCTTTTGGTCCAAAAGTCCAAATCTGTTTTATGTTTCCACTCCCACCCTCCAAATCTTTCTACCTTAAGTTGCTATCGGGATTTTAAACCCCGATTGGACTTTTGCACCTCTTTGCCATTTTTTTTGTTTTCGCCATTAATAATTGCAATGACTCTCCCAACTGCCAGATTCGATTCTTGGAGCTACACGGATGATCTTAAAGACATTTTTCACCAACTCCAAGTGGGACAAAATGGCACCCATGCCTCTTTATGTACTACAGACCACTTTTTGTGTCAAAGGGCCATTCTTGATCTGATTTTGCTACGGATTTTGCAGAGTTTTTTGTTCTTTAGTTGCAGGATCATTAATGTGGAGGCATGGCATGGGTGTAGGGACCTATGTGGCAAGATTTCTTCTAAGATTTGAATGTCCACATGTCTGCGTATGATTTGTTGGGGTTTTGGCTAGGGTATCAGGCCCTGTTTTCGGCACTTCCATTTTCACAACCTTCAGAGGTATAAATTGCACTTTTGTGCTCATTTTAAAGGTTCTAAATTTTGGTCAAAAACAAAGAGAGAAGAGGATAACATTTCTATAGAGAGAAGTAGCTGCAGAGCTACAAAAGAAAGATTTTCACAGGAAACCCTAGGTTTCGATTTCCAATTCTAGGTGTAGCTATTTTTGTAATGTAATAATCTGGATTTTCTCCCGAACTTACAATAATATTTGTGAGCTTTGAAGACTGATTGATTAAAGGCAGAATCAACCTTAGTTGAGTGCCTCCTTATGTATGGTATGCATTTCCAAATGTATGTTGATTAATTTTTCAACCAGAAATCTATAAAATCCTTGCAAAGCTTTTGCATGGTACCTTTTCAATATAATAAAGGAAATGTGTGGGTATGCTTGAGGATTACTAAGTAGATTCTCTTAATATTCTGCAACCATTTATTGTCTTTCTAAATCAATGTGTAGAGCCCAACTTGCCTATACATTTTGAAAGGCATGGTCTTTTGTGGTGACTTGATTAAGGCATCACCTTGTTTTCAGTTGTTGCATGTTTGATTTAACCTAGAGATTCTATTGCCCAATGAATAAAGGCACCGGTCTATAATTGGCTTTCTCTCCCATCGTCCTCAGCACACTCCAGATACATTAACTCAAACACCTTTTAAAGTTTTACTTTATGTGTGTTTTACTTCCATGTCTAAACAAATACAGCAATACTAAGGTGTATCATAAACTCATTCTCAAAAGCTTATACTGTAGATTATCTATTAACAAGGTGCTCATCCTTACATGTCCAAACTAGCACATAGGTATATTGTGACACCAATATTGGGATACACTATGCAATAGGTATAGTTTATTGTAAGGTATCGTTTAGTGTTTCAATCATCAATTCAGCACTTTAGGGAGAACCCCCCTTGGGCTTGCAGAGCCAAAAGTGAAGGAGGTCTTACCCACCTCAACCATTGCTCCTTAGCTGCCCAACCTAAAGATAGGTCTATGGTAATTTCCCAGGTTTGACACCCCTGGCACCTGGAAAATTATCAAACTTTAGGGATTTGGGGCCTACAGCTCCGATCACCAACAAATGTGGCAAAGATCATTTAGTTCCTCATTTAGTAGAAATGTAAACAGCCAAGGAGATGTTTGATGCTCTGGTTAGTCTTTACTAGAGTGAAAACATAAACACGAAGATGATATTGCAAAACAAACTCAAATCCATAGAGATGTCTAAATCAAATTTGATTACCACTTACCTAATGAAGGTCACACCATAGTTGGAAAACTCAACTCGCCAAAAGACTCGCCAATCCCAAATTGATGAGTCAACAAAAACACAGAGAAAACTCAGCAAAAACTCGAGAACTTAAAAAATTGCTAAAATTACATTAGAAACACTTTTTTTTTTGCAAATTTCAATGACAAGATGAATCCAATCAGTCCATAAATGATTACAAAAGTGTTTTTCTATTAAATTTGATTGACTTTAATGCAAATTGATTACAAAATCACATTCTCATGCAGAATCCCAATAGCTGAAAGCATGATAGTCTAAGTTGTTGATTCCAATCTTCACTCCCAAATCCCCTCATTGTAATCAATTTTCTTATATGATAAGAGATCCCAATAACTAGTGAGGGTCTAGGAGTGGAGATATCAATGACATTGAGGGGTGGTGCCCCTTGTAGGGGTTTGCGTTTGGAGGCAACACCCCCAACAAGGTCGAGGGGCAGCGCCCCTCATGGGGGTTTGGGGGCAACGCCCCTAGCAGGGTCGAGGGGCAGCCCCCCTCGTGCGGGTCTAGGGGCAATGCCCCCAACAGGGTCAAGGGGCAACACCCCTCGTGGGGGTTTAGGGGTAGCGCCCCTCGCGAGGTCTGGGGGCAACGCCCCTAGTGCGCGGGGTTGAGGGACGAAGCCCCCGCCACCAAGCCCAAATTAAGGCCTTTTAAACCATAAAACTTCTTGTCGCATACCATTTCACAATTTTATCACTTAAGGGAGAAATTAGGTATTTGACACTTTTTTATGAAAAATATTTGCTCTCCAAGTGCTATGTGACAAAGTGTGAGGTGCATTCATGCATTTATAGGGCAAAACCATGAGTTTTTTTACTATTTTTATCAAATTTTTTTGCATTTTTTTTTGTGTTTTGCATATTTTATGTATCTAGCGAGTCTCTTGTATAGACTCGCTAAGTTTTTGGCGAAAACTCAACAAAAACTCGGTGAGTTTTCGGAAAAGACTCGACGAGTTAAAGTAATAAAGACTCGCAAGGCAAAAAAAACTTGCAAGTTTTTGAAGACTCGGCGAGTCTGCCAACTATGGGTCACACAACTTCGTGACCAACTTGCAACAATTGAGGAGAAGGTTGAAGATGCAAAGCTTCTGAATTTGGCATTGAAAGGGTTCCCATCTTCATGGCAAGATTTTGTTTAGGGCATTCGTGCTCAAGAGAATCTTCCTTCTTTTGAAAGACTGTGCGATGACTATCTATGAGGAAACTCAAAAGGAGTTAATAGCTAGCAAGAAGGTTGGTGACAAATATTTTGCTCTCTTTGGACAAATGAAGAAAAATAAAGGAAAAGGGAACAAGAAAGGTAAGGGAAAGGATGAAGATCCATCCTCGTTGCTAGGGAAAGTCTTGAGTAAAATCAAGTGCTTCATTTGTCATAAGTTTGGTCATTATGCATCAAAGTGGCCAAATAAGGACAAAGGGAAACAACAGTAGGAGGAAGTAGCAACCTTTGCAAAAATTCAAATGAACGAGTTTGCTCATAAGTTTAAGAAGGAATTCTCAATAGTATCTTGTCTTTCTACCAACACGATTCCAAGGAATGCTTGGTATTTGGAGAGTGGGGCATCTAGACATATGACATCAGCCCGACAATGTTTTACCAATTTAAAAGAACATGTCTCTGGAGCTTAGGTTGAGTTTGGTAATGATGCCAAGTATCCACTAGCAAGAGTTGGTACAATTCCATTTTAACTAGAGTCAACTAATTCTTTGGAGTTTGATGATGTTCTGTTTGTTATTGGTCTCAAAAAGAATTTGCTTTCATTTTTAGCTATGGAAAATAAGGGCTATGCAATAGAATTCAAAAAACAAACAAGTTCTTATCAATCCGAAAGGATCTAGCCTAGATAATACACAAGTTATAGGGATTATATAAGGCAATCTATATAGGCTACAAGGTGAGCCAATTCTAGCTATAGTCCATAATAGTGACAATCTATGCAAATTATGGCACAAGGGGATGGGGAATATGCATCATAAAGTGTGCAATATTAAGCAGGGAGTATGTAAAGGATACACACTTGGCAAGCATGTCATAGATGCTTTCCCAAGCAATGGGCATATATCTAAGGAGATTCTGGACTTAGTGTATTCAAATGTTTTTGGACCAATGTCAATAGCATTAATTGCAGGAAGCATGTATTATGTTTCCTTAGTTGATGACTTTTATCACAAGACTAGGATTTACTTCTTACAGACCAAGGATGAAGTCTTTGGCAAGTTTCAAGAGTTCAAAGATCTAGTAAAAAATTAGACAATGACGAAGATCAAGGTCTTGAGATCGGGAATGGGTGTGAGTATACCTCCAAGGAGAGAGGGATCAAGAGGAAGCTAACAATTCTATACAACCCACAACAAAATGGGGTTGCAAAGCGGAATAAGCGATCAATTATAAGGGTTGTTAAGGCTATGATTCATGGTCAAGAGTTGCCAATGTTCCTTTGGGAAGAAGCATGTCTCACAACAGTCTACATCCAAAACATGTGTTCTTACAGGATCTTTGAGGACAAGACACCAAAAGATGCATTCACTATAGTGTCCCCTTTTCTAATCCATTCCAACATTCTTAGAAACTCCAACTTTCTTGGAGAGTGCCAACTTTTTCAAAAAGAAATTTTGATAGTGGCAACAAGTTCTTGATGCCAAGACATCCACAACAATACTTTTCTTGTGCAAATCCGATATTCTACGAGCACTCCAAACTTCTTGGAGAATTCCATCATCCTTGGATAACACCAACTTTTGTGGACTGAAGTCCTATGCACTCAAGGAATTGGTGGAATTATCAAGGCCATTTAATTGGCTTATTTTTTAATATTTTGCGTAACACCTTGGAATGATTTAAAAGGGAAAATTAATTAAATAATTAAATATTAAAGTTGTCAAAAAAATAAAATTAAATGACAACTTATACTTAATTATTAAAAAGGGTGTTTTAAGTGTGTAGATAAAGTGTCACTAGAGTCAAAGTACAGAAAAGTGGTCATAAGGACACTTCACTTTACGAGGAAAAATGTTTTTTGAAAAAACATCAAAAAAAACAAAAAGCACTTTTCCAAAAAGCAACAAAAAACAAAAAAGTGTTTTTTTTTTTAATCTAAAAAAAATAAAAATATTTTTTCCTAAAATAGCTCTAAAAAACTTACAAAATGTAATAACCAACCTAGATTTTTATTTTTTGGAAAATTATTGCAATTGGAAATGAGATACAAATCAGCTTCCCTTCCACTTTTTGTTCACCCAGATCCCAGAGATGACAAGGTGAGAGCATACAATGTCCAAGATTACAATTATACCAAATCAGCAGCTGAAGTAAGGCACTAGGTGGCAAACCAACTAATAGCATTGATCCAATGGAGTGCCTGAACAATACTGAATAAGTAAACATCCACTTTCCAACAGAAATTACAAGGGTACATCCACTTATTCAATGGGAAAGCTTATACAATATTGAAATGAAACTTCAAACTTCTTTCACTTATCCAGTGGTGAGCAAGAACCAAACAGGAATAACAACTCTTCCACTTTTTAGTGATGAGTGATTACAATAAGCCACTTATTCAGTGGGGTAAGTATACAAAAGACAAGAGCAACTCACTAGCGGTTCTACCATCCAATGTTACAATGTTAGCTCATACATAATCATGCCAAAATAGAGTTATATCTGTTGTTACAAATTGTTGACAAAGATAACACTACTGACATGAAAAGTTGATGATAGAACAAAACTGCTGTAACACCCCAAAATGAACCCCAAAAATCGTGAATAAACCCACCCAACTTGTAACAACAACAATATACCTTGATAAATGAGGAAGAATATACTGGTACAGGTCTAATAATGCTCTGTAGTCATTCTGCAACAGATCCAGGCAGCAAGGAAGACACCCAAAAATCTCACAAACACACATCACACACCCAAGCTGAAACTTCACTTGAAGCACTCCAAAATCGCACCAAAACATACCCCAACATGAATAAAGGGAAGATATATTAGGTTGTCATAAAATCAAGCATACACAAATTTGAAACAAGATACTCCTATTACTGGTACAGTAGGTACAGCAGCAAATAAATGTCATCAAACTCATCATACAACCATTTCTCCATCCTGTGAAGACTTGAAGCCTTCAAACAGGATCATGGTGCCACTAAACAAGAATTTTTGAACTCTTTAAACCCAATGCTTCACCCTAGGAAGCTCACACCTATCTAGCAAAGGTAGAGCCTATACTTGAGTTGTACGGCCAGCATTTGCAAGTCTTTCAGCATTATTAGGATGTACGGTTAGCAATAATCAGCAATACCAATGTTAAACAGCTGATAAAATAGTATTAAAATCACCCTTTAAACCTGCAATAAGATAATATGGCCTGGCATGAGGGACTAGCAATGATTCAGCCAGCCAAATCCACCAAATTTGCCCAAAGCAACATATAAAGCTCTGGAAATATTCTACAAATCAATACTAAAAATTGGTACTCAAAATACATCAAATATCTCCATCTCTACAACATCCAAAACTGAAACTTCTATTTGTAACAATCGTGATCTTTGAAATGAAATCACTCAAGTCTAGCTAGGGATTATCTTTCAAATCAGAAACTAGAAATCTTGAGAGAGTTTTCGTCTTCATAAGATTGTGGAAGAACTCAACCTCATTCCAGCAGCATAACAATATCATTCACAAAAGCTATCCTCAAAATGAGTCCCAACACCTCCTTATATAGTTTTTTTGGAGGGAATTATACAATTTAAAAATATAATAATTCACTTTATTTCTCTCACAAAGACCTTTTTGAAATAATAATAATATTTATGTGCAAAGGCCCCCTTATCTAAGTGCCCAACTTTTGAAACACTTAATTACCTTTCCAACAAGCTATTACACTAAGTTGTCCTATTAGTATTTCTCAACATTAGACAACATTAGTGAAATATTAATTAAATAACTCAATAACTTACCCAAGATGCGGAAAGCACTGAAACTGCTTCAAAACCAAACTCTGATCATACCAACATGATTCTGAAGACTTGGGATAATAGATGGTCTCTCCAAAAAGTTTGGAGAAGCCACCAAAAATTGGAATTCAATTCTGAAGGTGTCATACTGATCCATACTTCCTACTGAGCTCATTTCCAAGAACCAAAGTCACTGCTAACCAACCCAAAGCACTCCAAAGAAGTTTGGAGTAATTATCTTTCCAACAAACTATTACACTAAGTTGTCCTATTATTATTTCTCAACATTAGACAACATTAGTGAAATATTAATTAATAACTCAATAACTTACCCAAGATGCGGAAAGCACTGAAACTACTTCAAAACCAAACTCTGATCATACCAACATGATTCTGAACACTTGGGATAATAGATGGTCTCTCCAAAAAGTTTGGAGAAGCCACCAAAAATTGGAATTCAATTCTGAAAGTGTCATACTGATCCATACTTCCTACTGAGCTCATTTCCAAGAACCAAAGTCACTACTAACCAACCCAAAGCACTCCAAGAAGTTTGGGGTACTCCCCAACTCACTAGAAGTTATAAAAAAACTTAGAAACTTAGTTAAATGCTCACAAATCAACTCTGCTCAAAATGGGGACAATACACAAAAGGAGGAGAGAGTTTTCAAAAAAGACATTACATTCTCAAAAATGAACAAACATTCATCTTCTCCATTTCCCAAGGACAGAAACCATTCAGAAACTTGAAAGCTTTGGGGACAAAAACCCTCCTAGTTTTCAAAGTAATTCCATCTAGGGATTACTCATGTGCAACAAAGATTGGTTTGGTAACAAAAACCATTATTCCATTTCAAGTGGTTTCATGCAAGTATCATCATTGTGTTGAAAGTTGCAAATTGAGTTTCAAATTCAGTGAGTATTTTGGTTTTGGTTTGTGGTTTTGAGTATTTTGGGTTTGCAAAGATTTTTGGAGTTTTTTGTGGATTCAATGTTTGATGTGATTTGTATATTCCAAAAAATAAAAAAATGATAGTGTGGTGTGTGAATTTGATTTATATGTAATGGCATTTCAAAGACCATACAGCATTAAGAAGTGCAGATATCAATATTTCGGGTTATTTCAATTTGGGACTGATCACTAAAGGTGATGAGAAAAGTTGTTTCAGACATCCAATTGAGCAGCACCAACTTCTAAAGTGTAAATTTTGACATTACTTTCAGTATAACTATAAATACAAAGAGGGGCATCATGCATATTTGAGTTTATATCAGATTTTAATTAGCATATCATAGTCCAACAATGGCAAGGAACCAATATGTCAAACTATTTGACCCAACTACAGCACTTGATCATCACTTAGCTCAATCTGGGTAACTATTTTGTTTTTCAATTTGTTAGCTAATTGTCTGACAAAATTCTCTCAAATTCAAAATGATAGAGAAATGTTAAACAAAAAGCTTTCGCGTAATTGTTGAAGGAAAATAACTGTTTCTTTTCTCATTGTAATACTAGAAGGTTGTACGACCAGTAATTGTTCTTTCATTGTAATAGATCCTTGGACGGTTGTACCATTGTATCCCATTTTAATTTTGTTCATTCTCCGCCTTGCGTATCACAAATCAAAATCAGGTGAGTTAATCTACCATTTTGGCGTTGATGCAACTTTGTTTGCACTCACTTTCAGCCAATTTGGCTAGAGCAATCCTATGCTTGTTTTAAATCGTAAGTTGGTCAGCTTGCCGCCAACACTTTTCAATTAAATTTTCTATGTCCTCGTTCTTACTCTGTATGCTCTCACCTTGCCCATTCTAGAACTAGGTGATCAAAAAAGTGGAATTGAGTTGATTGCAAAAAAATTATTGGAATTTGAGCTAACACCCTGCGTGAGTTATTACACTCACTGATGAGAAGCCAAACATGAGTCATTTCCACATCTTTGGTTGTCTAATTTATCCATGTACCTGTACAAAAGAGGGCCAAGTTGGAGCCTTCCAAAAAGAAGGTTTTACTTGTGAGTTATAGTGAAACTTTAAAGGCCTACAAGATCTATATTCTAGAGTTGAGGAAGGTAGTAGCCAGTAGGGATGTAACGTTTAAGGAAAACTTTACATCCAAAAAGACTTGTGAGATTGTTCTAATGACAGAGAATGAGAAGCAAGAAGCTTTGAAGGTTGAGCCTAGGTCTCCAAAGACATCAATGTTTTCTAGTTTAGAACAGCAACCTTCAGGTGAGGCAAGAGAGAGACTTTAGCCCCTTCCAATTATGTCAGGAGACCTTGATAGTTCACATAGACTTTGAGGGAAGCTCAATAGCATGTGAGGCTCCTAGGAGCACACTCGAGAGAGTAGGCCTCCAAAGAAGTTTCCAAACTACAGAACATTGATGAGTTGCATCATAGATCCTTCCAAATTTCGGGAAGCAGTAGACCAATAGGTTTGGCAAGATACCATGGTGAAGCCTCAATATATTTCTACAAATCAACAGGTATCCAATATTCTAACCAAACCCTTAGCAAAAGGGAAGTGTGAAGTTTTCAAAAACAAACTTTGATTGGTACAAAATTCCTTCCTTTTACTAAGAGGGAGTGTTGAGTTTTTTACTCAGATAGGAACTTCCACAAGTTCAGCGTAAATGTGTTAAAAGTATCTCAAGTGGTTCAAGTTATTCTATTTTGCATTTCACTTTTAAGGATTAAAGTGAAAATCTTGTATTTAGCTAATTAAGTCTAATAACATGTAGATAAACACTAATAATTTGGACTTATCTTCCAACGTGGGTCATATTCTAGCACACCTCACAACAATAATTTGCAATAACCCCTTTCAATCTCTACAACAATAACAGCAAAAGATTCCTCATAGCAACTCCTAAATGACCAAATCATGCCATGCCATGCCATACCCTAGATATTGTGCCGCTTCCAATTGAGACTCGGGTTGGGTCTATGTCATTGTGGCCATGACTTGCTTGCCTTGTGATTCCTTTAAAGCCTACACTACCCAACAAGTATTGATGTCATAGGTTGCACCTTAGCATACATTACATCAATAATTTACTATAACCCCTTTTAATTTCTGCAAAAAATTGCATACCAAAGTTTCATAGTGTGGCAAATGATGCACTTGGGAACATGCAGTGGAGGGTACTACATAATATTACGAAAGTAATTGGTAAAAAATTGATTGAATTATTTACACGAAGCAAAGCTTCATAAATAGTTTACAAATTTACAAATTTAGCAAGTTTCTAAAAAGAAACCGTAGAGAAGATCGAAGACGATCTTATCAACTATAATACAACATTATTGAGCATTAACAAGTAATTATAAAATATTATTTTAATACCCTCCCTTAATGCTCAATCTATCAACTACACCAAGATGCCCCATGAATTTTACAAACTTATCTAGACTGAGTGACTTGGTGAGAATATCTGATGTCTGATCCTCTGTTGGAACATACAACAACTAAACCGATCCATCTTCAACAAGCTTCCAAATGAAGTGACAATGAGTTTCCACATGCTTGGTTCTTTCATGGAGACTGGATTTTTGGCAAGTTTGAGAACTTCCCGATTATCACAGAACAAGGGAGTCGGACTTGCTTGAGATATTTGCATATCCGCAAGCATCCGACAAAGCCAAACTGCCTCACAAGCTGCCTTAACTGCTCCCCGATACTCTGCTTCTATCGAGGAGAGAGCCACTGCCTGCTACTTCTTACTAGTCCATGTGACTGCACCAGATCCCAAACTAAACACATACCCAGATGTTGATTTCCTGTCATCAACCGATACTACCCAATCTGAGTTTGTGAAACCAGAGAGTCTAGGATCGTGACTCCTAGTGTAAAGAAGTCCATAATCAGAAGTGCCCTTCACATAAAGCAGCACCCTTGGGGGCTGTCATGAAGCGTGAAATGTAGCTCACTGCAAAACTAAGGTCAGGTCTAGTGGCAGTGAGATAGATGAGGCTGCCCACTAGTTGCCTGAACAATGATTCATCAACTACAAGTGAGTCCGATTTAGCTAACAACTTGAGCCCTTTTTCCATGGGTGTGGAGGCAGGTTTGCAATCCTGCATTCGGAACTTATCCAGTAGACTTCGAGCATATTTGGATTGGGAGATGAAGATATTGCTCTCAGTTTGCCATAAATGCAAAAGTCCCAAATCTGTCATGTCAAATGTGTTGCACAAATCCTGTTTGATTTCAGCAATCAAATGTATCGAGCTGCCAATAATGATCAGGTCATCCACGTAGACAACAAGAATAAGAATATCGCTACCAATATGTTTGACATAAAGATTAGAGTCAGATGGACTCCTCTGGAAGCCATGATCTGTAAGGTACTTGTCAATCTTGATGTACCAAGCCCGAGGAGCCTATTTCAGGCCATACAGTGCTTTGACCAATCTGCACACCTTGTGTTCTTTACCGACAACCATGAACCCTGGAGGCTGCGCCATGTAGACTTCTTCCTTCAACTCACCGTTGAGGAAAGCACTCTTAACGTCCATCTAATGGACTTTCCAACCAAACTGGACTGCTAAGGCAAGGACGAGCCGAATGGTACTCATCTTGGTTGTAGGAGCAAACGTCTCCTCGTAGTCAATGCCTTCCTTCTGTGAGAACCCCCTAGCAACGAGATGAGCTTTGTACTTGTCAAGGGTTTCGTCAACTTTGTATTTAACCTTATACACCCATTTGCAGCTAATGGGCTGTAATGTCCCCAAATTTGGGATGAAGTAATTTAATTATTTAATATTGCCCAAGTCTTAAATTATATTTAAAATGGGGGGATATTAAATAATTAATTAAATCAACTTTATAAAGTGAGTATGTGGAAATGTTATTTATGGACTTATGAAATATTTAAAACATCACTTTATAAAAAAGTCACTTTTATTTGGCATAGTGAAAGTTCATAAGTGACTTATATTTATCAAAACATCTCCTTGTCAAAAGTCACGGGCTTTTGTGAATGGGAAAATACAAAAAGAAAGGAGCTCTTCTTTTATTTGCACTTTTTATGATGCATAACTTTCACGGGAAAACCAGTCGAGTTCTCTATGGAGAATGGGAAACCCTAACAGCCATGGTTCGAGTGTGAGATCATCACTCCTAGCTTGGCGTGGTCGAATGTATGGAATGAAGGAAGCAGCCTATACTCAGACTTTCGTTTTCATCATTTACTGAGATTTTTATGCCTCTTGTGACGATTTTTGAACAGCTCCAAGCTTGTTGAAGGCGTGGTTCCTTTTAGAGATCATAGACGAGTTGTTTGCTTGCTGCACATCCATTTTCTGGGCGTATTGTGGAAGGAATCGAGCATTTTGAGATGGACATGTTTCTTTAAAGCAAGACGGCTTGGCATTTAGCTAAAACCTATGCTGGAATAGGCCGCAGTGGTTTCCAAGGAGGCGAGTGGACACCATAGAGTAGGACGACTCATCTTTCATGAGTTTCGATTGGAAGAAAAGGGGTCTTGTGATGGACGTGTTGGCTGGGAGCTTCCCCACGGGTTTAGCTTCACATTAAGGTTGATTCCTTAAATTCTCCAGGTCTGAGATTCTTGTATCATGCCCTTGTATCTGACTTTGTAGTCACTTCTCTACATTTTGATTAAGAACTCTCTGTATTTTGGTATTCTGAGTTGTTCCTAAGAAATCTGATTGTTGAAACCCGGAAAATATTATGTAACAGCTGGAAGAAGTATTAAACCAAACATTTGAACTGCTGTGCACATCATAGGCATTTTAGTGTAGAATTTGGGCTTCCTAATTCTTAGTATCTAATGTTATCAATTAAGATGTATTGCTGTTGTGAGACATGGTACTACTGACATTCCTGGGTTGAAAGCTTACATATAATCAGTCATAAACATATTCAGAAATTTATCTGTTCAATGCTGCTGTATAAGAATTGCAAAAAAATTAAGTAAAGAAGTTGAATTGGAGTTTGTAGTGTTAAGCTTCATGCTGTCTCAGTTCAGAAATTATCCATGGATGATCACTGTCAATATCTGATATGAAAGCATTAGAAAACAAAACAGAAATAAGCCCTTCATAGCCCGAAAGGAGTTTGCATACAAGTATTTGACGAAATATCAAACCTTTTGATTGAGAGATTCAGGGAAAATTTTGACAAGGGTCTTTACATGGGCTTCTTCCCTGGAGGAAGATCAGAGAGTACCCAAGTGTGATTCTTGTGAAGACTCTGGTATTCAGCCTCCATAGCCTTTTCCCACTCAAGAATTCCTTTAGCCTCTGAATATGTCTGAGGCTCATAGACACTGTGAATGTTGGCCATGAGAGCAAAATTAACTGTATATTGTTGTTGTTTATTCTTGTTTCTGGATGATCTACCCTCAATGAGCTTATCATCATGAAGATTACCAATAGTCTTAACCCACCATTTAGGCTGGAGAGTAGACGTGCCAACATCAGATGTAATAGGAGGAGCTGGAACTGGTTGTGGATTTGGACCAGGTTCGTCAGGTGGAAGATCAATATCATCCAAAGGAAAATCAGGTTGAGCTTCATCAAAGACAGAATCTTCATCATCCCTCCCATCAGGTGAACCTAACGGAAGTCAGACACCCAAATCAGAAGCCTTCAAGGGTTGATCCTCAAAATGCTGAACAAACGAGAAAAGGTGAAAGGGTCCTCATTCTTCATCAAAGACAACATCCCGACTGAAGATGAGATGATCAATGTCTACATCAATCAACTGGTAAGCCTTATGGTGGTCACTATACCTTGTGAACATAAGCTTTTGACTCTTGGAATCCAACTTTGAGCGCTTGGCATCTGGAATCCATTCATATGCTAGAGAGCCAAAGATTTTCAGATGACTGATCCTAGGTTTTTGACCAGTCCAAGCTTCCTTAGGAGTCTTCCCCTTAATAGCGTGGGTAGGAAACCGATTAAGGAGATAGACAGCAGTGTAGACTGCTTCTGCCCAAAATTTATTAGGAACACTCATGTGTTGTTACATGGAGCGGGCCATCTCAGTGATTGTTCGAATGCGCCGCTCTACAACACCGTTTTGCTGAGGAGTGTAGGGTGTGGTTAACTGGCGTTTGATTCCATGTGTATCACAGAAGTTGGAGAAAGCAGTAGAACAAAATTCCCCCCCATTATCTGACCTAAGAGTGATTATGCAACAACCAAACTCTTTTTCTACTAAGGCCTTAAACTTTTGAAATACAGTAAACACATCTGATTTCTGTCTAAGAAAGTACACCCACATTTTACAACTAAAATCATCAACAAAAAGCAAGAAATACCTGCAACCAGTAACAGAAGGTGTATTCATTGGCCCACATACATCAGCGTGAACCAACTACAGTACCTTAGAGGCTTGCCATGAGTCACCATCCGTGAGCGGTGTCTTGTGCTACTTCCTAGCCTGACAAGCTCCACAAACGCCATGATGTTGAGTCTTGATCTCAAGTAAACCAACTACAAGTCCCTCCCAAGCTAGTTGAGAGAGATAGTGCACATTTAAGTGCCCATACTGTTGATGCCAAAGACTAGTAATAGCAGAATTTCTAGCTGCCATGGCTAACTCTAGAGAATCACCTGTATCCACAAGTCTGTAAAGACCATGATCCCCAATACCAACAGCCACAATGGTGCGAGCCTCCCGATCAACAATGGAACATTTATGTGCACTAAATACCACATCCAACTGAGGAGAATGTTGCATGATCTAACTGACAGAGAGAAGGTTTAGTTCCATGCCAAGAACGTAGTATACATTGAGGAATATGAGATTCCTCCCACCAAACTGAATCTGAACAATGCCCTTACCGACAACTATATACTCTTCACCTCCTCCAAAAATAACTGAGTCCATGAAAGGAGATAAGTCTGTGAACCAATCACGCCAATGGGTGAAGTGTCGTGAAGCACCTGAATCAATGTACTAGGCAGAGGACTTCACATGATCTGCAAGTCTTTTAGCCATAAATGCACAAAAGGCAGATTCCTTATGCTCAATGTGCTCGGCAACATTCGCTTTCTGCTGAGACCCTCCCTGCTTCTTCTGCTCAAAAGCCAAACACTAACGACAATCCTTCTTCATATGACCATATTTGTGGCAGTAATTACACTGAATGTTCTTTTTCTTAGGGCTGCTCGGAGGTTGACTTGAGCCTTTCTGTTGCGAAGATTGACCTTTCCCTTTATTCTTAGGATGAGACTTAGCTGCAAAGGCTTGTTTTGTAGAGGACGATGAGGCACTACTACCAAATTGTTGTTTCCAGCGTTCCTACTACAAGAGGATGGTACAAAGCTCCGGAAACTTCAGATCAACATTAGTGGATGTAATGTTGAGGGTTTCAACAAAGTGCTCATATGACTTCGGTAGACTTTTCAAGGTGATAAGTACCATGTCTTCTTCCTCCATCTTCCGACCAATTGCCTCCAGTTGATCACATATGTCCTGTATCTTTGTCAGATGCTCTTGTAAGGACATTCTCTCATCCATCATGATAGAGAACAACTAGTTTTTCAGAAAGAATGCACGGCTCTTGTTGGAGATCTCATGCAAGGTTTTCAAGTGCTCCCAAATCTCAGCAATTGATTTGTCGGATGGAACCTGTGGAAGTTGATCATCGGTGACTGATAGCTTAATGAGCATCACCGCTTCACGATTTTGCTCGTCAAACTTTTCCTGGTCTTTACCCGCCATTGTGGGACGAGTAGCATTGGCGAGAACAATCTGATCAAGGCAGCGATATTCAAAGATGGTCATCATTCGCTGCTTCCATGTATTATAATTTTTTACGTTGAATCGCTAACTGCCTTCCAACATAATGTTGGTCAAACTAGCCATCTTGCACATTTTTCGAGGCACGAAAAACAAGGCAAACAGAAGAGGCGATAAAACAAATTGCACTAATCCCGAAAGACTAAGGTAATTTTAGGCACAAAAATCAAGACAAATCCGTTGACACAAATTCCAAGGCACATATTTTGAGACACCCAGAAAATTTTGTCGATTACCCAAAATTCTTCTTGAAAAACCCACAAAAAATCTGCTGTCAAAAAAAAATTTCAACTTAAAACCAAGGATTTACTTCAAAAGCCTAGTCATTTGTTTTGCAAAAACCCGTGAAAATTTGCAGGTTGCCAACAATTTTCAGTGCCTAAAAGCATGTGCAGAAACGAAGGGCTGAAAATCGCGCCAAAAAATAAGAGTAGAAATTCGTCCAAATACAAAGCCAAATCGCGCCAGAAATAGAAGCAGAAATTCATCCAAGTCGCGCTCAGAAAAAATACCCAGAAGAAGTAGAAAAAACACGACTACTAGGAGCTCAAAATCGCGGCTTCAAAAGGAGAAAACACGGCTAGAGGGAGCTGGAAAAACACAGCCAAAATGCAAATGAAGATAGCAGCCTTAGGGATTAAAAACCCGCGCTCAAACACAGACAAAAACGCGGCCTAGACCCGCATATTAAAGAGCAACAAAAAAATGTGATCAAAACCAAATTGCAAAAGGAAGAAAAACGTCTTGAGATGAATCTGCGTTTCCTCAAACACGATTTGCAGAGGTCAAAGAGCCAACGCGATTTGCAGAGGTCAAAGAACCAACGAGATTTGAGATCGCGTTTTTCACCACAAACTCAACAAACTCTCCAAAAGCCGTGAACTCTACAAAAAAAACGAATTTCAAAAGCCCCCCGAAAAAATTTTCTCAAAAAATCAAAAGAAAAATCTTAGCACCCAAGGTCTATAGCTCTAATACCATATTACGAAAGTAATTGGTAAAAAATTGATTGAATTATTTACACGAAGCAAAGCTTCATAAATAGTTTACAAATTTACAAATTTAGCAAGTTTCTAAAAAAAAACTGCAAAGAAGATTGAAGACAATCTTATCAACTATAATACAACATTATTGAGCATTAACAAATAATTATAAAATATTATTTTAATACATAACACCTATGGCCTAAAGTCTCACCATAAGGAAACTAATTGTTATGTCCCTCACTCTAACAACATATACATCATAAGATGTGCTGAAAATATTGTCATTGATGTCAAAGGCATATAAGAGATTGTTAGAATGTCATCATTGATGTCAAGGAGGGGATTACACTAGAGCAACAATGATATCAAAGTATTTTGCATCCATGTAAGCCCAAGATTCTCATCAAGTTGTTTTGGACACTGTTAAACATTGAAGCCCATCAAGTAATTAATGTCAAAGGTGTGGCAAGCATATCGAAGAAATCATATGAAAGGCCAAAGGCCGCTAATCGATGTCCATAGACCAAGTAAAATTAAGTTTGAATCTCTGTTGGAAAAGAGCAGATCACACTACTCCAATGCATATGACAGCAAATTATAACAATTAAAATGGGGCAACGATTTTAGTCAACAAAGCCAGCGATGACTTTTAACAAAGGAAGTGATCATTCTAAGAGAATATGAAGTAGCGATTAAATTTCCAAGTGCAGCACATAAAACAAAAAAAAAAGGCATATAAGACAAACTAGAAAAAGACAAAAGTGTAACGTATTAAAGGCAGCGATTAATACAATGAAGGAAATCATATATTAATCGTCCTATTTAAAAGTGTAACACTGCAGCGATAATATGGTTTAAAAGCTCCAATTAAAGTGGTGTGATTCCTCTATATAAGAGAAAATTTGTCTTATTTACAAGTCATCAAAAAGGTGTTATTTTGTCTTATTCTTGATTGAGGAAGGGGTGCGATCTTAGCAATTAAAAGCTTGTTAATAATAAACAAAAGGCAGCGAACTTCTATGAAGGAGGAAACGCAATTATTCTTGAAGGAGGACTATGTTCAAAAGGGCAGCGATTAGTATTTACAAATAAAAAGGGTGTGACTTCACTAAGAGATGCAATTTGAACATTACATGGAACATTCATTTAACAATAAATATAATTATTGTTTTGATAAGTTGTCTCTCTTGGAGAAGGTACTTCATGTGCGAAAAGGTATGTCTTTCAAAGAACAATACATCTCTTGGAAGGCATAAATAGAGATTGTGAATCATAGGAAGATATGGAGATATGTGTGGAGTGGAATGTGGAGATATAAAAGATATGAATAAAATATGAGAAGATGAAACATGGAATAATGGAGCAGCAATTCAATGAGTGAGAGTAGAAATAAACAAGTTCATATACGCAGCAGATTAAGAGATTGAGCTAAGGCAGGTTTGTTAGTGAAAGACATGACTATTCAAATGGTTGTATCCATTTCAAAGAGTTGTATCCATTCGTAGAATCATTGAAGATATAAAGGCGGATCATTCAAGTGGTGAAATGTGTTATTGAGTTAAAAAAAGGTGAGTTCAACATATATACACAGCAGTTCATGAAGATATAAAAGACGTATGAGATGTGCAAGTGAAAACATGAATAATCAGTCCTAGAAGAGCAGATATATGATTATAGCAGATAAAGATTTGTAAAGGAGGTTTCGTGCAAGATTAAAGAAGACTTTGGAGCATATGTATAAAACGTATTGAAGCAGATACAAATCAGGATTATAAGCAGATTTGAAGGAGATATGAGAGCAGAATTATAGTAGACTTGTGAAGAGAGTTTTGAGCAGATTGGTAATCAGATTTATAGCAGATTTATGAATAAGAATATGTGAAGTTTTGAGAAGAATAATAGAATACAGATATGGTGAAGGAATCATAATGTCCATCATTCATTGAAGGAGCAACATAGAGGGTGGTACTTTGCTTTGGAAGTTGGTACTTCCTAAAGGAGATATTGGTGTCTATCTAGTAGGTCGGTGCCTACAAATTCAGAAGTGGGAGTTGGAGTTGATGCTTCCAGTGGGTTGGTGCTCACAAACTGAATGAGGGCTTGGTGCCTCTAGTGGGTTGGTGCTCTCAAATTGAATGAGGGGTTGGTGCCTACAAAATTTGTTATACTGATTCACCTCCCGCTCCCCCCCCCCTCTTAGTATAACCATGTGCTCATCAAGATGCACTTAGATTCCGTCAAGCTAGGTAGTTGCTCCATCTATGTTGTGATTTGACCAATCTTCTCTTCAAGCAATGTTGTTGAAAAGTAGGTTTGTGGCCTATCAAGTGCTTCCAACCTCAAGGTGAACTCCAATGCATCACTTTGGCGAGCAAGCATGCTTGAACAAGCTATTGTTGAACAAGGTCTTGTTGAATGTGTTAGGTGAATCAACCAATAAAGCACTCTTAAACAACATAACCAATGGCTTGAAGGATCTTTGACACCAACTGTTTGAATCACCAATCATATCTACACATGATATTGTTTAGCGCAACAATATTTTATGAACCCTTTTTGGGTAATCAAACTCAACAAAGAATTTTACCTAAAGATCTACAAGGTCAACTTTTATTTCATCATGATCATATCAAAGTACTAGTCCTATACAAAACCATTTGATTTAGTTGCAAATAGACATGTTTTGTGAACATTACTAACAATAGTTTTCACATGCCAAGCTATCTCACAAGCCTTCCAATGCCACACAACATTATCACCAATGAACGGCTTAACAAATGTTAACGTAAGCTTGTATATTATTACAAGACTTAGCATATCCTTGTGTTGTGTGCTTCTCTTGCCAAAAGCACAATCAATCAGCCTCAGTTTCAACAATCACAACCTCACACCACAGCATGTACCTCTCCCTATGCTCGAATATTGAGTTGCTGGTCTCAATTTCCTCTATGCTTGACACAATCAACTCGCAAACCAATTGCATCCACCATCACACACCCAAATTCAAAAGTAAGAGTCTCCACACTTTTCAACCAGCAACAGCTTGACCCACAAAGCTAGCTTCTTCAACAATAATTTATGTCGTATAGTTGACAAATATTATTATATTTGCACAGTGCTTCTTCTATAAAGGCATAGGTAGACATAACAAACTAAAAGACATGGTTATCAATCACACCCTTCATTAAGATGTTTACCGTGTGAATCCACATAGCATCTTCCAATTGCAATCACTCAATATTTGCAAGAGTCCATTGCACTACAGTTAATATTTTGTCCTACAATGTTTGAGCCAGAATAAGACATAGACAAAAATGTGTTCAAAAAGATCAACCCAGAATTTCTAACATAAGGGATCAAACAATTCTTGTTTACGCCACTATTGAATCCTCACACCTGCAAAGATCTCTTGCAAAATGAATTCCTCAACTTTACTCATAAACCATCGGAAGATCTCTTCGCACATTATTTGCCACAGCAAAGCTATAGAATAGATGGAAATGGCAATAAGCCAAACTTAACACTCATTTTCTTTTTGGTTTTTTAAATATATTCTGAACCAAGCAAAACCTATGTGAAAGTCCCAACCTACAGATTATTTTTCCCCTTCCAAATGAGCCAAACTTTTTTAGCATGTGAACAATGCTTTGTGTGGATCATGAGCAGGTAACCAGCAGTAGAAGTGTCTTAACTATCTTAACCATCGCATGTCAGATACCCTATTTCAACTGGTCAAACTAGGTGACCTGCTACAACATGTCCCCTACGAAGCAGTTACATCACTGCTTGAGCTGCTACAGGATAGGCGTGGGTGACAAGAGTGCCACCATCTGTTTGATGGAAAAGACCTGCCCACCTTTACCCTCATAAAAGGGTCAAGAATATGGGCATGGCCCATCCAGTGAGCACACAAAATCTTAATGCATCGGGGAATCCAGTGGTTGGGAGTTCATATCCCTGATGAATCCTCACTGGGTCTCAGAGACAACAGTGACACATGGCAGCCAACTATTGATAAAAAGTTATCTAACAAATATCAGGCTAACAAGGGGAGACATCTGTTGGAAAAAAACATTTTTTTATTGTTTATGCACAGTCAGCTTTCCCAGCCAGCATACAAATGGTGAAATACTATTTGGTCTGCTCTCAGCAACCCAGAAGACACTTTCCATACTTTTCTCAAAGAATTGCCATTTTTGATAATTATTTTGAATTATTTACTTTTTAAATTTGAGTTTTGGAAGGATTTAGAGGGTAATCTTTTAGAGGCCATACCTTTGTCATACAGCTCTGTTTTTCATCCCATTTGAACCATTGGAAAGCTGCCAATGACATTAACACTTTGGTGAGGGCTGCATCAGGTTTTTGATATGGTGCTGGAAGAATCAAGTATGGCATCAAATTCAAGTGTTACTATACTCAACAGAGAAAATTGTAAAGAATGAGAAAAAGGGAATGAAGATTCTACAAAGGCAAAGGGCACTGTGACAAATTACCAATTTAGAACAGAAAGTGCCAGCTAGGAGAAAGGAGATTAAAGAGTTTTTGAAAAATCATCCAAAGCTTGCTCACTTGTTATGCATCATGTTTGCAATAAAATGCTATCCTACACAAAAATTCTGATGCATCCAAGCAATACTTTGGACATTATTTGGTATCTTGAAATGAATAAGTGACAAGTAGCTTTGCTACATAATCAAAACAAGGATCACAATGTCATAGCACCATAAAGAAGGATGTCGATCTCAACAGCCCATCTTTTGATTTCAGGCTAATTAAATGATTTGGAGGTATCATATCTTGCTTGTTTGATGGCTGGCTTGGATGCGCTAATGATTGATCATTGTAGATTGTTTGCTTCTACATGTTCAGTCACCTATTTATGATCATACGCTGCTTTACAAGCCCACTTGTTGTAGGAGTCTTCATGAGATAATTGTGATGAGCATTTTGATGGCAATATTGTTTTTATGATGCACCCTTTTTCTAAATTATTTTGTATTCTCCTGCATTAATTCCTCAGTTCTGGAGATTCCTCAGAAGTGTGGCATTGTGGTGGGGTATTGGTATGTCAATCCACAATCTAGAATTGTGGATGGTTGCAGATATTATTCTGACATATTATTCATGCACTTTGTTCTTGTCTCTTGGGTTTGAGGCTTGTTAATGTGCACTGATATGGCTTCTTTTTGCATAGACTGCCCAAGTATGGAGCTGCTTTTTGTGGCAAGAGCGGCTTTTGATAGAGCTTCTTCATGTTGCATATGACATTATATGATGGAGCCACTTTTGTCTAGGTTGGATTTTTGTTAGCTCCTTTGTTGAGCCCTTATAGTTTGCAATTCCTTTTCCATGCTTCTGAATACAAAAAGCTGTGGATGCTTTTCCTGACACTATGGTTTTACATTACTCTCACGAAGTGCTTGAATAAGCAGCTAATCTTCTTGTAGAACATTTGGCATCTTTGGCTCTTTCTACTTGACTGTTGAATGAGTTGTTTGCAAGGCTTTGATGTTGTCCCAGCTTCAAGAAAGTATTCTTCTTGGAGACATTGTGGTTGTTGTCTTCTTTTAGGGGAGTTGTGGGTTTCATCTTCCTTTGCCAAAGCTGTTGTGCAAACTTCTTGGAGACATTGTAAGTGTTGTCTTCTCTCAGTTGAGATGCTGTCGGTGCAATCTTTCCTGTTGAAGTTGTTACAGGTGCCAATTCCTTGTAAACATCCTGTACAATCTTTATCAGTCCCTACAAGTCTAGTTTAAGGGGGGATGTTATCTATTATTTGCAAAATGTGGTTAAACTGCATTGACAGGATCCAGGATCACTGGTTGTGGATGTTCCTTGATATGCTAAGGGTTTAGATATTATTCCCATGAGGCACTAATCTGTCATGTTTTTTGGGTTACTGCATAGTGGATTCAATCAGGTTAAAGTTTGTGGTGACATACGATTCATAATTATTGAACCTATATTATTATTACCATACTCTACCCCACCCTCCTTAGAGTAATGGGAAGTCAGTGTATGTATAAATAGATGTGAGTTGTGTTTCCTCAATCAATCATTATTTATGTTCTAGTTGAGCTTGCGAAAAAAAAAAAGTTGAGATGACTTCACTGATGAACATAAAAGTGGAAGAAGACCTTAGGAAGACATCAAAGAAATTTTAACCTCAGATTATGAGCAAGTAACTTCCATCAGCAAGAATGCACAAGAGAAGTTGCCAAAGGTATCAAGTTAGGAGGGTAGTAAAGATGTATAAAAGCATTCATATTCATCTGAAATTAATAATAAAGCTCCTCTTCTCAATGGAATATCCAAAAGACATCAACCCAACAGTGTTAGCGTGGGAGAATGATCAACGACAATAAGTTCTTGTGATTAAATGATGCAGATACCTACACCTACCTGCTTCAATGGCTGTTTGGAAGACACGAGTGTTTGGATTCAAACCAATACCAATGGAAGCTATGTCAAGATACAGCTAAATCAAAAGCAGGCCTTATTGGGAGGAGACATGTGGTGCCTATCTAATCAAGTATGATCAAGTAGCCAATGATTGGGTAGGTGGGACAAGATTAGAAATGATAGGTAGCGAGTGTTTAACTTCAAACCAAACCAAAAGCTTAATCACTAATGGAAATCATCACTTCAGCAATTAGCATTAATGCTAAGTGCACCCTTGACATCAATTCTGTGTTTGGTAAATCACTTTATCATGTGAACTCAAGCATGGAAGCTCTGGACATCACCACCAGAGGATAGGACAGTAAAGCTCTATATAACGATTTTGTACGGACGAAATCTTTATTCACTGAGATCTTGCTATTTATCTGCTAGCTTCACTACTTGATTCACTTGATATCTTTCAAAGGTGAGCGATATAATAAAAAATCTCTCAGTCTCTTTTGCATCTTTGTCAATAAGATTGTACCCCTTTTTTGTATCAATTTAATTATACATTTTTACCTGAACCCCCAAAAACGTGATCTATCTGTTATTATACTGTTATGTCCACCATATCACATATTAGTTTTTTACCCTCAAAGTGCCCATGTGGATAATTGTAAGGTTGCACAGAAGGTTCTACTGCTTCAATTTTTAAGTTATTCATTCAGTACATGCAAATTTTGGTATCTTCCCCACAGAAAAATGGCACAGCTACTGTTTAGAATAAAGATCTTTAGCAGCTGCTCGGAAGTGGAGCAGAATATTTGCAATGTCACTTAGGAGTCTTATAGCATCCAATGCTCCTACAAAAGTGTTGTAGAGCTGAGATGTGATATCCAGCAGACCATTTTATGCCAAAGGGCTCAAACATTTTCCCGGAAGAAAATACTGAGAAGTTTTAGGGTAGAACCCTGCATAGAATCACTATGTATTATGTAATCATTACACACATTCTTTGCCAGAAGTAGCCTTGCAATATAAACCTAAAATTATTGGTCTGTGTGAGTGCCATCTTTACTACAGCAAGTAATGATCAAAATCAAACTGATCGAACTTTGATCTAGAGACAAGTTCCGGTATTTACCATGAAAAAGAGCCAGGCACCAATCTCTGGCGGGTGAGCTCTAGGCTAGCCCATGAAATCCATAAGCATAAATCTGTAACGTGAAGGAGGCCCACTCCAAGTAGAAAAATTGGCCCCTTACTCTAAACAAGAAAAACTAATGTCAAAATTCAAGGCTCTGTTACCTATTTTGTGGGTTGGGAAGTTTGTGCTGTTAGAAAGAAGGATAAAATTTACAATTCGCTTAACAAGAGAAGCATTTGAGAAGACGGCAAGCCTTCACTTCTATTTTAAAATCGGAAGCCCCTTTTATGCATCACTTCATGAGAGTACTGAAATACTGTTGATAAGTTGCACTTACATCACAGCAGTATGGCAGGATGGATGAGCCCAACAGATCAGCAAGCATTATATCTTATGTAAGACCCCAGCAAAACCCTCTTGCAGGGAGCAGAGCTGATAGTACTGGGCTTTCACCATTAGCAGGGTTGCGGTCTTTCCTGGTAATAAGATGTAATCCCTTGGTATGTCGTGTTGGAGAACTTCTCCAAAGCGAAATTCTAACTGGGGCATCCTAGTAAGTATGGAGCTTTGCTTAACCGCTGCTCGATTTGGGGGATCTAGGTTTTAAATCCTGAAACTTTTGGAAAGCTAAAAAGTATGTAGTATAAAGGAAGTTTGGTGAGAAGAGAACCTTCGAATTGAACCTTTGTGCACCGGGAACTTCCATCGCTTCGACGTCGAAAGAATCCAAAATGGGCTCCGTTCTAATGAGGCGCTGCTCCATTCCACTCCCCCCGCTGTCTGAGTCTCCCGTTCCTCCATTGCACCACGAATGCGTTTCTTCCTCTTCCTCTTCCTCCTCTTCTTCTTCCTCTTCCTCTGATGATTCTTCTTCTCGCTTCACTTGCCCCACCCACCTGCTTTCTCCTCCTCCCTCTTCCTCCATCTCTCTCACAATCAATATCTTTCTGATTTGTGCTCAAACTCCCGGGGATAATACATGAAATTTACATCAAATGTTCGGACAAATACATCTCTCACCCGGCCATTGCCCGGTGCCCACATTTTGCATTTGTCAAGAGTCGTGACTAACTCCTGCAAGGAGACGTCGATACAGAAATTAATTAAATAAATAATAAATAACTGTTACAATTAAAAATATGAAAGTTGATACAGAATTATTATCTGCAAGTGATCTCTCGACGCATCTTTTATAGATGTATGGTTTCTATATAGATGTATATATAATTGGGTGTAATGAATATTCGAGAGATATATTTGTATTAAGAGTGTTTTTAAATGTAATTTGTGTAATAATTTTTAGTATCGATATTTTGGATCATATTTTGTAATCTATTTGTTAGTACTTTATTTTTTCAATTTTATTCAATGTTTTCAACATTTTCTAAGAAGTTCATTGAATAATTTACCTATAAATTTTGGAGATATATTACACTTAGGGCTTATATAAGCATTTAGAATTAGAATTGTTGAATAATCAAATCCATCAACAAGAGAAGACATTGTCTCTAATGCTTTAAGCTCTACAAAAATTAGGAGGGTGCTCCTGTAAGATATTATGGATGAATGCAATGATAGTTAATTAAATCATTTTAGAATAAATTATCAACTATGATTAAGGGTCATCCAAAAAATTTATCAAATACATTAAAAAAAAAATCAATTTTTCTACAACTGTTTGCAGATGAACTGACTTTCAAAAGACATAAAGCTAGGTATAATTTGTCTAACACAAACCCTCAACATGTTGATTCATATTATAACATTAAAGAGATCTATAAATATGTAAAAAACATTAAATGTTTATGGTTATATAAGTAAAGGTCTTTAAAGTAAAATCATATCAAGCATTTCCCCTATATCTTTAAGCAAATCATGAACAAACAAAATAAATTATATTTCATTTTTTTTCATTTAAAGTATGAAGTAAGTGATTGGAGATGGTTGTAGATTGGTGTCTTCATCTTGCAATAGAGTTAGAAAGAAAATTGATCAAAGAAAATACACATGTAGTCTATAGTTTCAAATAAGCTTGGTGTACTAGGCTTTGTCTTGCAAAACCCAAGCTCTCAATTGCATTTTCATCCATCAAAACACAAATTATACTAAGATCCCATTGGAAATGTTGTCATTGATGTCAAAGGTGTATAGACAATTGTTGAATTATTGTCATTTATGTCAAAAGGCAAGTTAGTAGCTAAATTATTCAAGGATTGAGTGTACCAAATTTAAGGCACCATTATCAAGATATCATTGAGCAAGGAGGAGATAATTCATCTTCAAAAATGATGGTTTATTTTCTACATGGGCCGACCCATGTCTAGTACCTTTTGGAGGAGTTTAAAAATGCAAAATAAAATTAGAAAATTTGGGATGACCTCTCTCATAGAGCCCCATTTGTGGGTGTTTAAATTGCAAATAAACTTATTGCTAAAGGGGTCGACCCCTCCTTGCTTTGGTGCCCACAAGTGAAAGAAGATCTAAATTTTGTATATGTATATGTATATGTATATACATATATATATTTATATAATAGTTATATAAATATATATATGCATACATATATATATAAAAATATATATATATATATATTTATATATTTATATATTTATATATTTATATAATAGTTATATAAATATATATATATACACACATATATATACATATATGTATAATAGTTATATAAATATATATATATATATATACATACATATATATATACATATATACATATATGTATATACATACATATACATATACATATGCATATATATATATATATATATATATATATATATATATTTTTTTCTTACTGTTGGCCAAACCCTATGGAGGGAGTCACCTCCCTTTGAAGGGATACATAGTGGTATAAAAGGAAGGTGTGGATGACAGTTTTAATAGAAGAAAAATAAGTAAATCAATTAAGTATTTAAACAGATCTAAAGCAGATAATATGAAGTGAAATTCATATTTATATCTAAATATATGTAGAGAGTGTTAATGTTATTTGATGCATAACTTGAGCAATTTTGTAAGGGAAGTTAGAACAAATCTTAAGGTCAAAATTTATGTGAAGATATTGTCATAATTGTGATCAATTTTATGAAAGAAGATTGTGTGTGATTTGGATCATATTTTAGAGGAAGGATATTGCTTGGGTAGTGATCAAATTTATGATAGAAAGTCTTGTATTATTCAAAGTTAGATTTGGAATTAGATTCATGAATGATGCAGGTGCATCCATGGTTGCTAGCCAACTGTCAAAGTTTGATTTTTATTCAAATTTTATTGTGGATTTATTTTGATGGATATTTTGGAGTGATTTTAATATTGTTGAGTCCAAAAATTAGATTAAATAAGTTGGACTTATTTTGGTTTAAATTTCACCTTGGGAAGTGTGCTTGATTTAATATTATTTTAACTTAATTGTCAAAAAGGAAAGCTAGGTAATGGATCTTGGGAGTGGAGGAATATTTGAATTTGTAATTAATGAAAATCATGCTACAGGCATGATTTAGATGCCTAGGCTGAGTGGAATTGAAAATTTGAATTGGCAATTCAAATTAGAGAGTTGAGGAATGACAGTGTCAGCTAGTGGTGGCCTGCCTGGTAGGGAATGAATTAAACATACATTGGGAGTTGAAATAATGTCATTTTCTACTTGTAATTGATTTTCTAGGTAAGGAGGGCATGGGATTTGATGTAGTGGATTTGTTGGAGGTTTTGGCTTGGTTTTGGTTAATTGTTTTTAGAGGATTGTTGATAGTTGGTTCCAGATTTTTGGCAAGTAGAGACTTGGGCGTAGCATCTTCCTGGAGACATTTTCAAACTTGGAGATTATTGTTGGAAGGAAAAAATTAGTAGCAAAACATTTTTTGCAGACATTGGTGAATGTGTGTGGTGATCTCTAGAATTTGTCTGCAAGTGCAAGAAGGAGTTTGTAAGAATTGGGAGGTGGTCTGAATGCATACCTATAATTGTTAATCTTGCTTGTAAAAAGACATTTATCTCTAATTTTTCATGTAATATCAGTCCACAGGGCTACCTTCGTATCTTCCTTCCATTTTATGTATTGCACGATGATTTACAAGTGTTATTAAGCCAATAAGAAGTACTTGTGTTGCTATTTTTTTGGTGTTTTATTTAATTTATTTCATCAAATGTTTGTGTGAAATTTTAAGTGCAAAGAGTTGCAGACAAGCTCTCTTGCATCAGTGGTATCAAAGTGGGTTGTTCTGAGTTTGCAGGCAGAGCACCAAAGAGAGGCAATTTGTAGTAGGACTTGTGAGTGTGGGTATTGATAAAAATGACTCCAAGAGTGGCCCCAAGAGGAAGGGGTAGAGGTGGAGGTAGAAACCCTCCTGAAATGGAAGATTTCAGAGCCCTTAGAAGACAAGTTGAAACATTGCAAGAAGAGCTACGTAGAAGAGTTATGCATAGAGAAAGAGATGAAAGTGAAGATGGAGTAGAAGATGAGGAACCATTTGTAGAAGAAGCACAAGATGATATTGATCTTGGAGAAATCAAATTATTGAGAGCTATTTCTCAAATTGGGAAAAGACCAAAGATGGAGCTTTCAACATTTTGTTGGAGCTTGAATCCAGAAGAATTAATAGACTGGATAAATGACGTGGAGGAGTTCTTCAAATTTGAAGAGATTGAGGATCCTAATAGGGTAAAGTTTGTAAAAACTAAATTGAAGGGACATGCTAACATTTGGTAGAAAGAAGTGCATATTGAAAGAGGTAAGAGGGGAAAGGAAAGGATTACAAAGCAGGATAGAATGTTTGAGAAGCTTAAGGGAAAATTTATTCCAATGGATTATGAATTGGAATTATTAAAGAAGATGCATGGATTGAGACAACAAGGAAAATCAATCAAGGAATACATAGAGGAGTTTCACACTCTCTTGATTAGAGTAGGACATTCAGAAGCCAACAAGTAGAAGGTAGCCAGATACATCAATGGGTTGAAGCCGAAGCATCTAGGAAGAACTAAGTTTGGTAAGAATTTTTAATTTGGAAGAAGCTTATCAATTTGTTTTGAAAGTTGAGGAAAAGTTAAATAGAAAGTTTGAGAATAAGAAAAAGGGAAAGGGTATATCTTATGTGCAGCAAAATGAGGGTAAAAATCAGATTGAATACACTAAAGACAACAAATGTGAGAAGGGTGAGAGTTCAAACTAGTCCTGTGAGCAAAATCTCAAAGGTAGAGGAAGATTAGGTAGAGGATTCAGAAGAGGAGGCTTCTAAGGAACTTGTTTCAGGTGTGGAGGATTCAGATTATGGTCCAAGGACTGAAAATGATGTAAGGGCAACATATGTAAATGAAGAAGATGTGGAGTCTTTGCACTCAAAAGATGCAGAAAATGGAGAAGCACTTGTTATAAGAAGAGCCCTAATGAATGAAGGAAAGGAACCAGATCAGAGGAAAAGATTGTTCCAAACAAGATGCAAGTGTGAAGGTAAGGTATGTAATGTTATTAAATTGATGGTGGAAGCACAAATAATTTAGTTTCTGAATAAATGATAAATAAATTAAAGTTGGAGAGAAGAAGGCACCCACATCCATATAGGATTGATTGGTTACAAGATGAAAAGAAGGTTTTGGTCAACAAACAATGTTTGGTGAAATTTAAGATAGGGAAGCATTATAATGAGATAATGTGTGATATTATACCTATGGATATTTTCCATGTTTTGTTAGGAAGACCTTGGCAATTTGACAGGTGTGTAGTGCATGTCGGGTATGCCAATACATACTCCTTAACGAAGGATGAAATCAAACACAAGCTAAAACCATTAAGCAATGACGAAGGAAATGTATTGAATAACACTAGAAATTTCTTGATTAATGGTGTTAAACAATTAGTGAAGGAGGATGAGGATGCAAATCATGATTTAATAATGCAAGTTGCAGCATTATTGATTGCATTCAAGATGAGTAGGGTGAAGGTTTGAGTGAAGAAAGAAGAGGTAAAATCATATTTTTATAAAAATGTTGTTGATATATGTGAACATGATAAGACTAGTGTAGAGGAGGATATTTCAGCAATAAAATTCTTGGTAGATGAAGGTACTACAACTAAAATTATGGAATAAGATGAGAAAGTAGAGGTTGATTTGTTTGATGAAGAGATTGGTGATATTGTGATAGATAATTTGTTGTAGGACGTGGGAGTTGAATCTCTTATTTGTTGTAGCTAAGGGTTGTATTCTAGAATTCAAGGAGAAAGAGGGACACCATGATAACAACAAAAGTATTGAGGAAAAATTTGTTGCAGCAGAAATAAAGGAAGAGGTGATGCATGAGTTTTATGAATTAACTAAGATAGCGAAAATAGAAGCTTATAAATTTCCATAATTTCATAATATAGATTGGTGGGAGTTATATTATGTGAAAAGAGGTAGAAAGAGATGGAGAATGAGGGATTAAAGAGACATCAAGTTGCAGGGAAAAGTGAGGAAGAAGATAGAGGCAATTTTGGACAACAGGGTGAGTAAGAACATAAGACACAAATAGTATTTGGAGTATTTGGTAAAATGGTTTGGGAGACCTATAGAAGGATCGTCATGGTTGTTTGAAGATGAGGTTACTAACCTTGGTTACCCTCTTTAGAAGTGACAAGGTCACTTTTCTTCTATCATGAGCATTTGATGCAGGTGCATCCATGGTTGCCAGCCAACTAGCAAAGTTTGATTTGTATTCAAATTTTGTTGTGGATTTATTTTGATGGATATTTTGGAGTGATTTTAATATTGTTGGGTCTAAAAATAATATAAAATAAGTTAGACTTATTTTGGTTTAAATTTCACCTTGGAAAGCGTGCTCGATTTAATATTATTTCAATTTAATTATCAAAAAGGCAAGTTGGGCATTGGATTTTGGGAGTGGAGGAATATTTGAATTTTTAATTAATGAAAATCATGCTACATGCATGATTTGGATGCCCAGGCTTAGTGGAGTTGAAAATTTAAATTGCCAATTCAAATTGGACAGTTGAGGAATGACATTGTCGGCCAGTGGTGACCTACCTAGCAAGGAATGAATTCAACATGCATTGGGAGTTGAAACAATGTTATTTGTTGCTTGTAATTGATTTTCCAAGTAAGGAGGGAATGGGATTTGGTGTAGTGGATTTGTTGGAGGTTTTGGCTTGGTTTTGGTTAATTTTTTTAGAGGATTGTTGATAGTTGGTTCCAAATTTTTGGCAAGTAGAGACTTGGGTGTAGCATCTTCCTAGGGGAAATTTTTTAGACTTTGAGATTGTTTTTGGAAGGAAAAAATCAATATTAAAACAATTGTTTCAGACATTGGTGAATGTGTGTGGTGATTTTCAAAATTTGTGTGCAGGTGTGGGAAGGAGATTGTAAAAATTGGAAGGTGGTTTGAATGCATACCTATAATTGTTAATCTTGCCTGTGGCAAGACATTTATCTCTGATTTTTCATGTAATATTAATCCACAAGGCTACCTTTGTATCTTCCTTCCATTGTATGTATTGCATAATGATTTGTAGGTGCTATTAAGCCAATATGAAGTACTTGTGTTGCTAATTTTTTGGTGTCTTGTTTAATTTATTTCTTTAAATATTTGTGTGAAGTTTGAAGTGCAAAGAGTTGCAGGAAAGCTCTCTTGCATCAATGAAGAACATTGTTAGAAATCAAATTTTTGAAGGGTGTTGCCTTGATTTTGGTTTTTTAATATCCATCTCCTTCCAAAATCTCATATGATCCATTATTTGGCTAAGTCTAGGTCTTATAGGTCTTCAAGTTTTTCAACATTGTTAATTACACCACTTGAGTTCCTAAAAATTATCAATAAGTAATTTTTGTTTAAAGTTGGCTTTTAAGTAAGTTTTAGAACTATCATTGGAACTCGACAAGGTTCTCACAACCCACTCTAGTCTCAATAAATCTTAAGTTTTCCTCCATGTGACGACCTTTAAGTTGGTTTTTAAAATTTCCTTCAGAGATTTTTGGGTTTTTCAAAATGTTTCAATCTCCCAAAAAAAGTCCATATTCAAAAGAGAAAATGATCAAAAGAAGGAGAAAAGCAACCTAGGCACTTGGTTTCAAAACTAGTTTCGAGAGCAAATTAGGTTCACACAACCTTGTCGGGCTCCGACACCAAACTAATAGCTTCAAATTTTCAAGTCAAGAATGGAACGAAAGGTAACTTTTCAAAGTTCAAAGGCACTTTTATAAGTTATGACAACTTTGTCAAGCTCTGACAAGGTTCTCACAACCTTGTTGGTGCTCAACACATAACTCATAACTTCAAGTCCTCCAATGTGAAGTTAAGAAAATAATAAAGAAAACTAAAGCGCATATCGAGCGAGGTTTCAAAATCATTGTCAAACTCTGACAAGGTTTTAAGAATATTTCAAATTTTTCTCTTATTTATCAAGCACATTTGAAGTTGGTGCCAAGGAAGCCACCTACCCGACATTAATTATTGTGAGAGTCAAGTGAGGTGAAATTAATGTCAATTATATATGAAGAGGAAAGGCTATCAACTTCAATCATTATATATGTGTGATCGATTTTAAGTGTGCAATAAATGTAGATTAAAAACAAATCAAACACACCAATGCAACATTATATTGAAGAAAACTAATTAAAAGATAAACAAACTCTTAAACGATAGTTTCTTCAATGACATCCCATTGTCCTCTATCTCCAGTGATTTTGTCAATTCTAGCTTGCTCTCATATCGTGTGCTAGGCTCAACAAACAGTCTTCCTAGAGAACGGGATTAAAGATGATGATTGAACTCTATGCTAAGATATGATTATGCTGATACATGATTGCTAGAATGTAAGATTACGAAATTATGAATGCTAAAGCTGATAATGACAATGCTAAAATGCTAATCGCCTGAATGCAACTAATCTCTAATGTATGTCTCTAATGTGTGTGTGTAACCAATGCTTGGATTCGCAGGGGTATTTATAGAGTTTTCGAAAGATTTTGATTGGCTGGTGTAATCAACGGTTGAAATCAAGCTTGTCAAGATGAATGGTGAGAGATTTTGGAAGTTGAGAGAAAGATGGAAGGTTGAGAGAATAATGGAAGATGTTTCCTTCCCACAAGCCCTTTCACTCAAAAATAGAGGCAACTTGTCATTTGTCATTTTTAGTTATGAGTTGGTTTTGTAGTTGAAGATAATTCCCATAATTAAATAAATAAATTTATTTAATTACATGTGACAATGAATTTAGAAGTTTTCATAATTAAATAATTAATATTTAATTATGTGTGAGAGATGAAAATGGAAAGTAATTAAATATTAAAAATATTTAATTATGTGTGGAGTGAGAAAAGGTGCTAATATTTAATTTAACTGTGAGATGAAGGTGTTTGGAGGAATATTCCATTATTTGAATTTAAACATTCAAATTATGAATAATATGATAATTAATTTAAACAAATTATAAAATTTATTTAATTAAGAGGAAGATGGAAGATGGTAATAATTAAATAAAGTTATTTATTTAATTAAGGTAGAAGAATTATAAAAGTGAACGATATAAATAAATACTTAAATTTATTTATATGTAGATGACTTTAGAAGATTAATTAAATAATTCATATTTAATTAATTAACAAGCTTGATTAACCATGACCATTTTTAGATGTATACATTTTTCCCCTCTTTGAAGTGATGTGTGAAACACATTGCTTCAAAGAAAATATTCCTACCTTTGAAATTTGTTGTGTTTGATTTTGTCCCTGGTCAAAAAATAATAATTGATATGCCCCTAATTTGAACCTGATATGTTTTTGATTGAGAGATGCGGCTGATATTGATGATGCCCCATCGGGAGGTAAATAACTGATGATGAGAAAAGTGTTGAGTGGATGATGAAATTTGGATGATGAGAGGGATGCAGTGATTTAGCTCCCGATAATTGATTAAAAGGTTCCCCAGTTCAAAAAATAAGGTCAGAGTTTGAGGAAAAATAGAAAAATAAAAATAAAATGCCACAAAAACCCACCTTGGTTGACCTTTAAAAGGTCAAAGGGGTAAAAACGGCAAGTCATTTTCACCTTTTGACTGTAGTGATTTTGTTGCTCTGATGCTGACTTGGCTAGATGGATATTATGTATCACAGACATAGATTTGAGCGGGCCCGCCGGTACTAGAGACCAGCCGCGTATGGACCACTAGTGAGTTGATTTAACCCTCTTTTTCTTGAAAATTTGTGATTTTAAGTGAATTTTTATGCATTTTTACACATATTTAGGTTTGAACAACCTATTTTAGCGCATAGAGTAGGAGCTTTAGTGCTTGCAATGTTTCTTTTAGCGCATATAGGGTGCAAAATAGCGCTTTTAGGAAAGAGGCAGTTTAGCGCATAGGATACGCACAATAGCGCAACTAGGATGCCTGATAGGAAATTGGTACCTTAGCGCATATAGGAAATAGATTAGCACATTTAGGGTTTTAGCGCATTAGGGGGATGAAATGGCACATACACTTAGGGGTTTAGCGCATATAGAGAAGTAGCGCATAGGGGAGAAACTATAGTGCTTTGAGGACATAGGATGGTGCATAGGGGGATTTAGCACATCAGGTGGAAATTTCAACACTTTTGGGGTTTTAGCGCATAGAGGCCGCAGATTAGCGCATCCAGGAAATTTAGGCAGAATGCATTGTTTGATGAAAGTGATGAAAAAAATGATGACGTATATTGCTTCTTTGGTCAATAGATAGATAAATTGTCTTGTCATCATGTTCATATGGATAGAAATGATAGAAGATCTGATGATGAATTGATAACTTTGCTTCCGAAAATAGAAAACAAAGAGTAGGTAGCTGATAACTTTGTTTCCATTGAATGAAAAACAAAGAATAAAATGATTGATGGATTGTATGATTTGCTGATAAGTTTTCTTTAGAAAACAAAGAGTAGATGATTGATATGACTTCTAATAAATTTGTTTTCTGCAATAGAAAACAAATAGTAGATGATTAATATGATTTCTGATAAATTTTCTTTCTACGATATAAAACAAATAGTAGATGATTAATATGATTTCTGATAAATTTGCTTTATGTGATAGAAAACAAATAGGAAGATGATTTGATTGTTGATAGAAAACAAATAGGAAGATGATTTGATTGTTGATAAATTTGCTTTCGTGAAAAAGAAAACAAATAGTAAATGATGATAGAGTAGATTGATTTGATATTCAAATAGATTGATTTAGCATTGATTTCATGATATGAGTCACTTAGATAGAACACTTGATATGGTTCACTTGATATGAGTCACTGATATGGGTCACTTGATATGAGTCACTTGATATGGTTCACTGATATGGTTCACTGATATGGGTCACTTGATATGAGTCACTTGATATGGGTCACTGATATGGGTCACTTGATATGGTTCATTGATATGGGTCATTGATATGGTTCACTTGATATGGTTCACTGATATGGATCACTGATATGGTTCACTGATATGGTTCACTGATATGGTTCACTCATAGATAGATATGAGTCTAATTGATTTGTATGATGTGAAGTAGATAGATCACGTTGATATGAGTCGATGATACGACTCTGATTGATTGTCCTTGTGATGACCAAAAATAGGAGGGTTTCAAAAACCTCCAGATCAGAGAGCGCTTCCCTGTGGGTTGGGATAGGATACGAGATCTGACACCTACAGATGTTCAGTTGATAGTGGGATGTGGGTTGGGACCTTTATTGTCGATGCCTTCGATTTGGGTCAACAGGGGATTGTTGACCGCACTAGCAGAGAGATGGCATTCTGAGCATAATACCTTTCATTTGTCGACGAGTGAGATGACTGTGACCCCGAAGGATGTATATAGGATTTTGGGGATTCCAGTGGTAGGTGTTCTTGTGGTTTATGACCACAAGGAGCTAGGTGGTATAGATGCACTCAGGAGAGTGATTGGGGATGCTCATATAGCAGGGTATTGGGTGCCATGGGTAGATTTGAGGGGATATTTGGCCTTACCTGCCATTTTAAGTGCATTCATTGGAGGCTTCCTTTGTCCAGACCATCAGTCAAAGGGACTATCAGTTGGGTGGGGGAGGATCATTGAGCAGATGATAGGTCAACAACGGAAATATGCCTGGGGGAGCTGCATGTTAGCACATTTGTACCATGACTTGCATTAGGTAGTATACAGAGGATCGTCCAATTTGTCTTGTGGTGTTACCCTGCTCCAAATCTGGGCATGGGAGCATATTGCTATTACGAGACCACTTTGTCCTAGAGCTAGGCCACCAGGCATGCCATATGTATATGCATATTCTAGTGCACTTGTCCAGCCCAAGCTGGGCAAGTTGGAGTACTGGCGACAGATTCTTGATGATGTTGATTTAGTGATATGGAAGCCATAAACAGATTGTGAGGCGTGGGATACTAATCATCTAGAGATGCCATTTGTATGTATGCCTCGATATTTGATAGGTCATACCCCTTTCGTTATAGAGAGATTTTTGGCATTGCAAGTGCAGAGACAATATGGTTATACACAAGGAATGCCTCAGGGCGTTGCACACTGTGGGTGGCACAAGGATGATCCTGGACGGGGGCCATGCATTTCATATTAGGTGGCGTATACAAAGTATACCAATTTACAACCCAAGGCATGGGATTATAGGCTGAATATTTTTGATGCAGGGATGTCGGATGAGTACTCGACTCATTTTCACACACATCCATTCCCTCGTTTCACATGTCTAGATAAGCCGACACCCATTATGATGGCACCTCAGCCAGGAGGGATGAGACAGGAGGATGTGGCAAGGGGAGAGTAGGCAGTTGGAGGAGGAGAGGAGGATAGTGGGGAGGAGTGGGAGAGTGGAGATGGAGAGAGCTCAGATGATGGTGGTGGGGATGACGGTGGAGATGGCAGAGGGGATGAGTAGAGGCCAGTGAGGCAAAGCTCAGACATTTTGGGCAGTGTTCAGATCATGTAGAGGCCAAGGACTGGTACTGGACGGCGAACAGTGATCAAGGTATCCTCTACAGTGCAGCAGGTGCAGATAGCTACACTGCAGACCTAGGTACAAACGCTTCAGGGGCAGCAGGCGTAGTTGCAGAGCCAGTTGGCTCAGGCTCAAAGTGTTGCAGTGCAATTACAGGCACAACTTGCAAAGGCACAGGTGCAAATACAGGCATAGGTGTAGGCACCTCCTCCTACCCCAGACCCACAAGTGGCCCAGTTGATAGCAGAGAGAGACTCCTTTAGACAGAGGGTATTAGAGGCAGAGGGTGTTGCCAAGAGACTCATGGGCACTATTGAGAGCACATCTTTGTGGGAGGCTATTGCAGAGGGATTCAAGATTGCCAGGGAGGCTGAGCATTATCAGATTAGATATGAGGAGTTGTGCCCTCCCAACCACAAAGAGCCCTACCCTCAGTCCCACAGCAGATCACGGACTACGACACACAGTAGAGGGGTCATAGGGCCTCGACAGGATCCCGGCGCAGGGGGTAGTGGTAGGCCACCATCCTCTAGACCAGCTCCATCAGGGAGCTTGACTAGCCAGCCTTGATATGTGATTTTGATTGATGTAGTATTATTGATGTATATCATTTTTGGAGCATGTACCCTTTTTTTTATCATATCTCATGTATCTCTCTAGAATTGTCAATTTCATTGGACATTGAACATTTGTATTTATTTTTGATGAGAGATGATATGCAGCGGCGATGAGTTTTGATGATGTGTATTTTTTATGTGATGATGATATGGATATGCATTTGTTTGTATATGTTATGTGATGGATTTATGATGCTTTTGATAGTTTAATGCCTAACCTGTGATGCAGGATGATTCATGATATGCTTAGGATGACGATTTGTGATGTGTACTAATGATGTCATATAGGTGGATGACTTTATGATGTGATTAATGAAAATATGCAATGGGATATTTGATATGCTTATGAAAAATGTAATGTTTTGCAAATGATGTGGAAATGTAATGTATGTATGGAATTCTTGTTTTTGGATTTTTCAAATGCAAGAAATAATGATGATGTGATGAAAAATGGATGTTGTGGTTATGAAATGCATCATGAATTTGTAACATGGATATGGATTAGGAAATGATATGTGGTATGGGTCAAATGTTATGTGAAAGGTGACATGATATTTAAATGATATGAAGATGATAGATGAGTAAAGATATGATATGAATGTAATGTGACAAATGATAAATGATATTAATAATGGGATAAAGCGAAATGAACATGATTAATAATAATGAGATGTATGATAAGATGATAAATGACACGTAATGAAATGTTGATGAAATGATATGAAATGGATGAAATGATAATGATAAATAAAAATGAGATGTATGATAAGATTATAAATGACACGTAATGAAATTTTGATGAAATGGATGAATGATAATGATAAATAATAATGAGATGTATGATAAGATTATAAATGATATGTTGATGAAATGATATGAAATGATAATGATAAATAATAATGAGATGTATGATAAGATTATAAATGATATGTAATGAAATGTTGATGAAATGATATGAAATGATAATGATAAATAATAATGAGATGTATGATAAGATGATAAATGACATGTAATGAAATGATGATGATAAATAATAATGAGACGTATGATAAGATTATAAATGATATGTTCACAGATAATGAAATGGTAATAAAGATGATAAATGGTATGCAACTGTGTAGAATGAAAATAAAATGGATATAAAAATGATAAGTAAGATGTTAATGATATGAAGACGATAGATAATATGAAAATGAAAGTGATATGAAATACCTAATGGATAAATGAATGATATGAAATGATAAAGGATCTAAATGATATGCAATAAAATGATAGATAAAATGAAGATGATATAAAATGATAATGATCAATGGTATGCAATGAAATTATATGATATGAAAAAATGATAAATGACATGATAATGCATAATGATGGATAAATAAATGATAAAGGATCAAAATGATATGAGAATGAATGATAAATGATAAACTATATGATATGTATAGGACCTAGATGAAATGATGATGAAGATGAAAGATGATAATGAAACAAATGTTCGAATGTCCTCCACAAATAGTCCAAAGAGACATGACAACCGTTGATGTTTTTGTTCAGCCTGTTAAAACTCTGATGCAAATCCAGTATGCAGATATGTACAATGATCTAAATGAAATGCAACGAAATGAAACCAACCATTTGTTGAGCCTTTTGTTAGCTTTCTTGAATCATCATTGAGCATTTTAAAATGTTGGAAGTATGTACAAGCACTAGAGGGGAAATTAGCACCAATGATGACCTGCGTACAACTTTCATGATTTTTGATATAGCAAGTGAACACAAGCATCGAAGTATAAGTGAACCGAGATGACCTGAGTATTTCTTGCCTAAACAGACAAAGATTAACCACTTTTTGATGCAAATTTGGAATTGTCATCAATGATACACTTTGGAAATCATGTCTCGCGACATATTTGCACCAGATTGATAGTTAACCTCAAGATAGCAGACAGAAAAATCATTCTCTTTCCTCGCCACTCTAGTTCAGTACATCATTGAGTGTGCTCCAGAGGGATGATATCGAAAGTCAAACAACCATTGTTCAAAATATAATACTGCCATTCCAAACATTATTCAGATTTTAGATCATCCAAATATGTGTTATGATATGGTACTTTCTGAAAACTGTTATGATATGGATCAATGATTGGATAGTTGTTCATGTGATTTGATTGTTTGTTCGTATGATTGGATTTTTATGTCGTCTACCTGTTTCGGTAGAACCTGAAAATTGATTGCCCCCAAAATGTCAACGTTTGCCCCCAATATTGGCACAACTTACTACAATGAATATGTACAATAATCAAGCCATGGTAAGACATTATTGCTCTAGGAAAATGATGACCGCATGATGTTGTTATGGCCCTAAGATGATGGTGAAAATATGCATGAAATGAAGGCTAAGAAGCTAAGTGCAGAACATGAACTAATAGATGGAGAGCTACAAATAGCATATGTTTGCCAGATTTTCACTATCTATCTTTATTACATTTTTCTGATTTCCTTTTTTCTTTTTTTTTTTGTATTTTTCTTGTCAATAGATTGCCTGTTGCCAAGTTTTCACCCTATGACAATTTTTTTGATTTTTTTGATTTTTTTTTTTAGGACTTTTTCTGATTTTTTTTGTGTTTTTTTTCAGGACGTTTTATGTTGTTTTTATGGGTTTTTTCAGGACTTGTATGGATGATGATAATTTCTTCAGACATAATACTTCTTTAGGTGCATGTTGTTGATGGATTCGTCAAACTGGTCCCCTTTTGGCATTGACAACTTGTATGCTCCTGAACTGTATATTGCTATGACCACGTACGGACCCAGCCAATTTGGTTAAAACTTTCCTTTCTTCTCTTTGTCTTACTGATTTCGTGGTTTTTCCTTCAAAACAAGATCACCACATGGCTTGACTCTGTGATTATAGCTGCGAGACATCATCTGTTGATATGCTTTCAAATGATCAGCTGCTCGTCTCTTCTCATCGAGGAGTTCCAACTCTTGCAATCAGAAAACTATGTATTCATCATCTATGATTAAACCTTTCAGTGATACTCTAAGTGATGGAATCTCAATCTCTAGAGGTAATATGGCTTCTGATCCATAGAAAAGAGCATACGGTGTTGCTCCTATTGGCGTTTTGATGCTAGTTCTATAGGCCCATAATGCGGGATTAAGTTGAACTGCCAATCTTTCCCTACATCATTCACAGTCTTCTTCAAAAATTTCAATATAGTCTTGTTTGAGGCCTCTGCTTGGCCATTCCCTTGTGGATAGTAAGGTGTTGAATATCTGTGCTGAATATGGAATCTCTCGCAAAGTTCATCAACATCCTTATTCTTGAAAGGTCGTCCATTATCTGTGATGATGGAGTTGGGAATGCCATACTGACAAATGATATAGTTGAGTATGAACGATGAGATTTGTTTTTCGGTAACCTTAGTGAGAGGTACTACCTCAATCCACTTGGTAAAGTACTTTGTCGTTGTGATGATGAACTTGTGTACGTTTGATGATGAAGGATGAATTTTGCCAACTAGATCTAACACCCATTGAGAGAATGGCCAGGTTGGCGTGAACGGTTATAGTTCCTGTGCTGGTGCATGGATGAGATTCCCATGTATCTGACATTTTGAGCACTTCTTCACAAAAGTGAATGATTCTCGTTCCATTGTAGGCCAGTAGTAACCCATTCTAATCAATTTCTTGGATAAGGTCAGTCCACTAGAATGAGTACCACAAATGCCACCATGAACTTCTTGTAAAGCCTTGTCAGATTCATCACGTTCAAGACATTGAAGTAAAATACCATCAAGACCATGGCGATAAAGGGTGTCAACGATAAGAGTATAGCGAGAGGATTGGCGGATAAAGTTGCGCTTTTGGTTTCAAGATAAGTCAGGTGGCAAGATGTCATCTTTTAGGTAGGCATAAATCTTGCCATACCAAGGTGAATCGGATCCAACTAAGTGGCAAATGAATTGGCTTTCGGGGTGTGTTATAGGCAAGTGTAAATGATTGTTCCACCAGAAATTCATAGTGAGCCTAATTTTCTGGGAGTTGTAGCAATGATGCGATTGTGGCCATGGCGTCAGCTACTTTGTTATCAAGTCTTGGAATATGTATGAACTTGATATCCATGAAGTACTCTTTGAAGTCATCAACCATTTTCTTATATGGAAACAGTTTGTCATCTTTGGTCTAATAATCATCATTGATCTAATTAATGACTAACTGTGAGTCACCATAGACTTGTAGCTCTGTGATCCTCCATTCCAATGCTATCTTGAGTCCAGTGATTAAAGCTTCATATTCGGCTATGTTGTTGGTGCATGGAAACATTAACCTATATGACCGAGGAATGGTATGTCCTTGAGGGGTGACAAAGAGTATGCTTGCCCCAAATCCATGTTGAGTGAAAGAACCATCAAAGTATAATGACCATGGTTGTTTGGATTCTGCAGTGAAGACATCAACATCTAGAAATTCAATGTGCATGGGATGCTCTGCTTGTAGTGGTGCTTCAGCTAGTTGATTAGCGATAACTTGTCCATTGATTTCTTTGCAATCAACATAATGGATGTCAAACTCACTCAGGATCATAACCCATTTTGCTAACCTTCCTGTTAATGTAGCCTTGCTTAGCATATACTTGAGTGGATCAATCTTTGCAACAAGATTGATTGTATGAGTTAACATGTAGTGCCAAAATTTATGTGAGGCAAAGACTACTGCTAGACAAGCCTTCTCGATGAAAGTGTAGTTGAGTTCATGACTTGTTAGCATTTGGTTGATGTAATAAATTGCACATTCCTTTCCTGTAGAGTCCTCTTGTGCTAATAATGCCCCCAAAGATGTCTCTGGGGTGACAATATATAAGATTAGAGGTTTATCAGGATTTGGTGGTACTAGAACCGATGGATTCATTAGGTACTGCTTGATCTGTTGAAAGGCTATTTCACACTTGTCATCCCATTTGAAACGAACATTCTTATGCAATAAATGTGTGAAAGGTAGACTCTTATCTGCCAGCTGTGCAATGAACCTTCAGATAGATTGAAGTCGTCCCTGTAATGACCTCAACTGACTAATATTCCTTGGTGGAGGCATTTCCATGATTGCTTGTACCTTGGCAGGATCTACTTCAATTCCTTTTGTTGGTACTATGTATCCCAAGAGCTTTCCAGATGTGACCCCAAAAACACATTTCTTGGGGTTGAGGCGAACTTTGAATTTTGCTAACCTTGCAAATATTTTGGATAACACTTCAAAATGTCCTTCTCTTGTGTATGAATTTTCCAATATATCATCTACATAAGCTTCCATGAATGTGTGCATCATGTCATGAAAAATTGTAGTCATAGCTCTTTGATATGTAGCCCCAGCGTTCTTTAGACCGAAAGGCATGACATTCCAACAATAAGTCCCCCATGGACATGTGAAAGTTGTTTTGTCCTGGTCTTCAGGTGCAATCTTGATTTGGTTCTAACCAGAAAAACCATCCATTAGTGAGTACATGGCATGGCCAGCTGTCAGATCAACTATAGTATCGATGTTTGAAAGTGGGAAGTCATCTTTAGGACATGTTTTATTAAGATCTCTAAAATCTATGCACACTCTGATACATCCATCTGGTTTGGACATAGGAACAATGTTGGAGATCCATTTTGCATAGTCGATTGATCTTATAAATCTCACATCAAGGAGTTTTTTGAGCTCTTCTTTAACCAGTAGTGCAACATGAGGATGCATCTTTCTTAGTTTTTGCTTCACAGGCTTAACTCCTAGTTTGATGGCCAAGTGATGCATTATGAGATTGGGATCAAGACCTAGCATGTTTGCATAAGACCAGGCAAAGTTGACTTGATTTTCTTTTAAAAATTCCATGAACTCAAGTACTTCTTTATCTATCATTGACGCAGCTAACTATAGAATCCTTGGTTGTTCTGTAGTTTCAAGATTAACCTCTCTTGTAGGCTCAATCAAGATAGGCGAGCGCTCATGATAATGCTTGGGGAGAGTGTCAAGCTTCCCATCATTTGGTTCCTTAAAAAGGTTTTCACCATCTGATACGCTCTTTGTTTTATTTTTTGTTTGATCTAACACTGCCAGATTCTGGTTTTCACCATTAGATCTTTCTTTTTTATTTTGATTTTTGCAGCTAGGAGACTTGACACTCTCTTGATTAAAGACTCTATGCCAAAAATCACTAATGCAACAATCATTTGTGTCATATGTGGAAAGGAAGTTCACGATAGATTCATTGCTTGGAAACATAGGTATATCGATAAGTTCAGACGAATCCCAGTCAATGAGATCGGGATGGATCAAAGGTAGCGGGTCATTAGGCTGCGTGAAATCGGCTATGGTTATGACCATAATGGAGTTGTCTATAGGATCTGAGGTATGAGGCAGATCAATGATGGTATTGTTCCCATGATAGTCTTGTTCGTTTAAATCCAACCCAGTATCACTAGAATCATAGTCACCTTGTAGTTCAGATTCTTGTGGTTGGGACCCTGACCCTTCACCTTCAATTAGAGTTGGGGTGTACTTGTGTATCACATCAACCTTTTTTTCTTTCTAGAACTCATCATTGTAGATGGTGTCCCATTCATATTCACCAGAGTCTGTGTCAGAGTTATTATCCACGAAATTCTAAATTGTTGTCAAACATGCTTCTCTTGTATCAGAACCTTCTTGCAATGCGAGGACAGTATCATGCAACTGCTTGGATGTTATTTCTTTTGAGTTAGTATCACAACCTAGTCTTGTTTTATCTTTTGCAGCAAGTCCTGGAAGGTGAATAGGCTCAACTAATCCTTCTTTCCTCTTTCTGATAGGACCATTACCATCATAGCCCATCTTCTGCATGATTGAATACCCTTTACTATATTGATCAGTTGGTATTTTGACATTGAGGACTATTTCATCTTCATCTTTATAGAGCCAATTTATAACTTCTCTATCCTCATGATCTTCCATGGGGAATTTTTCTTTGATAAATCATCCATTAAACTTTGTACTTGGCTCTGTTGGTGGTTGTGTTGATGTTGATGCTATAGATATCTATTGTTGTGTGATAGAAGGTTTCCCATGTGACTAAGGTGATGTAGGCAGATTAGCAAGACAAAGAGAGTACTCCCCAACTCCATTTTCCTTGAACCATAGTTGATTGTCAAAGCTTTTGGTTAACTAACTAATTTGCATATCAACTTTGGGAGAAGTACTAGTAGGAGCTTCTCGATTGTTGGGAACCAAAGCATCTTGACTAGCTTTGATGTTGGCACAAGTTTGACTATTTGAATTATCAGCTGGTATTGTGATCTCCTATCTGTCATAAGGAAACTTAAGACTTTGATGATATGTGGATGGGATAGCTTGCATTTTGTGGATCCAAGGACGGCCCAACAAGATGTTGTATGCAAGATCACAGTCTAATACTTGACAGAAAGTATTCTTGATAACAGGTCCCACTCTGATCGGCAACATGATTAAACCCTTGGATGCTCTTTCCTCATCATCGTAGGCTTTAATAGTGTTCTTTCTTCTAGGATCAATGGATTCCTTAGAAAATACTAAAGCCTGAACCAACTTCATGGTACATATGTTCAAACCAGCCCCTCCATCTATTAGGATGTGTCTAACACGAAACTTGTGGATCATGACTTCTAAGTATAGTGATGAATTATGGGGATGAGTTATGGAAACACCATATTTCTTAGAGAATGAGAGGCATGTGGGTGAGGACAAGTGTCCCACCATGGCTTGAAATTGGTCCACATCTAGGTCAGTGGATACAGTTGTTTTAATGAGGGCCTTTTCTAGAATTTCCTTGTGTGTTGGGGAAATCTTCAGGAGTTATAAGATAGAAATCTAAGCAAGAGTTTTGCGAAGTTGATTGACTAAGATTGATGTTGAGGTGGGGGCAAAATGAATTTTGAAGAAGTTCCTTTTAAGACAACTTTAGCTTGTACCCTTGTTGTTGCGTTGACTTGTCTATATTCCATCTTTTCCTTATATTTTATAACATTGACCTGCTCGTCGTCAGTGTAGATATGGTTGATTATATTATCATTGTTATGATTCACACTTTTTCTAGAAGACTCACCCTTTTGATAGTTGGGCAAAGGGTTGCGAAATGCTTGGTGGTCTTCGTTTGATTGTTGGTGTCCTTCTATTTTGATGGTGCCATTTTCAATTAAGTCTTGAATGACATTCTTCAAGGCTTGACAATTATTCGTACAATGGCCCTTGCACCAATGATAATCACAATAGTATGCATCATTCCATGATGGAGGCTTCACACTGGGTTCAAAGTTGCATTAAGGTGGCAAATTAAGAACATTTTTAGCCATCAACTCTTTGAATGCAAATTCTAAAGATTGACCCAGTGGAGTAAAGGTTCTTCTGATAGAGAAGAATGAAGATCGTTGTGGATTTGTGTTTGAGGTATTTCCTAAGGTATTGTTGTTGTTTCCACGGTAACCTTGATTGTTGGCATTCCCTTGATTGGGAGTAGAAGTTTGATTCACATTGTTCCTCAGAGGAGGAGGATTGTTTCCTTGATTTGTGATTGAATTAACGTTGTTATAGTTATTATAGCGAGGAGCACTTGGAGTACTAAGAACAAATGGCTTAGTTGAGACATGATTTGCATCTACAACACCATCATTCACTACATTTTTATTGTGAGTCCAAAGCTTAGATTTGTCATTGTTGTTGTGGTGACTTGAAGAGCTAGGATTGTCCTTATCAAGTTTTATTATCCCTCTCTGGATTAAGGCACCTTCAATGGTGATGGCATTTTCAATCAATTTCTAAAAAGAGGGAGGAAAATGAAGATTAAGACGATAACTCATCTCTTGATCTAAGTTGTTTATGAAATTGGTGATATTTTCCTTTTCAGGAACATGACATGGGTATCTAGTGAACAATCTTCTCCATCTCTGAAGAAATATAATGAATGGTTCACGAGGTTTTTGTTTAACCTTGCAGAGATTAATCATGGTTATTTGATGTTGTATGTTGTAGGAATATTGTGATATGAACTTGTTAATCAATTCCTCAAATGTCTTGACAGGTGGTGTGATTTTTGATAGCCATTCCATAGATTGGCCTCCAAGACTCCTAGGAAACAAATGCATCAAGTATGTGTCCTCATGGGTGAACTCTAAAGTCATATTTCAGAAGTCCCTAATATGATTGATTAGATCCAATTTCCCATTATAATGATCAAACTTTGGAACTTCGCAATGTTTGGGAAATGAGATCATGTTGAGACGCCGGTCAAAAGGATAAGGACATATGTCATCAAGAGCATATGTATTCAGTGTGGTTCCCCCTTGCATGTCTTTAATTTGTCCTTATAGAGCTTTAATCTATTGAGACAAGGCACTAAGATCAAACAAAGGTGTTTCATCAAGACTTCTCTTTAAGTTCTTAGTATCAAAATATTGAGGCAATTTAGCTCCTTTGTCAGCCAAATACAAGAAATATCTATTTGTTGCACTCTAAAATATTTTCTAAGGCTTTGTAAAATTTGGGATCTTGCTCGACCTCTCTAAGGTGATGTTCTTCATCTCGTTCATCATCACTATTTATAGGAGTTTTGCTCACATCCCTGTATTTGTTGTAAGGAAATGGATTTTCTTCTCTGTTATCCATGTTGTTGTTGAAAAGGGGATTATGACTCACACTATAAAGGGGATTACTACTCTCACCTTCTTCTTGAGTTTTTCAGGTACGATCATCTTGTTGAATATCCTCTTTCAGCTTATTGTATTGAGATCTTGTAAAAATAGGCATATGATTTCAAAATGTTCTTCTAAACTTAGATCACAGTTTGATAAGTACGAGAATGATGGTGTTTTGATCCGATAAGATGAAAATCTTATGATATGATCAAAGATGTTCCTAATTCTTGATTGTGGCTTCCAATGATGAAGGATATCAGAATCCTGTTGGGGAAGTTGAATCAATAATCAAAAACTTGTTTGAAAGATGCACTTTTTAGATTTGATCCTCGTTTTCGAAAAAGATGATAAGTATATCAAGTAGCCTAGTTAATATCACTGAATGATTTGGCTAGGATGTGTTGGATATTCAATAGAAGGTTGTGGTAGATAGTCGAAGTTGAGAGGTTGATTGTGATTGTGTTGTTGTGATAGATCTCTTCTCTGAAAATAGGCTCGTGAATATAAAGGCTCTACAACGTACTCGTCGATAAATCCTCTAGTAAAATCTTGGTACCTATGGAGAAACTCATGGTAATGGAGCAAGACATTTCAAATTTTGTACAAAAAATTTCTATGTTGCAAGGTTTTCTTGTAACCCAGATGTTTCTTAGGTTTCTTGATCCTATTGGCAATCGACTTCCTAACAAATTTGGTTGATTTCCACTCTCTAAGCATGAGAGAAATGTCAAAATGCTACTGGACCAAGGATGTTACACACTCAGATCTGTCAATAGTAAAAATTATAGAAAGTGACAAATGCGCCACCTTGTGCCCTCGATGCACTGCAGAAATAGGCATATGTGCTAGAGAAATAGTCAAATGCACTACAACAGACCTCATATGCACTAAAACAGTTTTTTGATGCAGTTTTCCAAACAGTTTTGAACAGTTTTAGCTATTTTTTTGCATGTTCATTTTGGATGATCTTTTATCTGAATTAATGTGATTGAAAACACAACAAACATTCTGAAAATAGTTGTTTTTAAGCCCTATACTAAACATTGAGTGTATGTTCAAAATGTTTTTCAAAAAGTGTTTTCACAGGTTTTGCACATAACAGACAATTCAGGTAGACTCACTCTTAGTACTCAAGTAGGTCATCATAATAACCACAACCCACATCTTAGAACTGTGTTGACTCACACAGCCGTGTCACCCTTGAAGGGGCACCCGTGTTTTTGTCTTTTCCAGGCACGCACTCATAGTGATGGAAGTGGATACCAGATCCCCTAAGCAAATGGTCCTTGGTAGTTATATGGTGAGTGTCTTGGGGCAGATTCTTCCCTCCCCTTGCACTATGATTATTAGGATGTTTGAAAACTGACACAGTTGGCTACTACACTAGGTTCTTAGTAAGGGTTTCCGTTCAGTGCGGCAATAATAAATTCCCTCAGGAGACCTCCCAACCTTTAGAACAAAGGCTTTGGGGATGGTTATCTTGCACACTACCGACAAAAGTGGGTTTCCCCATATTTGCTTTAAATTTTATAGTGGGGTGGAATAACCTGGCTTTGATTTGAACCCACTTGGGTCGTTCCTCTTGGGCGAATACTTTTTCCCACAAGAGCAAGCCCTCTAAAGGATGTAATAAAGCATTAAAATTGTAGAAATTTAAAAGGCAAGTCTGGTATTTTGATCACCCAATTAAGGAGAGAGCATAGACCTATTGTCACAAACAAAACAAACAATGTTCTTTTTAAAGCCCAAATGACAATGATTTAATCTATGTGAAGATGTTGCTTCACAACAAGCATTGGATTCATTTTAACTGCAAAATCAATGTGTGGTGACTACCCTAGGATTGCTTCATTTTAAATTCCATGTCTATCCTAGGATTGGTTCATTTTAAATTGTTGTCTACCCTAGGGTTGCTTCTTTTTAAGCCAGAAAAAGGTCCTTTCTGCGGAAGGCGCTAGACTCAGAACCTTGTTTAGTTACAACCTGCATGCACTAAAAGATCATACATATGCGCTAAAACAAACAATCAATGTGCTAAAATAGACCTCATAAGCGCTGCAAAAAACCTTAAATGTGCTAAAAGAAATCCTAAATGCGCTAATCTAAGAATGCAATTTTTTTTTAGACAATTTTAAATGAAGTGAGCTAAATGGATGCACTATTATGTTCCCTAGATGTGCTAAAGAAATTGGCAGATGCATTGAAACAGTTCCCAGATGCGTCGAAAGACTTGCAGAAGCATTGAAAGAAGCCCTGGATGCGCTAAGGAAACCCATGGATGCGCTAAAACACGAATTTTTTTGGAAATCCGAACTCCAAAACGCAAAACTTTGTAAAAAAAAACCTGCAAGTAGATGTTAAAAATGGGGCAAATGCCCCACGGTGGGTGCCAAAAATGTGTGATTGATTTTAAGTGTGCAATAAATGTAGATTAAAAACAAATCAAACACACCAACGAGACATTATATTGAAGAAAACTAATTAAAAGCTAAACAAACTCTTAAACGACTGTTTCTTCAATGACGTCCCATTGTCCTCTATCTCTAGTGATTTTGTCGATTCTAGCTTGCTCTCAAATCATGTGCTAGGCTCAACAAACAGTCTTCCTAGAGAACGAGATTAAAGATGATGATTGAACACTATGCTAAGATATGATTATGCTGATACATGATTGCTAGAATGTAAGATAACGAAATTATGAATGCTAAAGCTGATAATGACAATGCTAAAATGCTAATCGCCTAAATGCAACTAACCTCTAATGTTTGTCTCTAATGTGTGTGTAACCAATGCTTGGATTCGCAGGGGTATTTATAGAGTTTTCGAAAGATTCTGATTGGCTGGTGTGATCAACGGTTGAAATCAAGCTTGTCAAGATGAACGGTGAGAGATTTTGGAAGTTGAGAGAAAGATGGAAGGTTGAGAGAATAATGGAAGATGTTTCCTTCCCACGAAACCTTTCACTCAAAAATAGAGGCAACTTGCCATTTGTCATTTTTAGTTATGAGTTGGTTTTGTAGTTGAAGATAATTCCCATAATTAAATAAATAAATTTATTTAATTACATGTGACAATGAATTTAGAAGTTTTCATAATTAAATAATTAATATTTAATTATGTGTGAGAGATGAAAATGGAAAGTAATTAAATATTAAAAATATTTAATTGTGTGGAGTGAGAAACGGTGCTAATATTTAATTTAACTGTGAGATGAAGAAGGTGTTTGGAGGAATATTCCATTATTTGAATTTAAACATTCAAATTATGAATAATATGATAATTAATTTAAACAAATTATAAAATTTATTTAATTAAGAGGAAGATGGTAATAATTAAATAAAGTTATTTATTTAATTAAGGTAGAAGAATTATAAAAGTGAACGATATAAATAAATAATTAAATTTATTTATATGTAGATGACTTTAGAAGATTAATTAAATAATTCATATTTAATTAATTAACAAGCTTGATTAACCATGACCATTTTTAGATGTATACAATATACATTCACAAGCAAATACTTAAAGGTTTTTAAGGGTGTGAAGAGGCGTGATTTCATTGAAAGGATTATCTAAGATTGAAGAAGAATTTATCCACAGAGTAATTCCCAGGGAAGATTTAAACTAGTAAGTGCACTCCTAAAATCATAATAGCTACTTCCATTACCAGTATGGAATGAATTCCTAGAATCGAAAGTTGGAATTTCTAGGCGATTCTTTGTCAAAGTTTATCCAAAATTTGGTAATTGGGATTGAAAGCTAGAACACAATTGAAAATAAAGTATAAATACTTGGGATATGAACATTTATCCGATTTAGCTAGTACATTGCCCAAAATTGGTAACACTCGACTAGGTCACATAAATCTTGGAGAATTTTGGGAGAGGATAAATAAGCAAGCCAAAGCTCCCATTACTCAAAGGTTGGTTGAGAGTGGTTAATTAGAAGTGGCCGCCTTCCCTATAGTTGTGCAATTCACAGATCTCATTCTTGAGTACATAAATCATTACAATCCTAGGATTAGGGAAATTAGAACAAGTGATGACATTTTGTTGATAACCCTTGATAGAGCTACCATCAATGATTGTTTTAGACTCCCTGAAAGAGAAGTTTTGTAGACTTCAACTTCACGTTGTCACAAGGTCACTTCAGTGAGAAGAAGGGATATTACAAAAATAATATTGTTAGAGAGTGGTTTGCAGACCGAAAGAAGGGGAAATCCCAATTTCCCAAGAATTTACATAGATCACATTTCAAAGATGAGATTTTTGATATCATCATTTTGTTGCACAGATTGAGAGGTAATGTAAATGCTTATGATTTTGAAGAATGGATCTTTTTCTTTGTATAGATTATATGTGTTGTCCAACAATACTTGGACTGGGTAACCGTCATTAGTGACAGGTTACATGATATTTTAGCTAGCTTTACTATTAATAAATCTTTCTACATCATATCCCTTCTATGCCTTGGCATGCACTAGGCTATGGCTAGGATTTAACCTTGTTGATGAATTTGATGATAAAATTCAAATCTATAACTACTACCATGACTTACAATTTTAGGGGAGCTATTGAAAATTTAGGAGGGTGAGTAATGTATTCACCATGAAGTTAGTCAGAAAATTGTAAAATGATCTAGGGAAAAGGATTTCTCTTAAGGTTATTCACCATATAAACAAATATGATAGCGAATTCATTCAGTTTTGTACGTTCACTTGCATAAGGGTTGGAGGATATGATGGACTTCCTCACAAATTGCCTAAATATGTAGAGGATAAATTCATCCTCATGAAAATTTATAGACAAATTATAGAAGTCAACAAGAGATGTGTTGAGAGGAAGAAGGTGGGTATCCCATTTCCCATTAGTCTCAGGTATTACCTAAGTAAATCTCAATTAGATGCCCTCAATATTTAGAAGGATATTGTGAAGTTCAATATTTCTACTTATGACATGATATTTCCTTTTAATAGAAAGAATTTTGTGAAAGAAAATCTACATCTATGTCTTGGATTTTATCACATTTTGCATATGGAGGATGATTGGGATGACTACTCTGATACTTATGAGATCATGAGAAGGAGTTAGATGAGAATGACTCTGAGACAAATTGTCTCATTTAAACTAGGTTGGGATATAAACCATGTTGAAGATGACGAATCATACTTAGTGGACCCAATCTATACCAATCACGTACAAATGTAGCCCATGGTGCCTATTGATTAGAGTCTTAGAGAACCTAAGGAATCGAACTGGAATAGTCCTAAAATGGACAAAAATATGTCTTGCTAAGAAGAAGGGTGAAGCTTCTAAGGCTCAAACCAAAGGGAGACAAAGGACAAGAGAACAGGTCAATCCTAACCAAGTAGGAACTTCTTCATCAACAACAATGTCACCTCCCACACAACACATAGTGACACCAGGTGGGAGTGGAGATGGAGAGGAACCTCTCAAAAAGAGAAGAATCCCTAGAAAGACATGTGGTGATGGCCCTCCAGAGGATACTGGTTTGGAAGATCAAGTAGAGAAAGAGGGGGAGAAAGAAAGGGAGAAGGAAAATACACAAGAACAAGAAATTGGGATTATGGAAGTTTATTCCCCTAAAGATCAATCAAACCCATCTCAAAATGTGATTGACAAGGCACACGAAAAGGTAAACCTCCCACTTCCTTTCCTTTTGATTTGCAAAATGTGATTCTCAACACTTGATTCTTCTCAAGCCCTTGGCACTACTTCCTCCCCTTCATGGCTAAAGAACACATTTTCTAAGAAGAGAAAAGCAGTACCCCCGTTAGCCTACTAGATGATAACATTGTAGGGAAATTATTACAAAGTAATCCTAAGTCTAAGAAGTTAAAGACTACTTTAAGATTGATGGAAGATAGTAGCTCCAAACATTTATTCATAGAGAATGCACATCCATCCACATAGAAAGAGCCTAGTCAAGCTACTGTACCTGACTATAACATGATAAAAGTAGATTTGGTACCTCCAAGCAAAGATGGTGATATACATAACTTTCAAGTAACAACCACAATATTATGGAGATAATTGAGAAGGATAAGAAAGATAAAGATGAATTGAAGAAGGTGGTAGAGTTACTCTCCAATTGCCTAAAGTCATTAATAATTCCTTCTCCCCCAACCGGTTAGACAAGCAAGTTCTTCCTTTGACCCAAATTTTGCATCTGGAAAAGAAATGATTAATAAAGTACAAAGGGATAGTTACTATGGAAGAAGGTCAATGATGAACTAACTCTGGTAAAGTATGTTATCCAAATTAAGATACTGAATTGTAAATAGGAAGAATCTCTCTGGCTACAAGCTGATAAAGATCTTAGAGAAATTTTAGATATGGGATTAGATCAGTTGCAACAAAAAATATTACTTATCTATAGAATATCCGATGCCTATAATGTGGAAGAAAAGCATTGAGTGGAAAGTTTATTTCCTAGAACAAGACATCTAGGAGCAAAACAAGTTGTTGAAATAATGCAACTACACTAATACTAATCTTTTCAAAGATTTCTCAGACTTCAATTGCCAACTTAAGAAGAGTAACCCTGGTCGTGTAGCTATAGTGGATGGACTAAAAGAAGGATTTTTGAAGGTGGTGGACACCTTGTTTGGAGAAGAAGCATTTAATAAGGAGAATTTGAATAAATTGGCTAGGATCGACTATGCATTATTTTGGCATGAAAATTTTCTAGCCAACCTCACTACTAAGATTGACACCATTGGTAGCAACAAGGCTCTCTATAATCTTAGGACTGAAAATGTCACAGTTCCTCAGCACACCAAGATACCAGCTGTTACTCAAGCGCTTAAAGACTACAAAGCACATATGGCATCTAATCAACAAGACCCAACAACCGATGAAGCACATGCAACCCCACCTAATCATCCACCTCAATAGTAGTTGTGCTTTATTTGGATGTGTAGAATAGGGTAAAATCAAGGTTAAGGTCATAAAACAACAATACTAAAACCCCAAAGCCCTAAACCAACAATGAAGTATAATCCAACACTGAAACATAAAAGATAAAGCAATATTACCTATGCCATGGTTGATTCACCTCCATTGTCCTCCATTTTGCTTTATATGCTTGATTCCCTCATATTTGAGTATGCAATGATAGCCTAATGACAATGATAGCAAAATATTGAAGAGTGCACTTGTCTCCTTAGCAACATTTACTTAAGCATAAACTAGGTTGGCTGAAATGACAATGATAGGTGTCTTTTATAGAAAGTAAAATTGGAATGAATGGCTAATATTAAAAGCCAATAAGATATGGCAATCAACGGCCAAGAATGAAAGTTGTAGTATGAAATAAGGTAAGGGCCAAATTAGGGCAAAGACAAGACTATGTTAAGGATGGATGGTTGAGATTGAATTATAAAATAATTCAATCAAGGGTGGAAATTAAATGAGAGGCCAAGAGATAAGATTGACACGGATAATGAGGTTGGCACAAAAAAAGAGGTTGTTGGAGGAATTTAAATAATTATAAAATTATTTAATTGAGGAGGGAAAGTGAATATTTAAATAATGAAAACATTATTTAACTATAGAAGACATGTTAGGTTGACCTTTTAATTAAATAATGGTTTAATTCAAAAGTGGGAGAAGAGGAAAAATTAGTAATCCAATTAAATAAATTAAATTTGTGGAAGAAAAGGATAATGAATAACTAAATAATTAATAATTATTATTTAATTATAGTGGAAAGACGATAATAATTAAATAAATAAAATATATTTAATTAATCAAAAGAAGAAGTAAAAGGATAGAAATGAATTAATTAAATAATTAAGATTGTTTAATCAATAGAAGAAGTGTGGAATTAGATAATAATCAAATAATTAAAATTATTTATTAAGGATGAAAGTGGGATTTATGAAGAAAAATAGAGTTCGCAAGCCTAGGACAATTTTTAGTGTCTACATTTTGCCTCTCTTTGAGACAATGTAGTTTATCACATTGTGTCAAAGAATTTTAATTCAAAAAATATGCCTAAGTGTAAATGGGATGGACATATGCCCCCTCCGAATTTTTTTCCAAATTTTCCAAAATTTTCTAAAAATTTGACAATTGTTCTGATAAGCTAAATTGACAGCTAGGAATACGTTTATGATAAAATAAATGATTTTCAAGACCTTCGGGGTAGCCAAATTAAGGCTTAGGACCTCTCGTAGAGTGTAACCAGTAGAAAACCCTAATACAAACCCTAAAATTGAGTGGAAAATTTGCTCATTTATGCATTTTCAACTTTGGTGATTAGAGAGCTTTGGAGAGACTTGCTGCCAAAATGTTATCGGTTCCACACAATTCTCATTGTCGATTTTGAGAATGGACATTCAGACGGCCAGAGGGTTCAAGGGACCCAATAAGTACATCTTGCCTATTTTGTCAAATTTTCACTTTTGCGTAGATTTAGGGCTTTGAAGTTGAGCAAGAAAATGTGGTGAATGTCGTTCATTGCAACTGCTATCACGTGCACCACATGTGGGTGCGGTTCATTGCATCTGCATGATTCACTGCAAGTGTAGTTAGGGTTATGATAAATGTGATGTGGCGCAATTGTGAAGTGCATCGCAATTTCTTCTTGCACCGCATGTGTGGTCAGGAGCGATGCATTTGCAAATGCAAGCCACATGTGCATGATAGAATGATGCATATAAAAATGGTGATGCAACTAATTGGGGGTTGACGCAAGTGATCCTAGTGATACATTTGTTGAGGCGTGCAACATAATTGTAATTGTGAAATGCATATACACAAAGTGTGACACATTTTCCATGTGTGACGCATGTGTTTAGCATTGTGACACAATTACCTGATTAAAGATTTTCCCTAGTTTAGGATAAAATTTCTTGTACAATTGAAGTCCAATAGGTTTGACTAGGGTTTTGGATTGACACAATGACTTTTTCTCATGACCACAAGTTATACTTGCCTTGATTTACACACGAGAGTTGTGTCCGTCAACATTCAGGTTGCGAGATTAGTTATCTAACGTTGAGAAGCATCAACTTATGTACCTTGGTCTATATTATGTGACATAGATGCCCATCATTAGGGAAAATAGGGGATTGCTGACTGCACTCACCAAGAGATGGGATTCAGAGACATGTTCCTTCAACTTTCCAATTGGGGAGGTGATAGTGACTCTCGAGGATGTCTACCAGATTTTGAGGTTGTCGATCCACAGAGAGAGGGTGAGATATGATCCAGAGCAGGGGTATCAGGCTATTGAGGCCATGTATGAGCATGAGGACGTCGCAAATTTAGGTGTCAAGGATTATGAGATTAGGTAGGAGTGTTTGGCCGAGAGATATGAGAGATGGGATTGTATTTTGTGCACATTGATTGTTGGGATCATTATTTTGGATTGTAGAGGCCATGGATTTCCGGTTGGATGGGGTGAGGTGCTTGCGGGGATGATGACTAGAGGTATAGTTTATGCGTGGGGGCCCTACTTGTTAGCTATGATATATTTTCAATTGCATGACATTACCTACCACAACAATAAGTCGATGAGTTGCGAGGTGACACTATTGATGGTATGGATGTGGGAGCACATTGTCGTGTTTCGTCCTCTAGTAAGCCAATAGTTGGGTGATGGGATGTCACATGTATATTTGTATGCCGACATAGTGACTTTAACCAATGTCGAGGATTTGGATTATTGGCGGCATGGTATCAACTTGCTTGTGAGGTTCATATGGAGACCTTATAGAGATTCCTAATAGTGGCCAAATGAGGATGAACACTTATCATGGTGCAGACAGTCACAATTCCTGATTGGACAGATAGTCCAATCCCAACATATTATTGAGATGTACTTGCCAGAGCGGGTACAAAGGTAGTTTGGGGAGACCCAGGATATGTCGAGGGGGACAACAGAGTTTGTGCGGTCATCGTATGAGGTTCAACCATGGGGAAAAATGATACTGGTGGTAGTGGTAGAGTAGGGGATAGATGATTTACAACCGTTGCAATGGGGATGGAGAGATGGTGATGTAGATGTAGGCACCATGGTTGATTACAACACATGGTGGGCCACTCACAAGCTCAATCCATACACAAATCCAAATCAACTGTGTCATTAGAGCATTGAGGCAAGGGCCCATGAGTTGGTTCAAGGGTCGAGGATGAAGAGGAGATGGGGGATGAAGATATGGAGGGAGGGGAGACAATGGTGAAGATGGTAGGAGAGGGAGAGAAGGTCGATCTTGATAGAGGAGGGCGAGGAGACAATAATTGGTAGAGCACCTTTCTCCTATCAGGGAGGAGGATGAGGAGGATAGGTTGAAGGAGGAGCATGAGGAGCGATAGGAGGAGGAGACATTTTCCAATGCTGGTCAACATGATGTGGTTATGGAGGAGGCAGGTATGAGGAGGGGAGATAGGAGTAGGAGATCTCCGAGGCAGATTGAGTCCTCTGCGAGAGGATCATGATGGGCATGGATGTTGGAGAGGGATTAGAGGAGATACCGATTAGAGGGGGAGATGGCATAGTAGACCAGAGGATAGTCAAATTGCAGGCATGGTTAGATGAGGTGACAATGAGGATACAAGCATTGAAGGTAGAGGTGGGGGAATTAAGGACGAAGAGAGATGCACTGAGGATAGAGAGGGATGCAACAGTGGTTGGGCAATAGCGAGCCGATCAGTGGGTGGTAGACTTCATAGCTACTCTTAGTGGGTCAACTACAGACATGGCCAAAGAGATCTAGAGGTCCAAGAGGAGAGAGTAGTATTACAAGGATCTATATGAGAGGGCAGTGCCACCCAAGAGGAGAGAGTCAATTGCTATAGAGGCCTTGAGCCATGGCAGGTCACATAGCAGACAGTCATAGGGCAGTGGCGGTGTTTCAGGGATGAGATTCATCTCCATATGAGTGACCTCCATCCGAGCACAAGTCATCAAGGTCTTCGCACCAAGAGGACAGGAAGCCATCACCACGACCATCACCCTCAGGGGATCAAGGTAGATTTGGCTAGAGCTCATTTTGATATTGTATCAGGACACTTATATTTTTTACCATCGAGCTTGCGAGCTCTATTTTGGGAGACATCTTAACTTTGTTTTATGATACTTTTTTGAGTGATATATATATATATATGATACACGATTTTGGTGGTGAGTATATGATGTGCATTCTTATGTTTTATATGATGACGTTATATGTTGATGCATTATGGATGACTAATGTATGTTTTATGCTTATATATGATTCCTAGGTGTTGGATGCATGTAATTTCATGATGTTATGGATATTATGTGATGATTATGAATGTCATGTATATGCTATAATGATGCGTGCTTAATGGATGATGTATAATGATATGATATGATTATGACATGTAGTGCTTATGTATATGTTATGTGATGTTTATGGTGAATTATGGATGCAATGTTATGTGATGTGAATGCAATGTGATATGTGATTATGGCTATGAGATGATGTGGATATGTTATGTATGATGTTTTATGGATATGCATATGCAATGATTATGTTTGAATACATGTGATAATATGTATACAAAGTTAACAATATATGAAATGTAAATTGATATGAGATGACTATACTATTGGATGTCTAGGAGGAATGCATATATGCTATTTATGTTTTTGTATTTTCTTATACAATATGAATGCACTTAATATGTATGATGATGCTTGTGATGCTTCTAATATGATTATGTATGCAGGATATTTTTGTGTGTCATAGGATGCTATCAAGATGCAGACAAAAGAAATGTTAGTGTAGAGGATATGGATGTTAGTTGAGACAATGAAAGATCAATATTTTTTTATACAAGGCTTTGCATTTAATCATCATTGGGTGGTAAAATATAACAAATGGACAATAAACACCATGGTATGACATATACCAAGGTGTGCAAAGTCATCCATTTATGAAAACAGACAAGCACAAACAAGGAATGTCCTAACTCATACTAAGGGCAAAGTTGCCTTAGTCTTTGACAATCCGCAAACAACAATCAAAGAAAAGACGAGTCATAAGACATCATCACTCCTCTAAATCCTTCATGGGACATCCTCAAGGTAGCTAGTAACATGACTCAAAAGACAAATTGAGGAGATAAAACAAATTAGACCAACAAAGTCAACAATCATTTAGAGTGTTTTCCATCACGTGTTTGTCGATATGTGATTAACGAATTGATTGACGGGTTGATTGATTGACAATGCATGGTTTTAGGAGAGGAAACATGTTGTATAAGACATCAAGTCTGGTTTTGATCATGCAACCACCTGTATAAGGAAAATGATAGAGTTTGATTTATGATGATATCTAGTTTCAAAAAGGACACATCCTGTATAAGATAAATGACATCGTTGACTGTTTTGATGTTTGACATTTGTTTGATGTTTGACTGATTTGACTAGAAGACTAGTTGGATAGTTTTTTCTATTCATTCGTGATTTGATTTGGGGTTTTGATGACTGTTTGTGTCCAATGACAATGTCTGACTTATTATTATCAACTCAAAAAACCCTAAAGGACCAACCTAGGGCCTTGGGGGCTCATTGACTGATGGCCTTTGTAATAATGCGAAGAGACCTCGTAGTTTGACATGACTTGAATTTGTTTTGTTGACTACAGATTGACTATCGATTGACTTTATTTGACAAACCCTAAAGGATTGACCTAGTTCCTCTGGGACTCATCGACTGATGGCCTTGCCTATGTTATACACGCAAAGGCAACGTAGTTTGACTAGACTTGGACTAACATGACTAACTCTGACTATTTTTGAGTTTTTTGAAGGTTATTTGGATTTTTTGGATTTTGACATGTTTTGATTTTATTTGGATTTTTGGGAATATTTTTAGATTTTTTTGTCTTTTTAGGAGTATTAGAATTTTTTGTCTTTTTTGAATATAGTGACCTCCAATAGCAAGTGTCGAATCCAATAAGGACATAGGTTAAGTACATGCACCCATTCAGGTATATGACCAAGTTAGGAGGGTTGGAATGAGATGAGCTTTATTGTGAGTAGGTATGAAAGGTGAAAAGACACAAGGTGTCAATCATTCTAGGCTATGGGAAGGACACCAAAGCATTATTATGGATGATGAGAAAAGGGTGAAGTACAGATTTATTGAGTTAAGGGGAAAACCAAATAGAATGATGGTAGATGACAAAGCGAAGATCAACTACACATGGCGCCTGTTTGTCAGGTTTTCACCATTGTATTTGTCCAAAGCACCACCGAAGTGGTTTTCACTATTGGACGAATTATTTCTCTTTACTATTTTCTTAATTTTTTAATTTTTTTGGTGTCACCAAGATGCCTGTTTGCTAGGTTTTCATTAGGGTGACAATTTTTTTGATTTTTTACTTTTTTTTGGGTATTTTTAGGTTTTTGACATGGCTCTCTGAAGCTGTGTAGAATTTGTGCAAGTGCAAGCTTTTGATGGGATCTGGTAATGGTTCGCCTTCAAGAGTTGACAGTTGATAAGCTCCTAACCCATAGACTGCCGTGATGATGTAGGGACCCAAACAATTTGGTTCAAAGTTGCCTGGTTTCTCTCATTCTTCTTGATTTTTGGGATTTTCCATTAAGACTAGGTCACTAATGTCGAAATGTCAAACCAAAAATTTCTTGTTGTAGTTGTGACAGAGACAGTTTTGATAAGATTGCAAATGAACCAATTTGTTTTATCTTCATTCATCTAATAGTTCTAACTCATGTAATCTGGACACACAATATTCTTCATCATCAATGAGTCCTTGAATGGATACTTGTAGGGAAGGCAACTTGACCTCAATAGGTAAGATGGCCTTAGAACCAAAGAATAGTGAATGTGGGGTGGCTCCTGTAGGAGTGTTGATATTGGTGTAGTAGGCCCATAAGATGGGATTAAGCTGAAGGTGCCAATCACGACCAGTGTCATTGATAGTCTTCTTAAGAATTTTGATAATGGTTTTATTAGATGCATCAGCTTGGCCATTACCTTGTGGGTAGTATGGACTGGAAAAATGGTGTTGGATACATAATTTATCGCAGAGTTGGCTAACATATTGATTCTTAAAAGGATGATCGTTATCGGTGATGATGGATTGAGGGACACCAATACCTTCAAATGATGTAATTAAGGATAAATTTTGAGATTTGTTTGCCAGTGATATATGTCACATGGGAATAGCTTCAATCCATTTGGTAAAGTACTCAGTCACGGTGATAATGAACTTATGGCCATTAGATGAAGTGGGATGGATTTTACCTATGAGGTTGAGTCCCCATTGGGTGAAGGTTCCTGGTGATGTTATCAGTTGTAGTTCCTGAGTTGGTGCATGTATCAAGTCTCCATGAATCTAACATTGTTGACATTTCTGGATAAAATTGTATGAATCATGTTCCATCGTGGGCCAATAGTATCCTACACGCATGATCTTCTTGGCTAAGTCAGACCACTAGAGTGGGCTCCACATATACCTTTGTGCACTTCTCGTAAGGTCATTTGTGCTTCCTTGGTATCAAGACATCTTAGGAGGGTATTGTCTATGCTACGTTGGTAAAGGGTGTCACTGGTGATGGCGTATTAGAGGCTTTGCGAATGAAGGTATTGCATTGATTGGAATAAAGGTTAGGGGGAATGATGTGGTCATGCAAATAGTCATAAATGTCTTGGTACCAAGGGAAGTTAGGACCAACAAGTTCACATACCATCTCAGACTCGAGAACACTGAATGTGGGGAGCAACAACTGTTCTACTAGAAGAACTTGTACTGTGACACATTATCAGGAATATCAAAGAGGGAACCAATGGTTTTCATTGAATCTGTTGCCTTGTTTTGAATGCGAGGGACTTGCTAAATGATGATGTTGTTAAAGTACTTCCTGAAACTATCAACCATTCTCTTATAGGGAGTGATCTTTTCATCCTTTGTGTCATAATCATCATTGACTTGTTGGATTACCAAGTGTGAATCACCATATACATGAAGGCTTCTGATTTTCCATTTGATGGCCATGTGTAGTCCTGAGAGTAGAGCTTCGTATTCTGTTATGTTATTTTTCCAAGGGAAATCAATCCTGAATGATTTGGGTAAAGTGTCACCTTGAGGGGTGATAAACAATATGCCTACACCTGAATCATTGTTTGTGTGATATCCATCAAAGTACAACTTCCATGTGGCAAGAGTGTCCAGTGTGAATATTAACTCATCTGAAAATTCTGATATTAGCAGGTGATCTGCTTTGGTGGGTGTTGGCATCTTCAAATTTTGGCAAAATTTGAAGTGCCCATGATGAGAAAATTGATTGCAACACTCAAAAATGCACTTCTGATATTTACCATAGTAGCCTACTTTTGAGGATCATAACTTAAAGCCTATTCAATTTTATGCCAAATCACCTAGTAAGCACATTCATCTACCATATGTAAGTGTGTATGTTTGATTTCAGCTTCCTATGATCAGATTTGGCAGGGTTTTGAAGCACCAAGTTGGAGATTTCAGCTTCCCCATGTTAATATACTCCCATGTCTATTTTCAAAGCCCCAACATCTCGTTTGATACTTTTTCAAAGACAAAATCAAATGGAGTTTTCACAATTTTCATGTTTGCATTCCCAGAAGGTTTCAAAAGGGTTACCTTTGACCTTTAAGACTTTGTGAAGGAAGTGGATTGGTGAAAATATCTTCTACACACGTGTTCATTGGGCTTAAATGAACTAATTCCCTAGTGGTAGCTTCCCAGGAAGAGATCTAGTATTTTTTCAAGGTGGTGATTTGGTGAGTACCAGTTGGTTTTTGATAAGTGTAGTTTTAGAAACAGCCAGGTAAGCTACTTTGAGCATTAATATCTTGCAATCTTGATGACTTCAAGTAAATCTGTTTGGCAACCTTGCTCCCATATCATCAATCAACATGTCAGTGCATTTTAGTGGCTTTGGGAGAATGTTTGATTAGTTTCCCAAGGTGCTTCTAGAGGCCATCTGACTTATTTTGGTCATAGTGCAAGATGTCGGGAAGCAAATTCTAATGACTACCCACTTCAGTTTAGGATGTATTTCAGATTTTGATAGAATAATTATAAGAGATAAGGTTTCATGAAATTTGATTATTTAGGTTTGTGCTTAGAATGATTATGGAGAAAATACCTTTAAGAAGTGTTTGACAGAGTGATTGAATTGGATGACATAAAAAATTGGAACCAGGTTAACCCTTTAGACCTCATCTTCTAATATCTTCTCCATAAATATTAATGGGGACATGTTAGTGGTCGCCTTAAGGACTCTAGGTTGAATGTTTCCCTGACTTCACCACCTTAGGGACATTAAGTGTCTTATAAATATGCTTAATAACTCACAAATATCAACCCCTCTTTCACAAGGGGGAAAAGGTAGAATGTATGAGATCATCAACAAGAAGGGACACAAAAAACTGTTGTCTTATGCTTCCAAGGATCCACACCAAATTTTTTCTTCAAGAAGGGGAAGGGGTATATCCCCACTACCAAGATCAATGTCTCATATTATGATCACAATATTTGGAGCATAAGGATTTGTTTAAAAGTTCTTGGAAACCTTCAAGAAATTGCATTTGGTAGGTGTAATACCAAATTCCACAATCTTTATTGGGGATCTTGGATCTGACCTTGCCACTCCTATGCCTCAGAATTCCATGGGACTATCAACAATAGATGGATTCCTTACACCCAAGTTAAGGGAGAGTTTGGAGCGGGGCTCTTGGATCTGCATGCTATGGATGATTTTGAGCTATTTAATAAGCATGCAGGTTTTGAACCATTTGAAGCATCACCATTTGTTCCTATGGTTGAGAGGGGATATGAAAATGATTTCAACATGGTAGTTACTAGCAAGCAACAAAAGGCACCGATGGAGACATTTGCATCCTCTTCTATGCTTGAAAGAGAAAATGGTGGAAAGGATGGCAATTTGGAAAAATTTAAAATCGTGCCTCGGAAGAGGTCTCTGAATAAAAAGGAGATAGCTAAGAAGGAAGAAGATATTGTCACTATTAATGATACTTCATGTTTGACTGTTCACGAGCCCAAATTAAAGGTGGATTTGACAACATATGTGGAAAAACATGACTTTGTGTTTGGTGCTATTTTAAATGATCATGTCACAAATGATGAGGTTTATCGAGATACTATGGAGCCCATTGTTTCAATTATTTTTCAACATACAAAAGCTACCTAAGACTTATACGATGCAACCATTGCCACTGAGAACTTAAGGATATATACTTAAGTTGATGAGCCAACCTTATTACCAAGAAGATCAAGGATTACAATTGTGGCTTAGCTATTTTGAGATTTATGGAAGCAAATTATATGATCTTCTTAGTGACAGAAGGAAATTATGCATGAGAGAGGTTGGGAAGAATCAGTCTCTCAAGATAAGAGAACTGCCCTAAGCAAAGATTCTACTCTATACCATTTGAAGCTCTTCGAGGAAACTTCAAGCATTCCAAACAACTTCATAAGCATTGATGATTTAGATCTATCTTTTGATCTAATCCTTGAGGAATCATCGCTTGGATCCGAATTCCAAGAAATGGTACTATATGGTCATTGCTATGTTTTTCTTCTAGAGGATGTTTGGAGGTGGATCCATCAATGGTACAATGAACAAGCATCTGCAAATAATGGGAGCATATTAGCTTGTTCTTCCCAAAACAATATGATGAGAGGAAATACTACCATACCGGGAAAAAGAAGGTGACCCAATGCATTTCTTGCATCCCCGCAAAGGCTAAGGAATAAACTCTAAAAACTGACGTGGTGTTGCGGTGAAGCCATAAACAAATTTTATTACAATAAAAAATGTGGTAAATATTTTTATACTTAGAGGGAAAATTTATTAAAATCACAATACTGAATTTATTTTGGGGAAATATAAATTTCACTGCTGATGTAAAATGTTTTCACTAAGAAGTGAAACATTTCCACCAAAGGGATTTAGTAAATGTAAACGTGAAAAGAGGGATAATAATTATCATCAAAATTAATTTTCACAGGGATGCAAAGACAAAGGAAGTTAGAATTAAATATTTTAGTTGCAAAAGATAATCAATGTATTGAAAAGTTTCACCAAATGGGTATTTGAAAAGTTGTAACGGTCTAAAGCTTGTTGTTTCCCTCATTCATCTATAAGAGGGAAACCAAGATTGAGTTAAAAGGGGGGTAGAATAGGAGGCAGGAGAAAAAGGAGAATTATGATATACATTGTAAAATCTTTTGAAACATATTAATGGAAATGAAGACATAATTTGGTGGCCAAATTCTGGTTTCAGTTGTTTGTTGAGATTGTTGTATATGATTATGTGGCTGTCTCCAATTTGAGTTTTCCTTGTTGTTCAAGTCAATTATATCAAGCATATTTTTGGTTTGTCAAAACACATTCATGTTTTGTGTGGTTCATTTAACTAGTTTCTTCAAGTAAGAATTAAATACATCACAGTAACCTAGAAAATCATTTGGATCAATAAGGAGAGTCTTATAATTACTTCATTACACATTTATGCAAGTCATAAATATCTAAGTGCCAAAAAAATAGAATTACAACCAAAAGGAGGACACATATCAGTATATATTTTGACTCCATTTACCAACAAGAAGAAGGAACTGATCATCCCTATTCTAAAACAATATTTCATAAAATCTCATTTATATATTTTTATTTTCAGTTGTAGGAGTAGGAATAGTAGTTAGTTTTGTATTTGAATCATCTATTTCAAACCCTCATGCTAGTCTGAGACAGATTAGTAGAAGATGATTTAATTGAAAGTTTTGTGATCATATAAAGTTAATGTAACTGAAAAGATTATGAGGATGATTTAATTGAAAAAATTGTTGATCACACAAACTCTCCAAATTCAATCTGCTTAACCACCACCATTCAATCTCAGAGAACAAGCATTCATTGGTGAATAATGGTAAACCCGCCTAGGCATAGCGGAGCTTGAAAAGCAAGGAATTCCAACCATCCTGGTTGATTTCATTCGTTGGCCACATTAATTGTTGAACTTGATCATAAATCCTGGCATACTTTTAGGGTTTAACAATCTGTTGATTTGGGAACGAACATATTGGTGGCTCTATTATGGATAAAATTTGAAATTAGTTACAAACCATCCTGTGAAGGAGTCATTAAATTTTTTATCTTATTTGATCAAAACTTGAAAATTGTGGAATCTTCTTCCTCCACCCGAGTCTACACCAAAAAATTAGTGACTCTATTGGAGAACATAAGTAACTAGCATTGGGAAAACTCCATAATCAAAAGGTGTAAGTATAAATGTTGGGTTCAAATTTTGAAACAATAGTGGTGGGGAGAAGGGTTCGGGAGGAGGGTGCTCTGGCACATGTGGAAAGTCTCGGCCCTGATTTGAGAAGGGTTTCGTATGTGCTCATGGAGGATGCTTGGCCCTCCTCCATGCAGGGGGTGTCTTGCTGGTGGTACGACTTTCCTTTCTCCCTAGCTTGCCTTCATTTTTTTTGCTTTGTCTTGGTTGTTTGTGTTTTCCTTGCTTGTGTTCTTTGGTGGTGGCAGACCTCTCCGCATGTGTGGTAATCTTGGGGATTTTCTCTAATAATAGAGGGTGATACAGACCATCCTAGGGGTCTGATAAATTTGGAAGAAGGGGTGAATCTTGGCAGTTTGCAAGTAAAAAACCTTTAGAGATATTGTCACTGAAACTAGAATTTCGCTTCTACAAGGGGCCAAGTTTGTATTTGAAGTCAAAGGAAATGGCGAGGGCTCAGGAGGAGGTGAACAAGGTAAGCATCCCTCATCCGACCCTTCGAAATCTGTCTTAATTCTAAATGAAATCCTTGATAATGCAATAGATGTAGAGGATAATAATCTTCAAAGAAATGCCATATTTTTTGTTGTCATGGACATTGCTAGGGTTCCAGAAAGGAAATACATGGATGAGTGGTTACATAATGTATGGGAAAAAAGATTAGGGTTTAGCTATTACTATTGTAGAATGGTGCAAAAAGAACTATTTGTTGTGTTTTTTAAAAACCATAAATCACAAAAAAAAGTTGTTAAAAGATAGTTTTGGAATATTGGAAAATCAATCTTTCGTGTGTTAGCGTGGTTACCAAAAGCCATTAATGATGAAGTTCTTGCACTCTCTAGCCCAAGGTGGTTAGTAATTAAGAATGTACCCCAAGGCTATGGAAATTCATCCTACTTTTGGTGGAAGCATATGAGAATTTAATCAAACTTGAGGATACTAAAACCACATTGCCTCACTCTAATGCGAGGGAGTTAGTATCGTTGTATCCAGGAATAGATATTCCTGAGGTTTTGGAAATAAAAATTAAAAACAACATTTTCACGTGCCCTGTTGAAATTCTTAGTGGATTCAATGCATGTTATCTATGTCAGAAAGAGGGACATATCAAAAGGAATTGCCCATTCATTAAGAGAAAATATACAAATAAGTCCCAGAACACGGGGAAAAGCATGACCCCACCCTCTAGAAATTCAAAAGAGAAAGGGGAAAATCATCACAACATAGGGGTAACAAGGAGTTTCGACTCCCCCTGGATGTAGCCAATAAAGAATCAACCCCAGAAAAAGGGAACTTAGATAAGGGGGTTTGTCTCTCTCAACATGAGGGGGTTTTGATAAGCACCCAAACTAATGCAAATAATGGTGAGGATAGAGTTGGTAATTTGTTAATAAAACTTCTACAAGAAATCTAAACCAGTCCATCTAACAAAACAATAGACAACATGGAAAAAGAAGCAAGTAATAATGAGCATACAAGTAATAGTAAAAATATATGCACAGAGGAAAACAAGGGGACTCCAAGAAATGAGAGGAAAAATTCTTAGCAACTGGTAATTGAGAATATTAGACAAAAAATAAGCAAAAAGAGTTGGAAAAAAAATAAACCTAATCAAAGAAGGTATAGAAAAGTAATTTTATTCCTATAACCCCAGGTCCCTCACAAAGGTTTCTAAATCTAATAATGATGCTCCTAATCAAGAAAGTTGCAAAAACAATCTAATGGAAGGTTCAAATGAGGCACCTTCCTTAGTTAAAAAAATGGTGGGAGAGCTTGAAAGGTAGACCCTAAACCCCACTTCCCTGCTAGATAAAAATGGGAGAGGAGTGGAAAAATTTGATAGGGCTATTAATGTTCTAGGGGGCAGCAACAGTGGCAATGGTTGTGTGGCCACCCCGATTTCCCCTACCACCATATATTTGATGAATGGGACATAAAGTGTGGGGGAAATCAAGGTGAACAAAAATCTATCTGAAGTGAATAATGTGGAACCCTTTTATTCTAACCAAACAGAGGGGACCATGAGCATTCTTGATGGAATGGAAAGTGCATATGACATAGTGAAACCTTCAGGATTGGATTCTACAGAGGATAGGGAGTGCTTTTCCAAGGATAACACACCTAATCATTGGGAAGTCTCCAAATTCCCAAGGAAAAAAGAAATAAAAATAGTGGTGTCATCCCCATACCCACTACTAAAAGGATTGAAATTGAGAATAAGATATCAAAATGCTGTGATAGCTTCAAAAGTCATAAGGAGACCCCACCCATAGAACCTTCCTCATGAATTTTGGTTGCATCTCCTGGAATGTCAGGGGGTTAGAGTCCCTTGATAGAAAGCATATCGTTAGGAGGCTCTTAGCCCAAAGGAAAGGAGTTGGTTCTATTCTGCTACAAGAAGTTAAAGCCATAGGATTTACCTTGGAAACAAATATCAAATTTATTTAGGGGGAATCCTCACAATACTACACAAAACATGACAAGGGGAAAGGTGGGGCTGTCATCCTCTTAGCCAAAAATGGGAGCAACTTGTGGTTGCCTCAGAGGTGTCTCCTTGTAACAAATCCATCTGGGTTACCTTCAAGAAAGGTGAATACTTTTTTGGCATTTTCTCTATCTATGCCCCAAATGACTATAGGGAATGTATACAATTATGGAACTTGCTTCAAAATTTGCAAGACATCCCATGGTTATTTGGAGGTGATTTCAACTTTGTGGAAAGAAGTGAGGATAAATGGGGTGGGGTTAATCTAGAATGGAAAGGGAATGAGAGGTACTTCTGGCATAGGATGAAGGCCAAGTTGAAAGTAGAAGATCCTATTGAAGGTGAAAAGAAGGATTGCACTAGTATTTGGTATACCCGGTGCAATGTTCAAAGAGGTGGAAGAAGGATTTACAACAGGTTAGAAATTTTTTACATGTATAAATAATTCTTCTCCATCAAGACGGTGAGGCTACATGGTTGAAGTCACTCCCTATACACTTTCTGACCACCATCCCATTAAAGCTAACTTTTGCTTGAAAATAGGCAAGTTGAAAGAGAAGTATTCTGGTGAAGGATTTATCCTCAACACCAGACTTCTCAAGGATAAAGAATGCATAAATGCCATTGAAAATCTAAGGGGGGTCAACAAGTTGATGTACAAGGAAATGGGACCCATTGACAGATGGAACATGAATGCCAAAATTTGGAAAGTTCTCTTCTAGACAATAGGAAAGAAAAGGGCTATAGATAGAAGGTATAAAGAAGGTACCTTACAAGAAAATCTACTCAATGCTAAAGCTAGTATTCAAGAAAACCTAGAGGATGAAACCTTGAATAACAATTTGATTATGGTAAAGAATGAATTAAGGAGGCTGCAAGAAGTTAAAATAAAAAGGATGAGGGTAAGAGCTAAGATGAATTGGTTCTCGTACATAAAGGAATAACAAGAAAGGATGTAGATTGAACAAATATAGGCTTATGACAGGCTTTTGAACAAGAAAGTAGATATCAGAAATCAATTCTTGCAGTTCTACAAAAGCCTCTTTACCTTAGAAGGGGTTAACAAGGACTGTTGCAAAGTAAGGGATATAATAAAGCAATTAATACCAAAGAAAATTAAGGATGAAGAGGCCAATGCACTGGACTTGCCAATCTCTGTAATGGAGATAAAGAAGTCCATTTTGTCCTTAAAAAATGATAAAACCCCTGGAATAGATGGATTCCCCGTTGAGTTCTATAAAACATTCATTGATTGGGTTTGCGAGGATTTGTTCCTAATATACAAGGACGCATTGGAAATAGGCTCTTTGGGTAGGGATATTAATAAGGGGGTTATCAAGCTACTCCCCAAAGAGGGAGACAAGACACTTGTCAAAAATTGGAGGCCAATTACCCTCTTGAATGTTTCCTATAAAATTCTAGCTAAAATATTAGCAAATAGACTTGTTGATGTATTGCCAGGTCTAATAAATAACACTCATACAGGTTTCATTAAGGGAAGATATATCCTAGAAAATCTCATTACCATTTGGGAAGGATGGAGTGGGAAAAGCAAACCAGGCAAAAGGCAGCCATTCTCTTGTTGGATTTTGTAAAAGCATATATGATAGAATAGAGTGGGGGTTTGTAATGATGGTCCTTGAAGCATTTGGGTTCCCCAGTTCCTTTTGCAACATGGTTAGAACCTTATTCAAAGATGCAATAACACAGGTGGATGTGAATGGCATCCACATAAAAGAATTCTCTCTAGAGAGGTCAATAAGACAAGGACGCCCCCTTGCCCCGACACTCTTTGTAATAGCCTTTGATGCATTACATTATATTTTAAGAGACAATACCTTCTCCCCAATGGTTAAGGGTATCACCCTTCCAGAAAATAATGAGCTTACCAATATTTAATTCGTAGATGATATTGCAATCTTCCCCATTTTAGAGGAAGGAAATATGAACAAGCTAATGAATAAATTAAGCACCTTCAGTTCAACATTAGGTGCCAAGATTACAATGTCCAAATCATCCTTGTTGGGGTGGAATGACAACCCTCCAGATTGGCTAATAAACTTCACCTTCCAATGGGGAGGACCTCAAAAACTAGTGAGATACCTTGGTATCCCCTTTTCCATCAACCCCAATTTGAAAGAAATGTGGTTGTGGATCAAGGAGAAAATTGAGAAAAAAATTGACAAATGGAACAAGCAATACTGGTCCCTAGTAGGAAGGCTACAGGTCTGTCAAAAAATCCTCTCCTCTTATAGCGTCTATTTCACTTCAGTTTGGTTTTTTAGCCATTACCAAATCAATTATATTCAAAAAAGGATTAGAAACTTCATGTGGTCAGATGGAAAAGGGGGTTGGAAAATACATGCAATGAAATGGGAATGGTGTATTGTTGCTAAAGAAAAGGGTGGCCTAATACTGAAAGATTTGAGAATGCAAGGAATTGCCTTGGCATCCAAATGGATAATTGGTGCATTGGAAGGTGAGGAACCTTGGAAAGTCCTCATTAGGAAAAACATAAGAAATGAAGTTCCGAAGTAAGCTAAGTCATGGAAGTCTCTGTCCTCGTGTGATATCCTTAGCAGTGTACATCCTATAGCCCCTACAAGATCCAATGTTCTTAGAACTATTTGGAGAGTATGGAAGGCTATAAAGATGAATATCTCTAATTTCCATTTCATCAAGAATGGAAATAATACCATAATGGCTCATAGATCTATATGGTGGAATCTAGAACATAAAGGGATACCTCTAGCCTTAATCCAAGGTTGCTCGGCTAAAAGCTTGACACATAAAGGAATCAATTGATTTAATTACATTCTAATAAAGGGAAACTTGAAAGGATGGAATGAACTAAGCTCAAAATTTAATCTCCCATAGAGAAACTCAAGAACCTACACAACACTAAAGGAAGCATGCAAATTAATTCAGTTTCTTGTTAAACTAAAACTGATAAACTATAGTATAAAGAGTTACAATGGAAAGATGGTGGTGCTTTAAGGAAAATGAACACTAAAACGATCTACTGCACATTAACTAAACAAGTGGATATAACTGAACAGGTCAACAAGGTTTGGGATGCTATTATGAACAAGAAACAATGGTATAATTTTTTTAAAAAGAATTGGTCTAAAGAAATGGAATTGAAAAAAGCCTATTTTAGGTGGTTGTCATTGCTTCAAAGGTTGCCTTTCAAAGTTGCACAAAATGATATTGACATTTGTAATATATGTAGGGTGCTTGAATCTGTTAAACACATCTTTTTTGACTGTATGTTTTCCAAGGAAATTTGGAAGTTGTTCTGTAATGATCAAAACATATGGTGACAAAATGATGAACCTAATCCAATAAAAAAACTTTTTTAATTTGATATAAAATGGAAAAAATCAACTCTTTGTTTTGGTTGTGTTTATCCATCAAGATATTGTGGGTTATTTGGAAAGCTCGAATAATGATAGGTACAAGGGGCAAAGTAGGGTGCTTATCGATTCTTACAAAAGACTCATTATGTATGATGTTGCTATGCAGGTGTACTTAACTATCAAAGTTTCCAAGGAAAAGTTCTTGAAATTCCTTGATAAAAGAACAATCGAGGTGGACATCCAAGAAGCAAGGTATAGAAATTCATGGGAGACCAACCATCCTAGATTTGAGATATTTCTCAAGGCACTACAAGGATTCTAGAGAGATTTGAATGAGGGGACAAAGGGAAAACAAGAAAAAAGGAAGAGCAAGATTGATAGGGAAAGAGGTGAGATAGTGAGGGAATAGGAAGCAACAAAAATATTGGTCTAGATGAGTCAGCATAGAGGGGAAAAAGCAGTGGCTAGTAATGTTGGTGCTCATTGAATTCAGACCGCAATGTACAGTCTCCTTTTGGCATATAACACTATATACAGTAGCATATATTGTATAGTGACAAATACTGCAACAATGTTGATAACCTTGGCTTATCTTTTTTTGTAATTTTGTAACTATGTAACCATGGAAAATGTATATGGTTGCAACCCAAGGAAATCTAGGTCTATTGTTTGTAATGTGTTGATAAATCTGGATCTATTGAAAGTAATGTGTAGGTGAAAAACAACAACTCTGATATGTAATCCTCTATTATTAATATTAAAAAAACTTTAGTGGTGAAAAGATAGGTAAATAACTCCACTGGAAGAAAAAACTGAGAAAATAAAATTCATTCCTCTTTGAAGGAGGCAGTGACTTTGTTAAGAAGAACCTGATGAAGAATGCAAAAGCATCTCAGAACTGCATTATTTCAAGTCAAAATAAAGTTTGAAGGCTGCTACAAATCTCTTGTTGAGGTATGTATTGTAATTCTTATTTGCCCAATGCAAATTATGATGCCATGGAAGAATTACAACTACAACAGTTATGTTTCTAGAATAGGTTATTGGATCTTAAATTATACAAACCACTTGATTTAAGAAACATTCAAGAATACCCACATTTTGCCCCATTGAATGTTAAACATTATTTGTCAAAGTTTAATGTATGTAAATAAAAATCAACAAGTATACACTTATAGCAATTCATTAATTTAATGGTGAATTGTCAAATTAGTGAAGAGGATGTTATCATGAAACTTTTTGTGAGAACATTAGAAAATGATGCTGAAGATTGGTTTTCTAGCTTACCTATGCATTGCATAACCTCATGGAATGAACTTGCAAATAAATTCATGCATCAATTTGAGGAGGAAAATGATGAGTATTTACATATTCAAGAAAAAAGTCAAGGTTCCATCATGAAATCAGAATATTGCATATCCCCCTTAGATACATTTTTTGGCCTAAGGAGACATGAAGGAGAATCTAGATTTTCTTTGTTCAAAAGAACATTGAATATATAAATGCAAATACCTATTAATTTTAGGCCTGACGAATCTGTATGCATTGAGTTGTTCATGAGAATGCATGAGCCTAATTTAGTTTATTGGCCTGAGTCATTGAAGCCAGTTACTCTTGACTAGGTGTGTGAATTGGTTGGTATCATAGAGCATGCTTGCAATGTTAAATATAATAACATAAAAAATGGTGATATCATTGACGAATATGGGAAAAATAATCAAACAATGCAAATAATAGAGGAAACAAGTGCACGTGAAGTTTTCAATAATAATATTCCAGATTTGAATGAAGATGAAATCATGGAAGGCCAACTCTTCACCTTGGAGGAGGATTGCAATATTGAAGATGTTGTTGAGGACACACTGCATGAGGAGTGCATCATCAATGAGGTAAGTGAAGGAGGAAGTCCACTTGACAATGAACAAATAGCACATCCATTGACAACTGAGTGCTATGATGACACAATTGGTGAAGTATGTACACTTGAAAATGGTTTCTAGAATTATTCAAACCCATTGCATGATGAAATGATAGAAGAAAATCAGATGATATCTTTCCAAGGTGTGTCAAAACATGATTTTCATGTGTTTTTAAATCCATTCTATGATGAGGATGAAGTATTTTTAGATGACCACGATGTATCAGCCGGTGAAGCAAATAACTATGTTGATGAAATTAATACATATAATTTGTTATTTTTTAATTTTGAGTTTGGTTGTGATACTAAAGTTGATAAAAGTAAAGAATACATCAACAATGAAGTGAACGAAGAGGCATGTTCACTCAGTAGTGAACAAATTTCAAATTTGTTGATTATTGAATATCAAAGATTTACACATAAGAATGGATCTAAAATTTCATGACCAACACACATTTACTTTGATAGTGAAGGGGAATTTAGTGGTTGTAAATTTCATTGTAGCAGTGCTCTAGAAATGCATACTTTTTTTGAATCTTGGGGTGTATATGATTCAAGCATGTTAAAACTACAAATTGTTGAGGCAACTGATGATGGAGTTTCAGGTTCACAATTGTTGCAGTATGATTTTTTCTTCTTTCTAGCTTAGTTAGAGAGCCATCATTTGGTGAATGATAACAAGTGTGACGAAGTAAGGTATCACATAGAGACTAGGTCTGGCTTGTCACATGATGATAAATTTTTTTAGATTATGTCCAATTTCAAGATGCATAATAATGGAGAATGCACTGGCAGTATTGAGCATAGTAAGTTGATGAAAGATATCAACATATTTTTCAAATAGATTTAAATAATATTTTTAGATTGGCTTCAGTATAGCGTGATGAGAACCAAGTGTATGATAGAGAAAAATAGAGGCTTTTCTTTTCTGGTGGCCTTGTGCCATTAGTTGTGGTTTTATTTTTATAACCATACTAGTTCAGAGTAGAGGAGAGGTTTGACTTTGTTGCCAAATGGATAAGACGCTCCCGAGGTCTGTATCCACCAGAGATTAAATTCTTTCTATTCCCGCAAGGGGCATCCATCCTCAGTTGGAGCCACTATTGGCACCTTCAAATTGATGAGAAAATTGTTGCAACACTCAGAAATGCACTTGTGAGATTTGCCCCAATAGCCTACTTTGGAGGATCATAACTTAAATCTTGTTCACTTTTATGGAAAATCACTTCGTAAGCACATTCATCTGCCATATGTAAGTGTGTGTGTTTTATTTTAGCTTCCTATGATTAGATTTGATAGGGTTTTGAAGCACCAAGTGGGAGGGTTCTGGAAGTGTTTGCTATCTACACATTATTAGATCTGCCAGGGTGGTCAACTTTGGAGTCCAGTATTTATGAGCTGGATGATTTTCATGAAAAACCAATTAGTGTTTAAAATTTTACCCATATTAATATGCTCCCATGTCCATTTTCAAAGCCCCACCATCTCATTTGATACTTTTTTCAAAGACAAAATCAAATGGAGTTTTCACAATTTTGATGTTTGCATTTCCAGAAGGTTTCAAAAGGGCCACCTTTGACCTTTGAGACTTGTGAAGGAAGTGGATTGGTGAAAATCCCTTCTGCACATGTGTTCATTGGGCTTAAATGAGTTAATTTCCATAGTGGCAACTTCTCGAGAAGAGATCTAGTATTTTTTCAAGGTGGTGATTTGGTGAGTTCCAGTTGGTTTTTGACAAGTGCATTGTTTAGAAATAGCTAGGTAAGCTACTTTGAGTATTAATATCTTGCAATATTGATGGATTCATGCAAATCCATTTGGAAACCTTGCTCCCATATCATCGATCAACATGTCAGTGGATTTTAGTGGCTTCGGGAGAATGTTTGATCAGTTTTCGAGGGTGTTTCTGGAGGCCATCCGACCTATTTTGGTCATAGTGCAAGATGTCAGGAAGCAAATTCTAATGACTACCCACTCCAGTTTAGGATGTATTTCAGATTTTGATAGAATAATTATAAGAGATAAGGTGTCATGAAATTTAATTATTTATGTTTATGCTCAGAATAATTATGGAGAAAAGACCTTTAAGAAGTGTTTGACAGAGTGATTGAATTGGATGGCATCAAAGATTGGAACCAGGTTAACCCTTCAGACCTCATCTTCTAATATCTTCTTTATAAATATTAATGGGGACATGTCGGTGGTCACCTTAAGGACCCTAGGTTGAATGTTTCCCTTGACCTCACCACCTTAGGGACATCAAGTGTCTTATAAATATGCTTAAGAATTCCCAAGTATTAACCCCTCTTTCACAAGGGCGAAAAGGTAGAATGTATGAGATCATCAACAAGAAGGGACACAAAAAACTGTTGTCTTATGCTTCCAAGGATCCACATCAAATTTTGTCTTCAAGAAGGGGAAGGGGTATATCCCCACTACCAAGATCAATTCCTCATAATATGATCACAATATTTGGAGCATACATATTTGTTTAAAAGTTCTTGGAAACCTTCAAGAAATCACATTTGGCAGGTGTAATAGCAAATTCCACAATCTTTACTAGGGATCCTAGATTTGACCCGACCACTCCTATGCCTTAGAATTCCATGGGATTGTTAGCAACAGATGGCTTCCTTACACCCAAGTTAAGGGGAGAGTTTGGAGTGGGGCTCTTGGATCTGCATGCTATGGACGATTATGAGCTATTTAATAAGCATGCAGGTTTTGAACCTTTTGAAGCATTATCATTTGTTTCTATGGTTGAGAGGGGATATGAAAATGATTTTGATATGGCAGTTACTGGTAAGCAATAAAAGGCATCGATGGAGACGTTTACATCCTCTTCTATGCTTGAAAGAGAAAATGGTGGAAAGGATGGCAATTTGACAAAGATTAAAGTCGTGGTTCGAAAGAGGCCTTTGAATAAAAAGGAGATAGCTAAGAAGGAAGAAGATATTGTCATTGTTAATGATACTTCATGTTTGACTATTCATGAGCCCAAATTAAATGTGGATTTGACAACATATGTGGAAAAACATGACTTTGTGTTTGATGTTATTTTAGACAATCATGTCACAAATGATGAGGTTTATCAAGTTATTGTGGAGCCTATTGTTCTAATTATTTTTTAGCATACAAAAGCTACCTACTTTGCATATGATCAAATAGGTAGTGGAAAGACATATACAATGCAGTTGTTGCCATTGAGAGCTTCAGGAAATGTACTTAAGTTGATGAACTAACCTTATTACTGAGATCAAGGATTTCAATTATGGCTTAGCTATTTTGAGATTTATGGAGTTAAATTATATGATCTTCTTAGTGATAGAAGGAAATTATGCATGAGAGGTTGGGAATAATTAGTCTCTCAAGACAAGAGAACTGCCCCAATCAAATTTTCTACTCTATACCATTTGAAGCTCTGTGAGGAAACTTCAAGCATGCCAAACAACTTCATAAGCATTGACGATTCAGATCTATCTTTTGATCTAATCTGTGAGGAATCATTGCCTGGATACAAACTCCAAGAAATGGTACTAGATGGTCATTGCTCTATTTTTCTTCCAGAGGATATTTGGAGGTGGACCCATCAATGGTATAGTGAACAGGTATCTACAATTAATGGGAGCATATTAGCTTCTTCTTCCCAAAACGATATGATGAGAGGAAATACTACAATACCAAGAAAGAGCAGCTGACCCAAGGCATTTCCCACATCCCCACAAAGGCCAAGGCATAAACTCTAAAAAATGATGTAGTGTTGCGTTGAAGCCATAAACAAATTTTATTACAATAAAAATGTGGTAAATATTTTCATACTTAGGGAAAATTTATTAAAATCACAACATTGAATTTATTTTTGGGAAATATAAATTTCACTGCTGATATAAAATGTTTTCACTTAGAAGTGAAACATTTCCACCAAAGGGATTTAGTAAATGTAATCATGAAAAGAGGGATAATAATAATCATTAAAATTAATTTTCATGGGGATGCAAAGATAAAGGAAGTTAGAATTAAATATTTTAGTTGCAAAAGATAATCAATGTATTGAAAAGTTGCACTAGACAGGTATTTGAAAAGTTGTAATGGTCTAAAGCTTGTCACTTCCCTCATTCATCTATAAGAGGGAAACCAAGACCAAATTAAAAGGGGGGTAGAATAGGAGGTGGGAGAAAAAAGAGAATTTTGATATACATTGTAAAATCTTTTCAATGGAAATGAAGACATAATTTGGTGGCCAAATTCTAGTTTTAGTTGTTTGTTGAGATTATTGTATATGATTATGTGGTTGTCTCCAGTTTGAGTTTTCCTTGTTCAAGTCAAGTATATCAAGCATATATTTGTTTTGTCAAAACACATTTATGTTTTGTGTGGTTCATTTAACTAGTTTCTTCAAGTAAGAATTAAATACATCACAATAACCTAGAAAATCATTTGGATCAATAAGAAGAGTCTTATAATTACTTCATTACACATTTATGCAAGTCATAAATATCTAAGTGCCAAAAAACTAGAATTACAACCAAAAGGAGGACACATATCAATACATATTTTGAATCCATTTCCCAACAAGAAGAAGGCACTGATCATCCCCATTCTAAAACAATATTTCATAAAATATCATTTATGCATTTTGATTTTTAGTTGTAGGAGTATGAATAGTAGTTAGTTTTGTATTTGAATCATCTATTTCAAACCCTTATGCCAGTCTAAGATAGATTATTAAAAGATGATTTAATTAATTTTTTTTGTGATCATATGAAGTTGATGTAATGAAAAAGATTATGAGGATGATTTAATTGAAAAAATTGTCGATCACACAAACTCTCCAAATTCAATCTGCTTAATCACCACCATTCAATCTCAAAGAACAAGCATTCATTAGTGAGTAAGGGTAAACCCATCTAGGCATAACCGAGCCTTAAGAGCAAGGAATTCCAACCATCCTGGTTTATTTCATTTGTTGGCCACATCACTTGTTGAACCTGATCATAAAGCTTGACATACTTTTAGGGTTTAACAATCTGTTGATTTGGGAACCAACAATAGGTGCATTTGTGAGTTGGTCAGCTATGACTTGTCCTTTTATGGATTTTCTCTCAACATACTGGATGTCATATTCACTTAGTATCATAACCCATTTAGCTAACCAACTTGTTAATGTTGCTTTATTAAGGAGATACTTCAACGGGTTTATTTTAGCCACAAGTTTTGTCTGATGATTGAGGATATAGTGCCTAAGTATTTGAGTAATGAAAACTACTGCAAGTCAGGCACGTTCGATAGGACTGTAGTTGAGTTCATAGCCCACAAGTTTTCGATTGATATAATAGATTGCTCATTCTCTACCTTCATCATTATTTTGTGCAAGTAATGCCCCCAGTGCATAAGTAGTTATTGATATGTGAAGTATAATATGTCTTCCATCAATAGGTGACATCAAGACTAGTGGTGTTAGCAGGTAATCCTTAACCTATTGGAAATCTTCTTGACACTTGTATGTCCACATAAATGGTACTCCCTTCTGAAGCAAGTGTTGGAATGGTTGATATTTGTCTGCTAGTTATGCTATAAACTGTTTGATGGATTGGAGTATTCCTTGCAATGTCTGTAGCTGATTGATGTTGGTAGGTAGTGGCATGTCTATTATGGCTTTAACTTTAGCAGGGTCAACTTTGATGCCTCTTCTAGAAACAATGTATCCTAGGAGTTTTCCTGATGTCACCCCAAATACACATTTCTTGGGATTGAGACGTACCTTGTATTCTTCTAGCCTTGTGAAGATTTTGTCTAGTACTCGTAGATGATCACCTCACGTCAATGATTTAGCCAATAATTCATCCACATAATCCTCCATGAGAGTGTCCATGAGGTCATGAAAGATTGTGGTCATTGTGCGTTGATATGTAGCCCCATCGATTTTCAGTCCAAAAGGCATGACATTCCAATAGTATGTTCCCCAAGGACATGTGAAGGTTGTCTTATGTTGATCTTCAGGAGCTATTATAATTTAGTTGTATCTTGAGAAGTCATCCATGAGGGACAACATCTCATAGCCTATTGTCAAGTCCACAATTATGTCAATGTTTGGTAGAGGAAAGTCATCCTTTGGAGATACCTTATTCAAATCTCAGAAATTGGTGCATATGCAGACTCCTCCTGTTAGTTTTGTGATTGGTTCTAAGTTATAAATCCACTCTGAATAGTCAATGGGGCGAATGAAGCCAACATCCAATAACTTTTTCAGCTCAACTTTGACCAACAAGGCAATATGTGGATGCATTTTCCTGAGTTTTTATTTGACTAGTTTCGTGTCGGGGAACAATGGTAAATGGTGTAAAACCAACTCGGATCTAGACCAGGCATATGACCAAGCAAAGTTGATTTGTCGTTCTATGAAAAAGGCATGGAACTCTGGTAGTTTTGATTCTGTTAGTGATGTTGCAAAGTGGACAATTTTAGGATTTTTTTTTGTGCCTATATTGACTTCCATAGCTGGTTCAACGAGAATGGGAAACTTCTCTTGGCTCATGGGAAATGTGTCCAACCTCCATCCTTGGGCACATCGGAGAGGTTTTCACCCTTGTATGTGTCCTTTATTTTTACTCTTTCATGGTCAAGAGGTACCTTGTGGTTTTCACCTAGAGACCTTTCTTTTTTATGTTTTTATATTTTCATTTTTGCGATTGGAGGGGTGGAAAGACTCCCCAAATTAGGTCATGTTGTCCTATTCAATGGTAAAACCAGCTTTATGATCTCCACTAGGAATTCCTTCATGTAATCCCATGAACTCAACAATTGCTTCATCATTTTTAAAGATGTCTACGATGGGAGGTCCTTGTTGGTCCTAGTCTATCAGTTGTGGGTACACTAAGGGCATGCCATCATCGGTACTATCGAGGTTTAGAGCAGATACGGTAAATACAAAGGTTTTGTCAATATCTTTGGTCATGGTGTAAGATAGGTCAAGTTCTTTAAATGTCTCGGCCAACTCATAGTCACTAGATGTATAAGAGTCCCACTCCCATTCATTGGAGTCGATCTCGGTATGTTAGTCATCGGATGTCTTAGATGTCTCAATGTCCTTAGAAGCACTCACTTCCTCAGTAAAAAGTACCGTAGTATGAGGAGTGCCTATATTTAATGATTTAAACCCTAGCCCCAAGTTCTTTGGTCTTCCAAATGGTAGCAAAGGTTCTGTCATTCCATTTTTATTCAAGCCAATTCCATTGTGTCCATCGTAACCTTTGTTCTTCATGATTTCAAAAACTTTTCCATATTGTTCGATAGGTATTTGCTTGGGTTCCATGGCTTCTTCCTCTTCTCTATACATCCATGAGGTCACATCTTCTTCATTTATGGATTCCTTACTTAGGTCTCCCCATTTTGTGAAAGTTGTCATGGGAGATACTTGAATAGTGACCTTAGATTCTCTTTTGACTGTTGATGGTTTTCCATATGACTTACGTGGTGTAGGTAGTTGACTGATACAATAATATGATTTCATATCATATTCACCACATACCTTATCCTAGACCTAGGTTATATGATTGGGAGGTGGATTTTTGGAGGCGATTCCTTGGATAAGGTGGACAGATCGATGTAGTGAGATGAGGTGGATGACGAAGCTTCTTGGTTTATTAGCACTTGTTGTTTGGGTGTTCCTCTTAGATTGCTGTAATATTGAAATTGGTTAGGGTCACGAACGATTGTGATTTCGGTGCCATTATAGGGGAATTTTAGGCATTGATGGTAAGTGGATGGAATGAATTTCTTGGCATGGATTCATGGTCGGCCAAGGAGGAGGTTGTATGGGAGATCTAGGTCCAAGAGTTGGAATGTGGTATCTATTACAATGGGCTCAAATCTGATTGGTGTTGTTATAACACCCTTGGAAGAGCATTCTTCATCGTCATAGGCTTTGATGATAATGCTTTTTGTCGTGTCCACACAAGATTTAGAGAAGCCGAACGCCTTAACCAATTTAAGAGTGCAAATGTTTAATCCCACTTTGCCATCTACCAAGACTCGTCTGACTTTATGTTTATGAACAAAGATTTTGAGGTGCAAGGGGTCATTATGACTGGTCTTTTGGGTCAAATAATCTTGGTTTGAAAAAGTGACAAAGTGAGTGTTAGCTAAGTAGCCCACCATTTCCTGGAAGTGATTGACATTAAGGTTAGTTGGAACGAAAGTGTCTTGTAAAGATTTTTCAAGAATGACTCTGTGCTCGGGGGATATACGAAGCAACTTAGGGATGGATATTTGAGCAAGTTTTTTCCCCAAATGGTCTAAAAGGTTGTATTGTGAATTTTGTTGTTGTTTTGGGGGAGCACCTTGTACGGTCACCTTTTTTTATCATGTGTTTATGACATATTCTGGGGGCTTCTTGATGGTGATGGTATTGACATAATCATCTGCGACTTGAATGTGATGTATGGTAGTGTAGTCATATGTGACATTGGTATAGTTGGCATGGTTATTGGTCTTTGAACCCAAATTGGAGGCCTTTCCTTTTCCATGGTCTTGAAATGGATTTTTAAAAATTGTATGATCGCTATTAGAGGTCAGTTGTTGATTGTCCACTTTGATGACACCATTTTTAATGAAGTCCTGAATGATGTTCTTAAGTTGTCGGCATGATGAATTTGAGTGTCCTCTGATACGATGATAATTGTAGAAGGAATTGTTGTCCCACCATGAAGGTTTAAATTGCCTTGGATCATAAGGTTTTTCCTCGGGAAGTTGAATGATCTTAGACTACAAGAGTTGTTTGAGGACTGATTCAATTTGTTCCCCTAAGGGAGTGTACTTGCATCTTGTAGGAAATTTCCTTTGAGGTCTTTATTCTTGAGTGTTTTGAAGGGAATTTATTGTTTGTTTAGGGACACATGGTGGGTTTTTCAATGTATTAGCTCCTTCAAGTGTAAGTGTAGGACCAACATGTATAGCCTTCGCATCAACAACTCCATCATTTGTTACATTTTTGTTGCAGAACCAATATTTACTTTTGTCATTTGAGGTACCTTGGGCATTTTGAGTCTTGTTGTATGTCTTAAGTTCCCCTTTTGTGATGAGGGCTCTCTCAAGTATGGTGCCTTTTTCCACTAGGTTAGTGAATGTTGTGCAACAATGGGCTTACAACTAATATTTTAAATCTGTGATCAAGTTTTCTACGAACATGACAATCTTTTGGTTTTTAGGAATATCGACAGGACATCAACTATCTAAGCTCCTCCATCACTGGAAGAATGTTATGAATGACTCACCTTGACATAATGTGGCTATGTTGATGTTATTTTAAATGTTATAGGAAAAGTGAGTGATAAATTTTTCAACTAGTTCGTCCCATGATTGGATGCCTATAGGTAGATGGGCGAACCATTCTAGTGCTTGTCCTGCAAGACTCCTAGGGAATAGTCTCATGAGCTATGTCTATTCGGATGCAATGTCTATAAAAGTTGTGTGGAATTCTCTTACATGTTCAATGGGATTTTCTTTTCCTCTATACTTGGGTAATGTTGGCATGACATAGTTAGGAGGAAATGGAGGCATATATATGCATCTATCAAAGGGGTATGGACATAACTCTTGTGTTGAGTAAGTCTTTTTCATTGATATTTGCATGTTTTCCATTTGTTTTTGTAAGACAAGCATTTGATTGGCTAAGACATCATATTGAGTGAGTAACGTGTCCACGAAATTTGCAACTACATTGTGATAGGGACCCATATTTATGTTTTGCAATCCAACATTTTGAGTGGATGAATTGGTGTTGACTCTAGGTATTTGTAATGTGTTTTGATTTGGGATGTTTTGATTTGGAATGTTGTGATTTGGAATGTTGTGATTTGGGATGTTATGAGTATATGATGGGATTTGATTTTGGATGTGTTGTGGAAGTTGGAATTTGAGTTTGAATTTGAGGGATGTGTGAGGTGTTTGTATTGGATTACATTTGAAATGGGTTGGGAGTATTTTTACCTAGTGTGTTTTGGTTGCTATATTGGTGGAAAGGCCCTTGTGTGTTTTGTTGGAGAATGTTTGTATTAGGACCTTGTGATGTGTTGGTGTTTGAAGTGTTTATTGATGTCTTGGATCCACGAATATGAATCTTTCTCATCTTGTTTCTACCAAAAGGACTCGATAATGATGCACCCATGGCCTTGGATGATGACCCAAATGGGTTGAATGTAGTGCCAAAAGGTTGTATCATTGGTTGTGTCATTGTTTGTGTCATAGCTTGTGTCATGGCTTGTGTTCCAATAGTGTCGTGTGGAAGGTGGTAGAATCTTGTGTTGACCCTCCTAATGGAATAGTAGCATTTATTTGTGGGATATAATATTTAGGAGTGTCATGTCCTTGACTTTGTGTAGTTGCTTTGTTAGGTGTTGATTTTGCTTGAAGTGTGTTAACATCAAAGCCATTAGGAAGTTTTGGTCCATTATGAAATCATTTTTCTAGAAATCTTTGAGGGTCTAGGCTACTATCTCATCCAAAAATTGTGCCACATCAAGGTCTTGGGTGGTTGCCTCTACCTAATCCTCAGTTATGTCCTTGGTTTTGTATTTTTTAAAAGGAGTATGAGGACTAGGTGCTTCATTGGAAGAGGAGCCAAAGTTTAAGTTGCTAGTATAGTTGTAAAGGTCATCATCATCTTCTGGGAAGAAATTCATTTCCTTTCTCTTCCTTTGTGCTCTTGTTTGGACCCTAAAAGGACTTGCAAGTGTGACGAATGTGAGATGAAGCCTAAGGAATGATAATGCAAAAGGTATGAATTAAGCCTAAGGTATGCAACTAGACTATGTTTTTAAATTTTTTCAAGATATAGGGGATACCAAATGATAATGTACCAAGATAAAGAGTCAAAGTGACAATAGTCAAAATGTAGATAGGATAATGTCATAATGATCAAAATCTATGGTATGTCTATGACTAATTTATGCAAATGTAATGTCAATGTGATGTGGTGATGAAAGGGGTTGAGATGACCTAATATGAAGACTAAGCACTTTTTGGAAAACCTAAGAAAAGGTTGTCAACCAAACTAAGATAGTCAAAGTGACAAATTTGATTATGAATGACCTTAAGAGGGACAAGGACTGAAATGATGACAAGTGACAAGGTGGCATCAAACTAGACTTGTGAGTTTTAAGAACCAACCTAAAGGACAACGACTTAATTGATTTAAAAGAAAGGGTTAAGATAATCTGAATTTGTGACTATGGACTGATCTAAAGTCTAATAAATTTCCTAATCTGAGGTCTGCAATAGTATATGCAACTAAAAGGTAACCTAGAGTTTGACCTATGATGTATGCAACTAATGCAAAGGTGAGCCAATGAATGAAATGGAATGATAGATTTGAGAGTTGAAAGTACGTGGTCTGATGACAAAAATACAATTAGACATTGATTAGAAATAGGACTATACCAAATTTCCCTAAAATTTTTAGCAACTAGCAAATATAGTGTTCAAAGAAGCAACTGTGGTGTTCTGGTTTTTAGCATATGCGATGTTTTGAGAAGCAATTGCGGTGTTCTGAGAAGAAAATACAATGAACAGAGTGTATGTATTAATTTGATTGATTTTGACCAATTTTTGTTTTGTATTTTGTGAAATTGTGATGGAAAACATAACAAACAATCTAAAAATAGTGTCTTGGCTGGTTTGAGTGTCAAAATATGTGATTGTAATGTGTATGTTCAAAGGTTATTCCCCTTAATTTCCATGGGTATAACACAAATCAAAGAAAATTCACACACATAAAACACTTTCCTATCCTATAGTCAATGGCCAATGGCGCGACCCTTATGCCCACAACTTGGAATCTCTGTTGACATAAGTGAGGGACACCCTTTTGGGGTGTTTGTACTCTTTTCTTCGAGAGAGGGCAGATAGGGGCCTCCTAGAATGGAAGGATAACCCAAATCACCCTCTCCCTAGAAAGCTACAAGTATAAACAAGTAACTTATGCAACACCGAGGATTTCTATCTCATCTCAAGGGAGCCATATGGTGAGTAACTTTTGGGGTATGATGTGCATCCCCTGCACTAAGTGTGACACAAATAAATATTCAATCATTAAGGGTGGGCCTCTAACTAATTTATCTTTTAGTCGTAACTCAAGGACCTACCTCCTAGCAAGTGGAACAGATGGGCAACAAGGCAGTTTGGACTTGGCTTTCACCTTATAGTTTTATATATTGGCCCGAGGGAAAAAATAGTTGGGGTCACCAAGGAGTTCTCTGTATGAATGTGTCTCACTTTGGTAGGCCCACTCTGATGGGGTATAACAAAAGTAATACAAGCACATATTTTTGATCTCCAAGATCACTTAAAGTGCGAGGAGAGAGCATACACAATGTACTTGACTCACACTAGAAAGAGTTCATTAACCTTAAACAAAACCAAATGAGTGGTGTGATAATGCAAATGTCAAGAAGTGTTTTGTTTCCCAAGATCACCCAAGGTGTGAGGGAGGAGCATACACACATCAAAACAAGTACAAAATCACAAGACAATGGTTCTTTTTAAGCTCCAAATCGAAATGTGAAAGTTGTAAAGAAACTTGATGCAAGTTGTTTGTTCTTTTTAAGACCAATGAGTGTGGAAATTCAAGTTATTTTTAACCCAAATGAGTGTGAAATGCAATATTGTAGTTCTTTTTAAGCCAATGAGTGAAAGATGCAAAGTTGTTGTTCATTTTAAACCCATGAGTGAGATATGCAAGTTATGGTTAATTTTAAGCCAATGAGTGTAAATGCAAATTGTGGTTAATTTTAAGCCCAATGTGTGTGAAAGGATATTGCAAAATGATCCTACCTTAACCAAAATCAATAACAAGTTAGCAATCCTAAATGCAAATGGCTCCTCCAACCTAAACCACACGCTGCAAATCAGAAATCAGTAACAGAAAAACCCCTAGTCTACTGAATTGAAATGCATAAACTAACTTTTTTTTTGATAAAAATCCTAATTCTAGAAAATAGGCAAATGCGGTGCAAAAACTAACAAATATGGCTCACTGGATTTTGGCGAATGCGGTGCAAAAAATAGTGACTGTGGCTTTTAGAATGTCGACTGCAGTGAATGGTCAAAATCGACTGTGTTGAAGCCCTCAATAGATGTGCCACACCAACCTAGAAGCTGCAAAACACTAAAATCTAACCAAATTTGACAAAACCTGAAGTTGATATGATTTGATTATGATGTTAAGATGTTAGATAAAAACCAAAGCATTGAAAAACATTAACAAAAAAGCCTAAAAATAGCCTTAATGAAATTATTTTCCCTATATCTGAATAGATGTGTTGTTTGGGGTAGTGCTTGTGGTTCTCTTGATTTTGGTGAATGTGTCATTAGGGTCACAGTTGTGGTGTAGACCTGAAACTCAAAATTTCTAAAAAAATTCTTCCAAGTCTAGTTAGTTCATATCAGGTTCACCAATGTAGAATAGGGTAAAATCAAGGTTAAGGTTATAAAATGACAATACTAAAACCGCAAATCCCTAAACCAACAATGAAGTACAATCCAACATAGAAACATAAAACATAAATTAATATTACCTATGTCATGGTTGATTCACCTCCATTGTCCTTCTCCATTTTGCTTTATATGGTTGATGCCCTCAGATTTGAGTATGCAATGATAGCCTAATGACAATGATAGAAAAATATTAAGAGTATACTTGTCTCCTTAGCAGCATGTACTTAAGCATAAAATAGGTTGGTTGAAATGACAATGATAGGTGTCTTTTATAGAAATTCATATTGGAATGAATGACTAAGATTAAAAACCAATAAGATATGACAATCAATGGCCAAGAATGAAAGTTGTAGTATGAAATAGGGTTAGGGCCAAATTAGGGAAAAGATAAGACTAAGTTAAGGATGGACAGTTGAGATTGAATTATAAAATAATTCAATCAAGGGTGGAAATTAAATGAGGCCAAGAGATAATATTGACAGGGACAATGAGGTTGGCACAAAAAAAGAGGTTGTTGGAGGAATTTAAATAATTATAAAATTATTTAATTGAGGAGGGAAAGTGAATAATTAAACAATGAAAACATTATTAAATTATAGAAGACATGTGACAGGTTGACCTTTTGATTAAATAATGATTTAATTCAAAAGTGGGAGAAGAGGACAAATTAGTAAGCCAATTAAATAAATAAAATTTATTTAATTTGTGGAAGAAAAGGATAATGAATAACTAAATAATTAATAATAATTATTTAATTATAGTGGAAAGATAATAATAATTAAATAAATAAAATACATTTAATTATGGAGGAAAAGGGACATTATGTTGAAATGAACAAGACAAATGAGAGGGAGGGTGAATCAGTTGTAGCAAATTAAACCTTCAAAACCCTCAACACTAATTAGATCCATAGGCATTCATTAAGTCCTTGTTTTGTTAGATTGATTAAACATGAAATGTAGATAACACAAACTAAAATCACAACACCATACACATGAAAACACCAGATTTATGTGGAAAACCCAATGAGGGAAAAACCACGGTGAGGATTAGCTCACAATATAAGTAATAGCAAAACCAGTACAAAGGGGCTCATTGCTAGAATAGGATGCACTGTCCAAAAAGGCTCACAACTAGGGCTCACTACCACAGAAAGAATACAAGAAGATAGAAGAATAATGTTACATAGAGAAACACTTCTCAATGTAACAAAGATTCCACCACAATTTCTCACACTTCTGCAGTCACACATGAAATATTTTAGATGCCTTTAGCTCATTGCCTTCAAAATCCTAACATGAAATTCACTCTACTCTACTCAATTTCACATCTCATTACACTTCACTCACAACAATCTTCCATCTATCTTGCTTCTTACTCTTTCGTCATTCCTCTTGCATCAACACCATACATATTTATATGAAGCTCCATCACAAACTTTCTCCAATGTCAGCCACTAGCTGTTATACATTCAAATTTGAAATAGGTTGGCACCCAAACATTCCCATGGAGGATAGGAACGAAAGGTGACCTACAAAAATCCTTAATTAGGACCCAAATAGATCCCAACACACTTCAACATGCTTCCACAAGCCTCACATGTAGTGTTAAACACAAGGTCTGCCAACACCCATGCAAAACACCATAAACATTAAGTACACGCTTCCTTAGATCAAGGTGAATGTTCTAGGCATCATAATTTACTTGAAATCAATCTAGAACAATCCATGAACTACTTAAGATTTCATCAAACATTTCAACCAAGCTTTGCGTCAACAACTAATTTAACTTAGGATAACTGATAACCCTTGTTCGCACACTGACAAATGAAACTTACACTGTACTGCACCAAATCAAGTAAAAACTTGAATTTAGAAAGATGCAAGCATTACTAACAACTTCCCAAATCCGTACAAACTGAATCCAAATAGTAGAGAAACATGGAGCAAATACATTTCTCCCAGACCACATAAAACATTATTAAACAACTGGCTCACAGACAAGTGAAAATATCTCACATTGTACAATGATCCAAAAACCCAAATTCTGAATATAGCAACCTCTGTCATCCTTGAATAACTTGTAAGAACCACACAAGCATAGCATCAACATAGAAAGAACACAAAGTGCAATATGAAAGCACACTATGATCATTTGCACAACACAGTTTACTCTATTTATTAAATTTTCTCAAAAGCACTTGGAAACCAAGTACCAGAACCATCATCTCAGATCATTCCAACTCATCTTCAGACTCTGCAACAAAAGAATAGCTCCATGTACTCACAAAACTTCCTTAAGGTCTCAACTACACATGCACAACCTGTTTTCCTCTTTTCACAATTTTCTCAATATCCTCAACATCTTCATCTCATAGTTGACATCAATGACAACACCAGCCAATAGATTTCCTATTGAAATCAATGACAACACCATCATCCTTGCAACACATTAGTGGTATATTTAAATAAATATATATTTTTTAATTAATCAAAAGAAGAAATAAAAGGATAGAAATGAATTAATTAAATACTTAAGATTATTTAATTAATAGAATAAGTATGACATAGACAATAATCAAATAATTAAAATTATTTATTAAGGACGAAAGGGGGATTTATGAAGAAAAATAGAGTTCGTAGGCCTAGGAATTTTTTTTAGTGTCTACAAGTTGTTTAATTTTACAAATTTTTAATGTATTAAACTTTATTTTTGTGGTTCTTTTAAAGAATCAATTTTCAAGACTTGTGGACAGTTACAATTGGAAATGCTTTAAATATGTAATTAAAAGAAATTTGAAGGGTCTGAAATTTTGATCCCCATTACACTGTGATATAAGAGTGAGACTCGATCAAAGAAGGATCAATAGAATTTTGCATGTTCCTTAATGAATTCTTTTGTTTGAGTATTTGAAAATTGAATATAATGCCTAGTATTTATCTTTAAGTCTGTGAACTTGGGTAAATGTTTGAATATTATTTTCTTGTGTCAATATGATATTTTATCATGTGATATTCATTTCCTTCTAGGGTGAAGTAGAATTTAAATCTGAATAGTTATTTATCTAATGGGTGTTGGTAGTCCAATCTTTGTGTTGAAGTGTTGGTGGTAGTTGTTCCTGAGTCTTATAACCTATATGTTCAAATTGGTATTTTTAAAATTCACTTCTCCATTTTAATCATATTCGTGTCATTGCTATGGATAGATGCATTTTTTTTTGCTTGGTAATAAGATTTTATATTATTCAAAAATAAATTCAGAGTACATCATTATTTTTAGGAAAAACCACCTTCCACCCAAAAAACCACCTACCACCCCAAAAACTACCAACAAAGAGATCCATTTTTTACAAGATTAAGCAAAAAACAACCCTACCACCTTATGCTAAATCTCTGTACATCTAAATCCTGCTCTAAAAAAGCCAAAAATTACAATCAAGACATAGTCATCGAAAGAAATCACCACCCTGCACTAAAGAAAAATTAACACTGCATCCCAAGCGAGGCTAAACCCCCAAAAAACACCCAAGATAAACAGACCATCGTTGGGGCCCTTCACAAACCAAAAAGAAATGCTCACTAACTCAAAGTGAGCTACCTAGATCCGGTTCATCCTCTGGCACTCCCGTCGCCTTCCTCTTCTGGAGTCAAAGCTCTCAGCCTTCCATACATTCTGCTTCTATCTTAGCCTAAGCAAGCACTGCTTCTACCTCCATCAATTGCACAAAGACCTTCCAACCATGTCTAGCCTCCTCTCTTCGACGTGCTTTAAATTTCCCTTCCAGCTACTACACAAACGTAATACAATTCTTGAAGACTTCATGATCCACATTTTGAATCCCTTCACGAACATCAAGGCCTTCACCCAGAATTTCCCACTCCAAAATTGAATCCATTCCATCCAGAAAATCCTTGTGCACAATTGCTTCCATGACCCCCTTCACCATTTCCATAGTCTCCCCCAAATCCAAACCCCACGCCATTATTAAGGAATAAACGTCCATGTTTATTCGATACTTGTGCCTTAAATCCCCAAACACCTTGCCAAAAATTAATTGCACACATTTCACCAACCTCTCATCATTGAACAAAAACATGCCCTTCAGTCTCCTTTTTGTCGCTTCGCTGAAGAATGGACACAATTGTCTCCGTGTCAAAAGTGTAAAATTTGCCTCCATTGAAACTCTATACCAACATTAATGCCACCCAACTTCACAACTTCTCTCAGCCTCTTTCTCCATGAATTGCTCAAAAGAAACATCAAGAAATGCAGGCTGAAAAAATTTAAACACACTTAACACTGCATACTCGGTCATTAATGCCAATTGCACTAAGAACGTTGCCACCCAACTCCACACCATTTTTCCAGTCGTTTCATCTACTTTGATCGATTATCAATGCTTACCCATTTAATACTATGTACTTACCACTTCTCAAAGAGTTAACTCCTCTAGATCAACGTGTCTTAAATCTTCAATCCTCATTTCACCTACTTCTCCAAAGGTTAAAGCCCATTTTGAAAGAGTGTCGACTTCCACATTCCCAGCTCTCCTTACATGACCAACAAAAAAATCATCAAATGTTGCTAATTCCTCCATAATTTTAGCAATTGTACTTTGAAGATGCCATGCATCAATGTTCCCTTTCATCACTGCCTGAATGATTATGAGAGAGTCACCTTCTAAATGAATTTTTGAAGCCCCCAATTTCTTGCCAACTCTAATAGCCATTAATTCTGCTAAGGCTTCAGCTACATCATTTGTCCCAACCTTCAAGTTCTTCGCCCCAAAAGCCAACACATTCCCTTTCCAATCGCGAACAATAAAATCTGCTTTAGACAGTCCAGGGTTCCCTTTAGAGGCACCATCAAAATTTAATTTCCACCATCCCTCCAATGTTTTTTCCCAAACAACCTCCACTGGCACCTTTGAAGCTAGATTAACCCATCCCTACCCCTTAACAGGCCGGCTATGGATAGATGTTAGTTTTCCTTTACTACTTTCTATTTAAAACTATACCTCACTTTTTAATTCCATAAAAAAATAAAATTTTATCATACGAGGGAGTTGTACCTTAATCCAAATTTAGAGGGAAGTTAATCAATAACTTACCCAACTATTTGCTAATGATTTATCTTCTATTATGGGTAGAAATAGAGTAACAATAGTTAAACATTTAACTTGGAGACAAATTTGTTAATTGACAAAGGGTATTGTTTGAAATCAGATTTGAGAAGGAAAGCATTGCATTCAAAGTTGTGAAAGAAAGATTATCTATAATCAGATCTTCATGAAGACATTATCATCCATTGAATAATTTAAAGGTTGGTTCCTATCAAAGAAGAGATCAATGTCTCTTGCTAAGTTTGTGCTCAATTGTGGGGATTGGTGTCTTCAGTGGGTTGGTGCCTAAAATTTTTATAAATGGGGATTGGTGCCTACAAAAGAAGATTGTAAATGGAGTAGGTTGGGGCATTCAAGAAGATCAATATATATAAGCAATATTTTATCGTGGCTTTCTCTTGCAACGGTTTCCATGTAAATGATGTGTTTATTTTATGTTCTAATTGTTAGATCTTGCAAGTGTGTTATTGTTGTGGTTGATTAAAGTTTAAATTGGTAAAGATTATTGTTATACTGATTAACCCCCTCTTAGTATTGTTGAATGCACAAGACAACTAAGAGGGGGGTGAATCAGTTGTATCTTAAAACTTCAAAACCCTCATTAACATTCAGATCCACTTTCATTCATTAAATCCTTAATTTTGTTATGATGAATTAGCATGAAAAGAAAATAACAAAAAACTAAAACAACTTAACACCATACATAAGAGAACACCAAATTTATGTGGAAAACCCAAGAAGGGAAAAACCACGGTGAGGATTAGCTCACAATATAAGTAATATCAACATCGAATACAATAGGGCTCACTGTCGGAGGGCTCACTGCCACAAAGAAGAAAGGTTCACTGCTAGAATAGAAAAGAAGATAGAGAAGGCATGTTATAAAGAGAAAAGCATCTCAATACAATAAGGAATCCACAATAATGACATCAACACTTTTGCAATCTGATTGAAGAATTGTAGCCACCTTCTGCTCACTGCATCCAATAAACTAACAAATGAAAGCTCACACTATATTACTCAATTTCACACTCTACAATTTTTCACTTTGCATCATTCGCATTTCTCACTCCTATCTTCACATCCTTCAACAACTTAACTCATACTTATATTGTCTTCAACCTTGAAATATTCTCCAAGGTCATCTATGTACCTCAAACGTGCAAATTCAAATTAGTTCGGTGCCAAAACACTTTTGTGGTGGGTAGAAGTGAGTGCAAACCACATCAAAACTTAATTGGGACCAAAATCAATAACTCCACTCAACCACACACTTAAACAATAATTATCCATCGCATGTAGTGTAAACACCAGGTTGGTCGTTACCCGTGCAAACACTATTAAACTTTTAAATACATGCTTCCTCAAACCCAAAGATGACTTGTGAACCAAAATCCATGCTCAAACATGATCTAGAATATTCCATGAACATCCTAAAATCCAACAAAATCCTTCAGAACAACTTCCACCTGAAGAATGTACAAACCCAATACACTCAGACTACTCTGCCATACATTGTAACTCAAAAAGTCATCTTTTGAAGCACAAAACCTAAAAAATCTTGAATGAGGTAAACTACCAACAACATCAACAAACCTTTAGAATCGTAAGGCCTGAAACACAACTATGAAGAAATGCAAAGTAGAAACATTTCTCCCAGACACCTCTGTAATGCATAGTCACACACTGGTGAACAAAACTTCTTCTATACAACGATCCAACATACCAAATCTTGAATATAATAATTCTACCTCTCACCAACATATCTGAATCACACAGGAAAATATTTAACCTAGAAGAAATGAGGAGCAAAACTAGAACATAACTCTGTAACCCAGAACACCACTGCAACACCCTATTTCTTCTATTTATCAAATTTTCTCAAAAGCACTTGGAAACTAAGAACCAAAGAAAAATTCTCATCATCTTCAGTACTTCCACAACCATAGAAAAAATCTTATCAAAGGAAAACTAGAGGTTGACACCAACAACTTTACTAGTGACAACATAATGCAACTAATCAAAGCATAGATAACATCAACTGCTCATACTTGCAACCATCTCGCTCAACTACAAGCATTAATGACAACATAGACTTATTGACATCAATGAAAACACTAAATGCTCATACTTGCAACAATTATAATTGCGTTCTCATCATATCCCTTATTCAAATCAATTATCTCACATATTATATGTATTACACATTCATTTAGACACAAATCATACTTAGCCATCCCTTCTTGAAATCAATCATCCCATGTATTTTATTTAAAAATATTTCCCAATAATGATTGGTTGTGAACTAATTAAAACACAATATAAATACAAAAATGTGTTCCAAAAATATAAAGAAATCTTCCTAGAACAAATAATTGAATAATAGAGATAATTCATATAACAATGATGGAAACATGTCTCATATTAGTTTAGTGGAGAAAGCATACATGTTCATTTACAATGAATGTTTGTAAATAAATCTACTTGTTGCTCACCTAGAGAATCTAAATGGATTCTTACACACAAGTAGAAATTTTATAATCATTATTAAAAAGTAATTTCTATGTACAATTGAATTATAGATCTCATCTTGCTTGGATAATTAGCTCTTTTCATTCACTGTGATGGTCTTGATAATCTAGTTTCATTTGTAAATATTTTCAAATGTTTATAAAAATGAAAAAGAGGGAAACTATTTGATGTTAGAGACACTCCAAAGGGAAAGCAAGATGCTTTTCCAAAAATAACTACCCTTGATGTGGAATACAAGCCTGACGATGGAAGGAAATTCCCATTTGACTATTTACATGAATCCCTTCCTCGCATGTTATAACATAATCACTTCTCAAGGAAATAATTGTATATGTCTACATGAAGGATGTGATTTTTGAAATAGCCTCTTCCTCTTTCACATGCATGAATGATCTCTTCAATAAAGGACATTAATCCTATATGACCATTGGTTTCTATTTGATATGGTTCTAGCATAACAAATGTACACCATCCTTAATTAATATAGCCTTAGAGAAATGTCAAGGCTTTATACTCTTCCACAACTTTTTTAATAATTGTTTTAGAATTATATACCATTAAATAACTTAAAAAATTGAATTAAAACTTTGAAAATATCCAAAATTCTTCCCTACATCAATACTCATAAGATAATAGCTACAAAATTTACAATACTCTTGACCCCCCTTCATCCTTCTCCCTATTAAAATGGAAAGGTTATCTTTAAAATAACTCTTAGTTTTATGAAGGCATGTTATAAGAATGAGAGAATCCTCATCTTCCTTTTATAGCATGAGATATGTCCCCATTATCCCATTTTTATGTACTTGACTACTCACCCCATGTGATATAATTGAAATTAGCATGTGTTGTCTTGTCAATCTATTGCATGGTGTTGTCTAAACCAAAGATACACCACATATTTGTGCCATCCAGTAAACTAGCATCTAACTAACAATCATGTGACACACTTTGTGATTGTTTAATTACATAAACTTTATTTCATTGTACCTCTAACTACCTCCTGACTATTATCCTAATGGTATTTGTAGATATGCATGACCCCTTTTTGTAACTTTCCCTCCATAATATAATTTTGTGTCATAAAATTTGAAATAATGATTAAAGAAGAGAAAAATAAAGAATTAATAACCTTTTGCAAATGATTATGACCATTCTTCAAATTCATCATCACTTGGTCAATCAATCCCTATAATTATCTTTAACTTATTAATGTTAGCAATGTATCAATGTCTAGTGCAACTCTCACCTCTCTAATGAAGTTGTCCATTTTTGCCCCAAGGGACAAGGCCTTGTCTATTTGGTGAGTGAATAAAATTGGATCCGAAATTTCATCATTCAATAGTATATTTAATAAAGGTGGATATTAGTCCATTAAAATTTTCTTTATACCTCCACATCATCTTCTTTTTTCTACTTGATTATTTGAGTATTGGGATATCAAAGATAACAAGATACTAAATATGCTCTATTTCATCTTTCAATATGACTTTTATCTTGTTCATAAATGTGGACATATCATATAATAATTTGATTACTTTATATGTCTATATTTTTTTTAAAACTCCTCAATGCATGCTTCACATTCCTAAATATTGTTTTAATGGGTACAAACCTTGGAAGCCACTTTACATTTACTTCAACTAATTTATAAAAATATTGTATTTGACATAAGAAATTATAAAAAATTATGTTGCATTCCCATAGGTTATCAATCATTCTAGTTAGATTTGATATCATGGCTACAATGACAACTTTAATAAGCTCTCCAATATATTGTCTAGTTTTAGTTACCACTATTATCTATTTTCCTCTAGATCCTTTAACAATTTCTTCAATTTATTTATACCCTTTTGTAAAGCATCAAAACCTTGAGATACACTTGGAGGAGGCATAATTTTTGTTGGGATCAATTCTTAGATCTATGCCTTGGGTTGGTCTATGTTAGCCTTTTGATTACTATATTCTCTTGTCAAATTGACATTCTTTTTGAGCAATTTACTATTATCATCTAGTAAATTCTTAGTTGAAACTTCACTAAATTGTGTTTTATGGATTGCAATAGATGTTGAATTTCAAGAAAAAACATCCCCAAATCTTTAGGAAATTAATTACACAAGAAATCCCTAATGATCATTGTGTATTGCAAGTTTGTCATATTTTATAGCCACAATCCATCTTTTTTTTATCTGTAAGTTAGGTATAAGGGAGTCATACCCCATAAAGGAAAATTAAAATAAAGATAGTGCATGCCCAGATAATCGGGGTGCATAAGAATTCCTACTATCACTAAGGACCATGGAAACTTATCTTAATATGGGAAAAATCTAAAAATTACATTCTGGTATTTTCCCTCTTCAATGTTGAAGGATAACCCATTAGCCCTTGGAAGTATGGGCAACATCTTTTCTTTAGAAAATTTATTCTTTATTGAAGATCTTAGAGCCATTTGGTGCTTTTTCATTTTAGGAGTAGACCGCTTTCTCTTTACTTTTGTCCACTCCTGCTCATTATGATGAATACAATCAGGGGATGTTTCATTGGGGTTGACCTCCTTCCCTTCACCAAAAACAACCCCAACAACCTTTGGGGTTGCTGGATCCACCTCAAAAATCTTTAGAAAATTTTAGGTTTTCTTTCTCCAATGAAGATGTGGGGGAAAAAAAGGAGTCACTTACAATGTCAACCTCATGTGATGCCTCAACAAGAACCTCTTTTTCAATAGGTAAAGAGGGAGAAATTACCTTTGAAGCATCCTCTTGAGGAAATTATGACGAAGAATTATTTTTCAATCTAGGAGAAACAACATAATGATTGGAATCTACCCCAATCCACCAAGATGGCCTTCTGCTTGTTGCCTCATTGTCGATCTCATGAGTTTGCACCTTATGACATTAGTGAGTAGAGTGATCGATTGAGAAACATTTCTGACATTTGAAGGTGATTTTTTCATAATCTATTGGCTATATCTAACATATGTTACCCACTTTTAGAGATAGCTTCATAGGGAACCCAATAGATAGATCCATTTCTACACATAAACGAGCACAGGTAGAGCTCCTATAATTAACTGTTTCATTGGAAGTGCAATGATACTTACCCAAAGTATTACTAATAGCACACAAACAATCCAATTCCCAAAATTGAAGGGGAAGATATCAAATTCCTATATTAGTAATAACCATCTTACAATTCTTCCCCCAACTGTAAAAATAAAGTTTAATAAAATAAAAATTAATAAAATTAAACATCCAAATAAAGCACAACTACTATTGAGGTGGCTAATTAGGTGGGGCCGCATGTGCTTCATCAGTTGTTGGGTCATGCTGATTAGATGCCATACGTGCTTTGTAGTCCTTAAAATTGTGATATTAAATTCCTACATTAGTAATAACCATCTTATAATTCTTCCCCCAACCATTGGTTTGTTCATCAAATATCGTATGATTGTATGGTATGTATAAATAAAAATAGAGTATCCAGTGATGTAATGTCTAAACTTATTAATGACATATACCACTACCAACATTTATCTTTTAGTAATTGTATAATTAAGCTCCACACCTTGAAGATTCTTATTGATATAGTAAATTATATATACCAAATTCCCTTCTTTGTGTCCTAGAACAACACCTATTGTAAAACTAGAAGCATTTGTATGTATGTGACAATGAAATGTTTAGTTAGCTCCTCTTAAGATAGGGGTATTTGTGAGGGCTGCTTTTAAGACTTCAAAATATTCTTGGCATGTAGGGGTCCAATCAAACTCAATGTCCTTAGAGAGGAGGAAAAACAATGGGACTGCTATCTTATTGAAATCCTTGATAAACCTCCTATAATAACCTGCATGTACAAAAAAAATTCTTACTATTGAACATAGGTTGTCATTGATGTCAAATGAGTAATTTCAAGGAGTAATGTCCTTGATGACATATAGTTCTCACTGATGTCTAAGGAGTAATGTTAGCTGAGCAATGAGAATTAATTGTAATCGTACTTGAATTATCATTGTATTTTGAGTATAATGAAGAATACTGACTATAGTATGCTTGCAATATCATGCTTGTATCTATTCATGGTGAGAGAAGTAATTCAAAAGTTTGATCTAGAATGTTTGAGGTCAGTTACTTAGGGCAGAGAGATTTCTCTGGCAATATATTCACGACCTGTATTTCTTCTTGAAGGTAACAATGGGACTGCTATCTTATTGAAATCCTTGATAAACCTCCTATAATAACCTACATGTACAAAAAAAATTCTTACTATTGAACATAGGTTGTCATTGACGTCAAAGGATTAATTTCAAGGAGTAATGTCCTTGATGACATATAGTTCTCACTGATGTCTAAGGAGTAATTTTAGCTGAGCAATGGGAATTAATTGTAATTGTACTTGAATTATCATTGTATTTTGAGTATAATGAAGAATACTGACTATAGTATGCTTGCAATATCATTCTTGTATCTATTCATGGTGAGAGAAGTAATTCGAAAGTTTGATCTAGAATGTTTGAGGTCAATTACTCAGGGCAGAGAGATTTCTCTGGCAATATGTTCACGACCTGTATTTCTTCTTGAAGGTGATTTGTGGTTTGTGGTTTGAATGAAGAGTATGTATATACATGTTCTATCATATTCCACAGTTTTCAAAAGTTATGTTTAGCATGTAAAAAGTTTGAAGTGATAGAAGGGTCACTATGTTGGTTATTTAACCAGTTGTTTCGAAACTGTGTGACAATGGCTTATAGCGTGCAACATCTAGAGATAGCATGGGATGATAAAATAGGTCTAGGTTAAGGTTCCTATAGAAGTGCATGACATCATGATCTTTTGGTGGTAACTAACCAATGAATAGAGAGCAATCTGTGGGGGATCTAGATCAGGACTCAGTATTTTGAGAGCAGAGGAGTTGCATAGCCCATTTGTTTGCTTGGTTTTTAATATTAGAGCCACAATCCATCTTGTTAGTGCCTCATATGTGGGATTATATTTAGAGCCAAATAAAAAAATTCTAGCTCGCTCAACACTTGTAAACATGTCATCATGATCACTTAGGTTCTTAGATTATCAAGAGTTATATCATATAATATATCCTATCCTACAAGAAGCTGATGCCCACTTGATTTTACTAATTTTCTTGCCTATTATAGGGTCATTTTTCTAGTATTTAGTTCATATCCTAATGATTGTATTTTAGTTGTCTCCCATTAAAATTACATACTCCACCTTAATTTTAACATCACTTTTTACTTTTACTTTCATTTTAAATTCATCAATTTTAATAAATTAATCAGTCAAACATGAATTCATTGTAAGCCTTTTTATTATGTCCTCAAAATAATCGCTCTCATTAAAGAATTGTGAGGAAAGGCATCTCAATCTTGCATCCTAGTGTAAGAATACAAAAAATCTATTTATCTATTCTTCTATTTATATATTTTGGTTAATTATGTCTTCTATTATCCATTCATTCTACTCTTAACCTATTTTGTATATTTTGTATATTTTATTTTTGGTTTTGATTACTTAGTGTTTTGTTAACCTATAATAGTCTTATAGTCAATATTATTTTATATGTAAATCTTATATTAGTCTTACATTAGTCATTTAATGGTCTTAGGTAACATAGTGAAATGATAGTGTAACCAATGGAAAATTACAGCACTTCAGACAAAGTATTCATCACCCCTATTTCAAAATGGACATCACATGCTCACCCACCATTCTAGCTTGATTTGTAATGACAATTATATTCTATGCATAGGATATCCCCTTCATTGGGTTGTACTAGCCCCAAGAATAATCTATTCTCTTATTTTTATTTACCCTGACATTTCTACTAAGTAATTCCTATGCATAAGCTATTCCCTTAATTGGATCATCTAATCCCAAAAATAACCTATGAACTCTCCATGGATCTATCTTACAAATAACTTCATAAACTAAAGTATAGCTATGTAAGCTTCATCTTATCATAGAATAAATACTCTTTAGTAAATGACTCCATTCAAGAATATATCACATCAATAAATGATTCAAAAGTATATTCTTGTCAATAAATGACCTTAGTTAAAAGGTATGACCTCAACAATAAATAACCTCAATCAAAAGAATAGTCATATCAATAAATGGCTCATTCAAAAGTATGGTCTCAACACTAAAGAACACTTATTCAAGAGTGTAATCTCATCAATAAAAGACTATTCAAAAAGTAGATTCATGTCAATAAAATGACTTCATGTCAAGAGTATAAAACAACCAACTTGGTAGGGAAATCCCACCTATGGCTCCAATCAAATAGTAATTCACAAATTCAAGTGATCAACTTAATCACATAGGTTAATCTCATCCTTAGTTTTATCCTAATCCCAAGATAATATTAATAATCAATGCTCAATCTGAACATGTAGGTTAATATCAACCTACATGCTTAAAAAAAGATCAAATAAACAACCCAACCAAGTAGGTTATTCTCAACCTAGGGTTTCAATCAATAATCAAGTAAAGCAACTATCAAGTGATCATTCTAGTATAGATTAACAATATGGTTTGCATGATGTCACATCCTATCATTGATGATAGGTCTCCCAAACCATTACTATTGTTGTGTTGCTAGCCTTATTATTCCCAATGTTTTCCTAGCACTATAAGCTAAAAAATTCAAGATATTTTGCCCCTAAGATATTGATATAATCTATATTTCACATTTCTTTCTACAAACATATAGTATAAACTATCCACATAAAGTCTAAATAGAAACACATCAAATAAAATCTCATATAGGGTATATACAAGCATTAACCTAATAGATAGGTTCCATCAAAGCAAGTAATATACAAGAGCATTCAAACATCTCAACTTACCCATACCATTCTTTCCAACATAGTATTCAAATCTATTTAACTTTTCTGTTATAAAAGACAAAGGTATAGAAACTAGAATGCCTATTTACACAAAGCTCCAATTGAATAAACTGGGTTCCTAGAATATCCCTCTCCACAATCAACTTGCAACTTTAGCAACTATCACTATTTCTCTCCAAAATGCTCTTTCCAACCCTCTCACAAATCTTCTCACCAACTTTCTCACAAATCTCTCACTAAACTCAAAAGAACAAAGCAATATTAAGAAAATAACAACAAAATGCAGATATGCATCCCTTTGAGGTAAAGAATACCTCTGTTTATACACAAAGATCAACAAATAAATGCTACAAACATGGTAACAAGATTGACACTTCTCAATTCAATTGGTTCGAATCAGCAAGGTAAAGAAAATGTGGCAAATTACAAACTTAAGACTCAACAATACTGCACAACAAGTCGCTTCTATCATGGAAAACAAGAGTATAATTAAGATATGCAAGGTAAATAATCACACAAGTCAATTCTCTATTTTCCAACTTCTATTTGACTATTTCTCACATTTAAATTTGGCCTCCATCGCTGGACAAAGCTCTCAAAATAGACTTCTAATGGTATGCAATTATTCATAATTTGGAACTACATAAACTTCTTACGTGCTATTTTGGTGTTTTAGATATAAGACCAAGCCAAATCTTTTAAATGTGTTTCAGATTGCCTTCAATACATTTGACTATGTCTTGCAACTCATTTCCATGCCTCAGATTCTATTCTATACATAGTATTTGCTATGTTAAATATGTTATGCATTGCCTTGATTTGTTGTGCCTCAATCCTTATTTCATGTGCAGTTTTAATCATCCTTATGCTAGCTTTTTATCAAGTCATTCTCTTGCCATTTCATTAATATAGGAGCTGTCCAAGCACTTATTAATATAGGCATTGTCTAAACTCTTTCCCAAAACATGTTTTTAAATGTATAACAAATGGCTTATAAGCTTGTGCTATATATATTAGCGTTGTACTTTCTAGAAAAGGCTTTTAATATTATATATATATATTATAATAATCACATTATAATATATATATTAGTATATATATTATTTATATATAATAGTATATATACATTTATATATACACAAAAATATCCCTTTTAAATATGTAGATATATTTATTTATATATGAAAACATATACATTCATATATACACACGTACACACACACACACACACATATATATATATACATAATACATATAATTACGTTTTCATCGACTAATATATATATCAAATATATACATACATACATATATGTGTGGTATATGCCCATTCAATTTCCTTATACAAACGATGTACTCGTGCATGGGTTATCGTTTATACTCACACACATCTATATATATTATATAATCATCGATTAGAAAATACACAAAGAAGAAGTCACACATATCAAAGAGACTCAATCATATAACCCAAATCATGAACAACTAGGAAACTAGAGAATAAAAGCAAAGTCATTCAATCAACCTCAAACATGAACATTCTCATACAAGATCATGCACTAACAAGACTAAAGGTAACTTACCATTTCCCAAACTATCTTGACTTGACTTCACTAAATTAGAGGTGTGTGTGTGTGTGAAAGCTCAGTACAGGCTTATTAAGGGTTACCAGACCAAATCCTTCTCCTGAATGATACTTCCCCTTCCTTTCGGAGGCGTGAACCTGTACCTACATCTAACTTAGCACATAGTAATAGTAGTCAGATGTTTACATGAGATCCACTTGCATCATAAATAATTTACATTATAAAATATTTGCATTGACAAAGCATATGAACATTCACATTGCAATATATATTTCATTAGTATAAACATAATCATGACTTCAAAACAATAACATCTTAATACCTATTTCAGTATTTCATTCATTTATCAAACACATCAAAATCATGATTTACATTCATCATCCTATTTATCCATGAAGGTAAAAGTAACTTGATAGCAAAGAGATGGGGTGTAACAACTATTTATTGTTATTTTACAACCTCTTCTTCTAATAATTAGTTAATCTACTTTCATTCTTTATTTTTCTTTTTCATTTTCTTCTTATTACTTATTCTTCCTATTATAAATTTAATTATACAATTATATCTGAGACCTTAATTTACTTTTAGTCCCCTTTTTCTTCTTATAATCTATTAATTATCTCTATTTTCTTATAATTATTTTATAATAACTGCATAATTATTTAATAGCCTTGAATAAGTCTAAGACAAGTCTTAAATATTCCCATAATTTTTAGTAGTCTTAATTTAATTATTTCATGGTGTGGCCTTTTCCATAATAGACTTAGAGTAAACTAGCAATGGCACCCTAGTGTGCAATAGGTACGCCAAAGAGTTTGTGGATGGTGAAATAGGGAGAGAATTTGGGATTATGTTTGTAGCAAAAAGGTTTGTGTCATCGTTGTGTGCATACTGAATAAGTGTTACAATGAACAGTAAAATATGTAGAATCTATAATTAAGTTTTATACGTAGGGGAGATGATCCAGTAGCTTAGTTGTTTATATAATGCACAATATTTGTGATTGCACAAGCATGCTGATGTGGCATCATATTTGATGATGTGGGTCTAAAAACTTAGTTATTAGTAGGGGGTTGCCAAGCAAGCAGTTGTAAAAAATTGGGAGTGAATTGAAATTTCCAGGTAGGATTAATAATACTCATACGAAATTATAAAAGTGGAACAATGACCCATATTTGTAATAGAATGTTTTGTATTGAATTGTATTACAAAAGAAAAATAAATAAAAAAATTTCAGAGTGAGCCATAATTTGAAGACATTTTAAGCATAGAGAGAAATAAAGATTTACATTTTAAGTTGAGCAAGTATTTAGATATAAGTGAATGCATAATTGATAAATGATCTACAATTTACACAGAAATGAAATTTACATAGTAATACCAACTGAGTAATGCTATTGATATAATTGAAATGATTAGCAATGGAAGTTACATAGTAATACTAGCTGAGTAATGATATTGACATAATTGAAATGAGTAATAGTCCAGGTAATAGAAATGATGAATAGATTTACACCTTCAATAATTCTGAATGATGAAAGCAACAAGTCAATATCAAATGAAGTCTGAAACCCAATTTTTTTTTGAATGATGAATATGCAGTTAGCATTGCCTTGTATAGAATCCGTTGGAAAAATATCTCTAATTGATATTGAATGAAAGTATTTGCTTTTAAATCTGCAAAACATGTAAAGTTGATAGCAAATATGTTGTTTATTGGACCTGAAAAGAAGAGCATGTGCATTGAAGAGCTTTGTCATTACGAAGCCAAATTTTAATTTTCAAAATGTTTTGAAAAGCTAATTCATTAGGGAAAAGTTGTTTAAGATAGAACTTCTAATAATGTAAAGTAGAACATCATAGTAAGGTTAAGATAAATAAATCATAAAAGTATTCCCAAAAGGCAGATTAAATATAAGCAAGCTCTAAAATGAGGTAACTAACTCATTGTGTGAAATGGGATGCAGTCCAATACATTGCTTTAATATTAAATTTATCTATAGTAGAACCCTCTGAATACCAACTTTCGCAACTTTGTCTTCATTGTACAATATGAAGGCAATAAAAAAATTGGTAACCAAAATCCAATTTCCACAATACATTAATAAAATAAGAGATTGTAAACCAATTTCTGTAATCTATCAAAATCATTTTAGGTCACGTAAAACAAGGTCAATTAGGAAAAAATGGTATTTTTTTTACACTGTGAATTAAATAAGATCAATTGGTAGATCTTTTAGAAAATGATTTTAATAGTATTATTAATTTTTTTTTATAAATATGGAATAATATTATATTATTATTTAAATATTTATTATTTATGTCATTATTTTATGTATTATATTATATTATATTATATTTATGCAAATTAATTTTGTGATATTCATATTAAACAGTACTATTGTAATCAGCTTAAAAATGAATACTAATTATATTGTAAACATCTTTTAAAAAATAAAGAACAGTGATATTTTATAATTAAAAAAAAAAACAAAATAGAAAGGGAGCTTTTATAAATAACTGTATTTTCCTTCCAAGTGCAGAGCACCATTTTGAATTTCAAGCGGCATGCTTGCCACATGCTTGTCATTTTTGGAAAATGATTTTTAATTTTATTGTATGATATATTTCATTGTGATATGAATTATCAACTAATTTATATTATTGTAATTTATGCAAATAGCAAGTTGAAACTATTTACTCTCACATCAAGATCAATTGTTGGCTCCCAAAAAGAATAGTTAAACCAAATGCCTATGCATTATACATTTAAAGTTTATAGACTAGATATTCTTCCAACTTTTTTTTGTATATTATTTAAATAAAATATAAGAAAAACTTGAATTGCAGTAAAACCCATTAACTTTTACAAATAAAATTCACAACTATGTTTTTAATAAATAACTCTATACTAACATTTTGATATTTAATTTTGATATTAAATATTAATACCATTAATTATAATTTTAGTATAACTGATAATAATGATAATACCCATATCTCTTAATATTTATTTTATATTTTACTCTATAAAATTTATGGTTTATGAGGATCCATGATAATTGGAAAAATTAATCAAATTAGATTAGCCAATGCCTAGACTACAACTGCTAGCAACTGGGTAGTAAAAGGCTCTGCGACTTCCTCACATGCTGGTTGCTTCCAAATTAAACGTGAATGCATACCTACGAGGGTCACTTCAAATTGAAATAAAAGTGCAAAAATAAATGAATTTATGTGTTGGTGACGTGTGACCAGCTCTATAGGCCTCTGCGGCTTCTTACCACCAGTTAACATTTCGTTGTTGCATTGTTGGTAAATATGAATGGTGCCAACCACTAAACATTAAATTTTACCATAATCTATTTTATTAACTTCATCCTAGGTTTATCCTAACAACTAACATGCCTCCACAACCCTAGTCTCCACAAGGCATTCATGTTATGCATCAAACAATACATCATGCCACCTATATATTGTTTTTCCTGTGTGTCTTGAATATGTGTCAATGCTCTCACCCTACCTTGAATTCAAGTGTTTGAGGCCAATTTGTTGGTGGGTGCATAGATCAGGAAAGCTAATTTGAGTGCCATGCAAATTATTTTGACCATGGTATCTATTACAATTGATCTCATTGATGGAATGCATTCGTTGTTAGATCGACTCCTCTTTGTGTGCTATGTTTCTTTTGTACATGGAGATTAAATTTGATACGAGATCCATAAGAGGAACGATTGGCATAGGACTGTGTGAGACTTGTTCTCTTTCATTTTCACATTGCCAGTATCAATTTTTTGAATTGTTGATTTTTTTTTCTTGTTTCTCTATATGGTTTTCACCTGTCTAGATTGTGTGAAGTAGATGTACATGGCTTTTGAAATATGTGATATACATGATTGTTGGTTAAAATCTTACAAAACCCTCCCTTTAAACTTTGATGGAGGTTCATACCTTGTTCGAAAGCTCACTTTTCGGCAGAGGCAGGCTGGACGCTGGCAAAGTTGTGGAGTTTAGCTTTAGACATGCCAATTGCATTTTCTTGAAAGTTTTTGTGCATACATTGTGATCAGAGAATTCCATGAAATCACACTTCTTTGAGGCATTATGTAAAGCAGTTCAAGTTCCTTGTGATAAAATAGAATGGGGGGTGGTATTGACCTTTCAAATTGACCAATGGCATAGTTTCTAGGGTATCATTTCCTTTCAAAATCTCTATTTTCTATTCCTTTCAAATTCTTTTTTTCCTATTCCTTTCAAGCATTCCTAGATTGTATCGTGAATGTCAATGCTATACCTTCCCAGGATTAGAGGAGTTTCATTCTGAAGTGTATAATGGTCAAGACTATACCTGCCCAATCATCGGCAAAAAATTCAATTTCAAATCACTGCAAATCAAGACTGTATGTGCCCTTGTGAAATCAAGGTTGTATGTGCCCTTGTGATCATGAGGAATGGAAGGGTAAAGCCTCAAAGTATTCCAAGATCTTTTCTTCTATGGTGGGATGGAACAGATAGTTTTGGATTTTTTTGGTAATAGAAAGGGACGCATGACAAGCAATGCACAGTACCATGTGCGGTGGTACGCGATAGCATTGAGATTTGATATGCTATGTTTTCAGACGCAATAGCGATGGGGAAAGCAACAAAAAAGGGTGAAAAATGATGAATGGTTGAGATACGTTCAACCTTCTTGCCTGCCCTGAGAACGACTTTGCACTGTCGATAGGAAAAATGAGCTCGTAAAGCTCATGTAGGATTATTAGGAAACTAGTTTATTTATGAGAATCGTATGTGACTTGTTAGCACCGACGAACCCGCTGGAAGTTGCATTTCTAAGATGCAGGACAAAATACAGGCAGAAAACAATCAACGGTTGCCAATGACTAGACTATCAACCACCCCTTCTCACTGATTTTTAGCCATTGATGGAAAAATTGAGATTTGAAAGCTCAGATAGGAAATTCCTTCGGCGTAAAAATTTCTAATCTTCTATCTATCTTTAATTAATCAATTATCTACAAATTATCTTATTGTATTCTTATATATTCCTGATGTCTTTTATATAATTACACGTCACGTTCTTTTTCTTAATCTATTATAATTTATCTTCTTGTTATAGTAAATTACCAGTTATTAATTTGAGAATCATATAGGAAGCCGGCCTAGAATCTGGAGGTTCAATCTCGTTATAGGTCACCCACAACCTGAGTTTGATCCAATGTTTCAACAAATTGCTGAATTTAATTATTCAAGCGTTCGAGTGCAATTTGTTTGACAATAGTTATAGCTTGATAGTCTTTTTATTTTATTATCCTTTTATAACTTCTAATATTTTTATATGATATTGCTTAACAATATCATATCATACTTGATATTAATATTATTTTATGTCTTTTTAATTTCTAAAAACTGGGCAAATTTTAACATTATTATTTTTATTTTATTTGTTCTATTTTTATCATTGGATCTCTTCCTTTCAATGTCATCCTTTTCCTCTCCTTTCCTTTGAGCATTTTGTATCCTGATTTTTTAGGCTTAGTGTCATCCAACCCTCCCCAACCCATCACCTATTTATCTATCCAAGTCTGCTACAACATTTTACACGATTCTCTCTATCTGCATTTGCATCCTGATGATGGATCATTGAGTATGATCCAAAATGTTAATATAAAAAATTGCACACAATTTCAATATAGAAATCACAACACACTATTGCCATGGACTATGGAAACTTCATGCTATTAAAAATTGTAGACACTGAAAAATGTCCTGAATCATATCATACACTCAAATTAGGTATACTAACATAATTTCCTCTTGAAACTCATCCTCTTTTCGCTTAATTAATTAAATTACCCTAGCCAATTAATTAATGACACCATTTTCACCTATTAACCTAATTTATCAAATCAGGTTAATTCACCCCCTTTCATGCTAACACTTCATCCTGTTAAATTAAATAAATCAAACTATTTAATTTAAAACCCTAAATCTTCTTATTTAATTAAATAACCCTAAGTTATTTAATAAATATCATTCCACCTTTCCCCCATTCATTAAATCATTTTATTTAATGAATATCATCTAATTCATCTAATTCCCCTAATTGTATAATTAATATTGTTTAATTATCAATTAAATCTAATTCCCCCCACTTGCAAGGGAATATTCCTCCTTTGCACATTCCTCCAAAAGGATTATTCCCATGGAATATTCCTTCCCCTTTTGTACAATTTAATTTAGTTTTAATTAACTAAATTATCCTTTTCCCTCACCCATGAGAATATTCCAAAGACTATTCTCTTTGCTCACTCATTTGGAAAAGGGGAATATTCCTTTTTCTCAACAAACAAACTTAGCTTCTTGATAAAGTTAACTTGTGACCTCTTGTGCAAGTTAACTTGTGACCTCTTGGACAAGTTGAAGTGTGTTTGTTTGAAGGAATATTAACTCTTGATTAAATCTCATCTTGCATTCTCACCCAGTTGATGAGAATCCATGATCCATGCCTCTTCTTTCTTTCATCCTTGACTATTGATTGATCTTTTTGATCTCATCCATTGATCTCTTTTTACGTATTCTATAAATAAAGCTTGCCTCTATTGAATAGGGATCCATCTTTCAAAAGAAAACTTGTGCTATTGAAATCACTCATACTCACACTCACATTTAGCACACATTTAACATCTTTTAGTTCATTTTAATTGCATTTAGTGAGTTTTAAGATTCCATTAATGGCTTCCATGATCACATAATGCATCCATTTAACTTGTTTATTAATTAGGGTTTGAATCTTTTAGTTTAAATTCCATCTAGATTAGCTTAGCTTTTGCATAACTAGATCATTTTTAGCATAAAATCATGTTAAATTAGCTTGCATCATGCTCATTTAGATTAAAATCATGTTTTCTTACACATCTCACAACCGTTCCATCAGTTTTCTTCAATAAAACTGACTGGAACAAGCTCATTTATCCATGGGATTGGGAAAGGGTTGTCGTTCCACATCAACATGACACCACTCCCACAACATGATAAGTTTTGAATGGATTAGAGTAGACATTTAAGTGCTTTCACAATTTAGTTTTGATAAATGTTTAGTTTAACTTTCCTTTGAATGATCCTATTGAGATTTGACATTAGTGGCTTTGTTATGCTTCGATTCTTCATAGATCAAGCGTAATTGGCCCATACTAATCTATCTGATCACATTCTGGTGCTAGAAGGAGGGAAAAACTAATCCAATTTAATCAATTTCTATCTCGAATTCTATTTTTTTTTACTTTTATAGGATATAGCGACACCCAAAATAATTTTAGTGACACTTTTGTTGGGCGTTGCCATATTATGACACTATTGTCATCTGAAACAACTATGCCTATTTAATATCCCGATGTTGATTAAACCAAATGGTGATGCTAATACTTTTTAGAGGTATTGAAATTTGCAAACGGCGATGCTCTTCAAATGGCAATGCTATCGTCGTCACTGTTGTCTCTGTAGAGTGATGCCCAAGTTCACTAGAGCGACGCTATCGTGAATAGCGATGCCCAACTCTGGTAAGAAATTTAACGATCATTTTTTAGCATGGGTTTTAATTTTTTCGCTTCATCAAACTATTAACATGCCTCTAATGTTGTTATGGTTTTTAGACTAATCGGGTTTTGTAGGATTGGACGATAAAAGTTGAAGTGAAGAAGCATTCTTATCTTTGAATCTTATAATTGTAACAAGTGTTTGACACTTTTGGGGCAATTATAACCCATCTATTATGCTTTTCATTTTATGTTTTAGGACCACACTAATTTTCAATTGCCTATCTTAAAAAAATGCTCAAACAAGACTAAAATTGAACCCTCACTTCAACATTTTACTTTGGGTTTAAAATTGGACAAAACAACTTAACATTTCGTTTGGTGCATAAAATGAATGTAGCTTAGCTTTAGGGGTTAAAATTAATGAGTGTTTGCTATGTTTTGATTTACATCTTTGATATTGAATGCGTATGCAATTCTCTCACGCCACTTGGTGATCTTGAGAAACAAAAACATTCCTTAAAACTTTGTATAAACACCTACATCTTTCATTTTGGATTAAAAATAAACCCCATGCTAGTGTAGGGAAAAGGTGTGGTGTGTGTTCTCTCCTTGTTGCATGAAAATTGGGATGATCAAACTACAAACATACTTCCTTTCTATTGTTTATCTTTAGAGGGCTTGCCTCCCCACTTTGAAAGGAGGGAATGACCCAAGCGGAAACAAGCTAAAGCCAAGCTCTTTCAAGTCGCTATATAAATAATGTATTTGTGATGAAAGTCATAAGCAATAGGTGTGGATGTGTCATACTGACATGTGTCTCCCTTAGTATCTGTGTGATACATCAAAAACTCTTCTTAGGAAGAGACTGGGAGGCCTCTTGATTCTCCATAATCTTGAGCTAATCTTGTCATGTGTATGGCCACCTTGAACGAAATCCCTTATTACGAACCAACTGTTTAGAAGCCAAAAACCTTTATGCTTGCTGGTGTAGGAACGGTCGTTCCGAAGCCACCCCACATTTGTACTATTCATTGTTGAAACAAAAAAATCCTTAGGATCTTTAGGATTTTGAGATTTGGTGGTCCCGAGAAGTGTGTACCATGGAGGGGAGCCAATGTCGCCAAATCTCTAACTGTTTGCATTGTCTTAGTGTTTGGAGAAACTCAAGTGGGGATTCAATAAGCAATATATTTTGGGCCTAGGATGGTAAATACTTGTGAGTCAGTTTAATACTTTGCTTGGTTCCAAAACATTACAAACATTCACAATCTTTTCAAAATTTCAAACCCTTTGGTCTAAAGTATGGATACCTCTTGAAATAGCCTTGATATTAATGCTTGTCCTAAGGATTTCTATCCTTAGAGATTTCTAAATATCTCGACTTACATCTCAATCCATATTTTCCCAAAGTTAACATAGGAAACTATGGCTTGAACTTCATCCTTTTCACAAAATGGGCATTGTGAAATTTATGATGTTTTTGACATAGACATGTATTTGAACATAATCAAGACAAGTGTTTGTGGTAAAATAAATTCACTTAAGCAAGATAAATTGACACAAATTGAACCCCACATGATCATTTGGAGACCGATCGCTCCCGTTGAATAAATTGACCTTGAAGGTCCTATCATTCAACCAAACTTTGAACTCATTAACAAAGAACAAACTGATATAATTAGTAGTTTGAGAAGCTTCAGTTTTGAAACCAAGGAAACACTAGCCCAATGGAGAAATGCAACCTACATCATAGATGAAGAAGATGAAAAAGTTGATATTGTGGCTAGAAGACCCATACTACCACCTGCATGGCAATAAATATCCTCTTTTTCATGATCCTAAGTTTCTCTAAATGATCTCACACAAAATTAGAATCCCCAAGAGAAGGTCTACAGGTCATCATTTCAAACTTAGGCATCTTACTCCAAAATCTCTCAAAAAACACCTTGCAACACTTCACCAAAATAGAACCAAGTTATTATACTACTTCTACAAACATGTTTCAAGAAACAATTCAAAATTTTATATGTTCTTTTTTGGTCAAAATCCTAGTCTTTTTCACGATAATGAACCTATCTAAAACATTGGGTCTTTAGGATTTGAAAACTTTAGAGGTCTAGCATGTTTCTCACTACCTTGTTCTTATCAAACAAAGGTTTACTCTAGGTCAACATTGGGTCAAACACTTCATTCACCCCTCCATCAAATTTCATCCTTCATCTCACCAAAATTTGCAAATTTTTTGAATACACTAACACTTTTTGACTTAATCATCTATCAAACCAACCCCTAACTTAGCTACTTTTTATGTGAAATGAATCCTTTTCTATGCATTTATGTGAGTTAGTTATCATCTTTGAACTAGTTTATGTTGAAGGTCATGAGTCTACCCTAAATATTTCCAAGTTCATAAAAATCCTTTATCAAACATCAAAACATGAAACTCTTAAGTCAAAAGTGTTGTCCAAAAATGTTTGCAAAGATCACTCCACATATCACCCACCTTTCCATCACCCATTATCATCATTGGTCCAAAAAGATTTAGAGCGTCCCTTTTACATAGATTTGAGTCAACTAGAGAGTTCAAAAATTGCAAATCACAACACAACTCTCCCAGAACTGACCTTAAATTTATGGTAAAAACAAGATCACAACACAAGAAAATCATGGAGAAAACCAAAGTCATATTTACCTCAAGTGATCCAAATCCTCTAGAATTTGATTCGAGAAGTCATGTTACTCCATCGCAACAACCTTCATCACCATCAAGGCCATATGTGATAGAAGACATCATGAACAACATGGAGCACCAAGACTTAGAGAACATAGTGCTCAACTCCCCATTTTTTGTTGCATAATCATTGACACAAGGCTTGGCGCCATCTACTATTCCAACAACTCCATCCCTAGGGCTAAATCAAATATCAACACCTAGCATTGTAGCTAGTCTTGCTAAGGACTTTGGCCATACTCTTCCATTTAAAAGCAACACACTTGTGGGTACCCTTGAAACCAACCCTCCATCCCAAACAACCACTTGGGCATCAACATTTGGCACTCCTCCCGTTCCTAAAGATCCCAAACAACCATATAAACCACTCACACTTCACTATTCCACAACAACTTAAACATTTTGAGGACACCCCTCTTCATCCATCCCCACAAGTACCACAAGTGTGCCCAACATTATGCAAAGTAGTGTGGACCAAGTGTCACAAGTAGACCCAAAAGGGAAAGGAAATACCCTCATGCAAAATCAACCTTTAATACCACATGGGACATCTTCATCCAATTCTCCCGTGGATACATCAAACACAACGGTGGTTCAAAACACATCTATCCCATCCATCATCAACCCACATCAAAACAATCCCTTGATCACAAACCCCATCAACCAAGGTAATACCTTGACCACATCTCAAACACAAGGGAATCTCCAAAACATCAGTCAAGGGACCCTTTCAATCAATGGACCCAAGGTCCTAATATGCCTTTAACATTGCAAAATATTATGATGCCATCGTCACTTTTCCGTTTGTCCCCCAAGTCATGCAGAATTGAATGGGACCTCAAATGTACATTCCTCCACCTCAATCCACTATCTTACAAGGAATGTTGAACTAAGGGAATTCCCAATCTCTCATTAGCAATTCGCTACCCATTCAAAACATCACCACTCAAAACCCATCACAAATGTCCCAACAACTACCTGATCCTACATTACAAGCTCATGCCTTAGCATTACAACAAGCACAACAAGCTTATCAAAAAGCCATCCAATAGAAACAACACTAGAAAGCAACCCTAGCAACACAACAACAACAAGTAGCACAACAACAACAACAAAAACAACAAGCAACCCTAGCAACACAATAAAGTAGCAACAACAATAAGAAACCTTAGCAACACAACATGCAACCTTAGCACAACAAAAACATCAAGCCCATTAAGTAGAATTAGTAGCACAACAACAACAATAGGCCCAATAACAAACCCTGGTGGCACAACAACAATAGAAAGCTCAACAACAAGTCTTACTAGCTTAGCAGTATTCCCAACAACAACAACAACAATAACAAAGTTCCTATTATAACCCTCAACAAAACATCATCAATACAAACACATTAGGAACATATACAATAACACCTCAATCACCTTCATAGAATATCACCCTACCATACACTCCCTACAACACCTTATCATATCAGAACTCATCCATCATCCCACCGTATGTTCCTCCACCAAACCCATAAGATGATCTAGCATCACAACTTAAGGCATTGTCACAAGAAATGCAGGACCTTCAGATGGGAAAGACAAAGAAGCCCCATACACAGAACCTACGTCCCTATCCATTCGATCGAAACATCACAATGGTACCATTCCCTCCCGGCTTTGAAATCCCCAAACTCGATAAATAAAAAGGGAGGGGAAGTCTTGTAGACCATGTCAAAGATTTTAACGTCATGTTTATGGAGGTTGCTTACAATGATTCTTATTTAGTGCGCCTCTTCCCCCGAAGTCTAAAAGGTTCTGCCATGGATTGGTTTTCTCAACTGCCTCCTGATATCAAAACTTTTCAAGAAATTACCGATAAATTCATCGATCATTTCTCCTTTAATCTTGACATGGACATAAGCCTAGAAGAGTTGTACAATCTTAGACAAAAAAAAGGAGAAACTTTTGCTAATTTCTTGCAACAATGGAGACAAAGATCTAGTAAAATAAAATGGGCTCTTCCCGATGAACAACAAGTGGGGATCATCATGGAAAATCTAGATCCGGATCTAACATTCCACTTGAAATGTAGTGCATCACATCTTATGACGCACTTGTCCCTAGAGCCCTGTTGGTTATTTTTCTTGCAACCTTCAACCCTAAGGAGAAACACAATGCCTGAACTAGGGGATATAATATTTAGGACAATGAATCTACACTATCAATAGGTTGAAGACAAGAAAATCCAACAAACAAGGCTATGAAAGCCTTCTGCACTTTGAGCTCCATAGGACTCAGGAGGGTGTTCCTAATTGGAGGCATGAATGTATGATAACTTATGCCAAACAAAAAATTACAGACCTATGAAAGTGGATAGTTCTCAGATATATGAGTAATGGGTACTTTATATTCCACTAGATTCAAGCATAATCCCATTTGCATTAAACATTGCTGAGAACACATAACTTAGATATCTTCATCTCAAACACATAGAGGGTTAATAGATGAAATTTTCTCTAATTTAGCCTCTATACTCTTTCAAATATCATGAAGATATATAGAATAGAGATAACTTAAACAACAAAGAAAAATGATCAAAGTAAACATAGATTTAATATGATTTGATTATTTCTAAAAATGATATGGGTAATATCACATATCGGTGCCTAATCCTAAGGCATGGAGTCAAATCTAAGATCACGAATGCAAATTTAAACAATAACTTATTTCAAATTAGTGGCCCTTTAACAATTAATGCCTTACATTAATGTAACCTCTCATATTATTGCATGATCATACTTAAAGATCCATTTCATTCCCTCAAACCCACAGTAATTTGCATACATAATTTAATTCTTTACTTGAAGAAACCCATACACAAATCACACAATTGCAAAAAGATTGCAATGACAAATCAATATATCATTTATATATTTAATCCATATGCTATCTGAGAACACAAAATGGAGACAACTTATGCAATATTTTCATTGATTTTCTCAAGCTAATTGAAATTGTTATATAAATCTATACATTCATTCACTGTAAATAAAACTTCAACTCCCAGCTAAGCATTCTCTATTTCCTTCCCCTAAACCAAAAGTTCAGAACCTGTACAAAAGAGAAGAAGAAAGAAGATATAGAAGAAGGAGAAGCCCTAAAACTACATTTGTAGTTGACACCTAGATCTATTCTTCTCCGTTGATCTGTAATTGCCTCCAGCTCATGAAGAATCTTCAATTTTCTCCCTGATTCATGCATCTTGCATTCACTTGCCCTGTAATAGAAAATATTCCCCACAATGATGACCTTCTTCATTATGTCCTTCCAATGAAAATATCCATTCAACACTTTTCCCTATTTTCGGCCTCTATATTTTGCTTGTATTCACCTTTAATCTTCAACAGGAAATTATCTTATCCTTGCTTCATGAAAAACTTCACTTCTTTTTACCTGGGCTGCCAATATTTTGCTCCTCACTAAAAAATTTTACTCCGGCCTTTGTCTTTTCATAGCTAAAGAAAATAATTTTCTCGTGCATCACTTTTACCTTTACCCAACAAAGCAAAATTGTTTTATCAGTGAAAACTCATTCACCCCCAACAAAGAAGACCTTTGCTCATAAAGTGAATAATTAATTCACTTAATCGAGCTTTTAAAATCCTTTTTCCCGTGTCACTTTCTTTACCATTTTATATTTTTGCACACAACCTTTAAAATGATGAAGATTTTAAAAAATTACTTATCAGGCAAAAATACATCTTACCCACACCTCCTTTATTTACTTCATATATATATTTAAAATTTGTTTTGGAGCGGTGAAGATTTTGATTTTTTTTTACTGGGCATATTTTAAATCACCATCAGAATAAACTTAAGCAATGCCCTTTTAAAAAAATTTCACTGGGCCCACATTGAAGCCTTCACCAATACCCACTCTCCTGTTGCTCTCCTCTGACGTCAACAACAAAACACACGTGCTCACGGGAAAACAAGATTTAAAGCTTTAAAATAAAGCTTTATGATTGTCAAAGATGGATTTATGAAATATTAAAATCCATACACCTCTCCTCCCTACTTCCACGCAGCTCTCCAGTGACGTCACCCTCTACTCCCGTGGGCTAGCAGGCTAGGGTGAGGATTCATCCACGCTTCTTCTTTGATGCTAGCCGATCGATCAAGCTCCTTTGATTGCACCTAGCCACAAAGAAAACACTACAACAACCTCCAACTCAAATTTCTATCATTGTTGGGTCGTTTTTCACAGTGTAGGGGTGTTTTGAGGGCTGCAGTAACTCAAAATCTATCACAAATACGCTTAAAAGACCTGCCCAGGGAATAGGATAGGTTAGGGGATGAATTTTGAGCATAGAACAATAAATTTGAGCTCAAATTGACCCCCAAAAGATGCCTGGAAGCTCAAAAACGTGATTGCAACTTTCATCAAGCAAAAATCATTTTGAATCCAGTCCAGAAGACCTCCAAAATGCCTCAATGGAGAAGGAAACATCTCAATCTTCCCTGCAATAGAAATTGCAGATCAAAATCTGCCGCAAACACTGCTCCCAGCATTCACCCCGCCTCCCCGTGATTTTCCTATGTCAACAACACATACTCCAGCGGGCTGGTGGGCAATCATTGAAAAAAATTTAAAATGTCTTCAAAGGCTGCAAAATATTTTTGAAGGCAACAAAAATGACTTTGGAATATTTAAAATCACCACCCATAGGCTACATTGTCCCTCCTCGCTTCCCCGCATCAATTCCTAGCAGCACCAAAAGCTTCCACGGGCTAGCGTGGAGAGTAATGTTTTAAAGTTTTGACTTTATTAAATTTGGAAAATAATTAAAATTTCCCTAATTTCCCTCAATTCACGTGCATTTTCTCTTTTATAATATTTAAAATATGCAAGAGATTTTAAATATTTGCAAATTTGAACATTAGGAAATAGTGAATTTAATTTCGGCTGCGACCGAAATAGGGAAAATTTATTGCGGGAAAATTGAGACACCTAGAGCATATGAATGTGAGGGGAATGTAGGGAACCAATCCATTTTCCATAACGATCTTCCAGCCGTGAAATATCAATCTGAACAGGAAGCTACTTCGCAGGCCTAAGAGTTTGCAAACAACAAAACAATCCAAGAACCCTCCAGCTTTGCTCTTCAAAACCTTATCAAAACTCATCATCAGAGGCTGAAAATTGACATGCATGTTCACATATGTCAAATGAACACACTCACGAAGGGGTTTGGCATGAAATTCAACTGGTTCCGAATTATGACCCTCCAAAGTATGTCATTGAGGCAGATTTTTCAGGGGCATTTCTGAGTGTGCAAATCAACTTTTTCATCACGGGCACTTCAAATTTGAAAATTTTGAAGGTGCCATTGAGCCCTTAACATTGAGAGAGCTCTAATCTCATAAGGGGATACCCAAGCTTACAAAGACAATTGACCATCAACTAGTTCAAATGACAAGCTTCGTGTTTGGGCCAAGAACAAAAACGTAACAAATGATGGTGTGGTAGATGCTAAGGTGGTCCTAAGTGCTCCTAGGCCAAATAACAACCAAGTTTCTAACATTCAACCAAGTGTGCAACAAAGAACACCCCCTCAGAACAATCAGATCAACAACACCGAATCACAACAAAGGCGAACCCCTAATAAGAACAACTATCCTAAACACAAGTATACACAATTATCCGAACCCATCGAAACAATCATGAAGAAATTAGTAGAGTCAAACTTGATAACACTTCGTAACTTTGAACGCTACCAAGAACCACAAGAGAAACCATCTTGGTACAATGAGAACGACCTTTGTGACTTTCACAAGATCAAAGGACACAAAACAAAAAACTACATGAGGCTTAAAAATATTATCCAAGACCTCATAGAGAACGATACCATATCTGTTGAGGTACCAGTCGGTAATCAGGATCTTAAGATAGACAAGAACCCTATGTTGGATCATAACAAAGGGAACAACACTAGAAAAGCTAAAGATTACACAAATGTACAACATACCTATTCTAATGTGGTTGCTTCCTGTGATAGCATTATTACAATCATCACCATCAAAGGGCCTAGTGCAGAGTGTGGAGTCACCACACGACGTGGAAAAATCACCATCCAAGGAGTCCCATCTCAATCTAGGGCACAACCTATTTTGCCAACATCCAATCCTAGCAAGTACAATCTCTTAGACCAACTTAAGAAGACCCCTGCACAAATATCAATCTTAGAACTATTGAATCTATCACTCGCACATAGGGAAATCTTGGTGAAAGCTTTGTCAGAGTCATCTGTCCCTGAGGATATTGATACAAATTAGTTTCAAGCTATGGTAGGGCATATCACTAATCATCTTCTCACCTTCTGGGAATAAGACCTACCATTGCAACCATCTCATAACCGTTCTTTACAACTTGAGGTTATCATTGATAAGAACAAGGTTAAAAGAGTCTTAGTAGATGGAGGTGTTGGTCTGAACATTTGCACCCTTTAGTTGATAAAAAATCTGGGCTATTCAGAGGATACTATTGAGAAGACAAAGAGTACCACCATCAGTGCATATGACGACCAAGAACGGGTATCACAAGGCATCATCACACTACCCATCTAAGTGGGCCCCCTCATCACATAAACTACATACCAATTCTTAGACTTGGATCTTCCCTACAACATACTACTTGCTCGACCCTAGATCCATTCCTTAAAAGTTGTAGCTTCAACTTACCATCAATGTGTAAAGTTTCCTTTTGAGGGAAGAGAAATTACTATCCATGGAGATCCTGACCCTTTTTACTACTAAAAAAATCTTAAATCCAAGTTCTATAAAATCCACAAAATACTGAAGAATGACGAAGGGCCTACACTTTCTACCTCATTTGTTGAACCATCATCCCTTGCATCTACCTCTGAAATGAAGGCACTCATTGTGCAAAGCATACCTGACATCAAGGAAACGATCCAAGATGATGGTTGTGGAAACTATAAACTAACAAAGGATACTTTTGTGCTGGGAAAGTTACCTCTTTCCCCCAAATCTCATGGGAAACCAACACCTAGCAACAATATCCCAGAAACTATCAAAATGGAAGCTACTACCTTCACCAAGTGGGGGGACCTGAACAAAGAAGATGTTAATGAGGAATATATCTCTAAACTACTATATCAGGATGAAAGACCTGTTCCTGTTCTTCCCATGGAAGATGATAACAAAGGCTTACAACTAATGAAGGGCATGGGCTATACCAAGAATGAGAAACTGGGACAGAATGACAATGGTTTGCTAGAACCTATCGTTCTTGAGAAATGTCCAAATAATCTTGGCTTAGGTTGTACTATTAGCAAGGTTACCCTTATCGGCAAAGGTACTTCCACTAAACGGGCTGAGGTTTCTTCTTGGTTACCAACATCACATGATACGACCCTAGATGACTTCCTCCTTGATGTTGCTAAAATATTTGAGAATAACTCCCTCTTCATGATATCTACATCAAACTTCACCCCAAGCAACCGACCAAATGAAATACACCTAGTATATTCGTAACTCATTGATTTGGACCAACAAGGACCACCGATTCTAGATTTATTCAAAAATTGATGAAGCGATCTCAAAATTCATGGGACTCCATGACAACTTACCATGGGAAAATCACAAGGCAGGTTTTGACATAGAGCTAGACATAGGAGTGTACTATGTCTATGACACTTTTTGATCCCAAAATAGTAAAAAGAAAAGATGTATCTGAGAGTGAAAACCTCTCTGAGGCGCCCAAGGATGAGGGATTCAATCTCCCCCTTAGTGCGATACATCTAGAGAAATCAACAGTCTTAGCAAAAACGGCCACTCCAGTCAATGCGGGAACAAAAGAAGCACCCAAGATCACTTTCTACGCTGAATCCTTATTGGATGAAGAACATAAGAACCTAGCAGCATTCCTGAAAGAGCACAAAGCTAACTTTGCATGGTCATATACTGATATGCCAGGCCTTGATGTAGAAGTGGTTGTGCATCACTTAGCAGTCTATCTGGAAGCCAAGCCAGTAAAACAAAAATTAAGGAAGATGCACCCTCAGATAACACTCTTGGTCAAACTTGAGCTACAAAAGCTTCTTGACATTGGATTTATCTGACCAATAGATTATCCTGAGTGGGTTTCAAACCTGGTACCAGTCTCAAAATCCATTGGGGGCATCAGAATATGTACTGATTTTAGAGACCTAAACAAAGCATTCCCAAAGGATGATTTCCCTCTTCCTAACATCAACATCATAGTGGATCTTGTATAACTGAAAATATGTTATACTTGGAATCCTTGCATGCAAGGATACTCAATAATGAGTCCTTGCAAATCAATTCACAGCTCTCTATCCGAGAAGAGCAGAGGTTGATGTTGTGGCCCTCAGATTAACCCTGTTACCCCTGCAAATACAATCTCGAACGAGATATTCAAAGAGGAGAAGCAAGAATGCCAATCTCCATGAATCCTGTTCTTGCAATGCAACAATGAAAACTAATCTAAATGACTGTAAAATGTAATGAACCAAACTAATTTATTGAAATGAAACTTAATCTACATGCAATGCCATAAATGAATTATTTTGCAAATTAATTTACTATGAAGATTAAGCTAAAATGCAATATTAAACTATATGCTCTAAAAATAAGATGCTTATATAATCAAACTAATGTAATCTCAAATGATAAAATTCAAATTTGCAGCATAAGTCTGATGTAAAAATTCGTGATTCTTTCTTTTTTTTTTTGAAATGAGAATGAGAGGGCTCATTTTATAGGCAAAAGTAGAATTGAAGGCAAATTCAGAAACAATGTGGGATAAATAGAAAAATAGAAACAAATCTTGATTGGAATTCTTTTTTTAGTTTATTTCCCTTTTAACTGATTTGTTTCCCTTTTTTTTTTCATCACAGATATTCTTGAGAGGATATTTCATTTATTTTATTTAATTTAAGATGATAATATCTCTTTTAATAAAATAAAATAAGATTATGTAATTTAGAAATGAATATTAATAAAATAAAATAAAATTATTTAATTAAAAATAGATTTAATTAAATAGCATCATTTTATTTAAGTAATATTAACTTCAATTAAATAACATTATTTTATTTATTAAAGGGATTTATTTCTTTTGATTAAATAAAATTAATGAAGCATTCAAAACCTTAGGGAAAATTGAAACATTTGAAATAGTTATGAATTGATTAAGAAATTTGATTTGAAAATGCTACAATCATTGATTCTAAAGTTGATGTTGACAAATTAAATAAATGGGGCCCAAAGTCTAGGTGACTCATTTTAGGTTGCATACATTTGCCCTCTTGACTAATGTGAGGTCGACTCGATCACATGCGCCAAAGAATGAAGTTGCAATGTGAGATCGACGGGATCATTAAAACAACTCAGATGTGAGGTCGACTCGATCACATCTGGACAAACATAAACAAAAGGCCTTTGAACATGAGGTCGATTCGGGATCATATCCAAAGTGAGAGATAAGAATCTCAAGCAAGGTTGCCCCAAGAGAAGCAATTGATAAATTGATAAAGTCAATCAAGGATTGAAGTTTGATAGGTACTGCCCCCTCGTGATCGAAATCGAAATGAGATAGAGGAGAAATAATAAATTGAAAAATTTGATCAAATCAAACAAAAGATAAGGTTCTTGATGTAAGATGAAAAATATAAGAATCACAGAACCCAGGTAGATCAGCAAGAAAATTATGCCCTAAGGTTGAATTAGAAGAAAAGAAGTGGGGTGAAATCGAATGGAAGATAGAAGTTTGGAAGAAATGGAAAGAAATGGAGAGAAGGAAGAGAATCTTCTTCAATAAAGAGGATGCATCAAAATCAATCAACTGTTTAAGACAGGGAGTTTCGATTGAGATCACGAAAGAAGATAAGGAAATGAAGAACGTGATCACAGTTGATGAAAAATCCACAAGAAAGATGAAGGAAACCCTCTCAAACCCATAATACAGCCTAAAAGTGCAAATTAACATGAAGTCTAAATAATGCAAGCTACATGAAAATGCAAAGGTGTACTTGCAATAGGGTAACATAGGTTTTTGTGTGTTCATCATTCATTAGAGAATGTAAGAGAACTTATTTTCATCATTGGGCCATTATTACCGACATCGGACAATCACACAATCATCACTAGTCACAAACGCAACTATGAAGATATGAATGTGATTTATATCAGCTTGGAATGTGGAAAGATTCTAACATGAGCATCAAAGACATGAAGGTCAAGATGACTACAATGTTAGCTTACCCAATTTAATGTAGCAAAACCATGCTCGCATCAAGACATAAACGCCAAGATTACCATGAGAATGGTTGTGCAAAAACATTCAAGGATGATGCCATAAATCTCTTAAGTGTGTCAAGTAGACAACAAGAGATACTGAAGAGGTTCAAGACAACACCCATAAGTAGAAAGCAAATAAAAACATGCCCCATGCCCCAAGTCCTCTAGCTATGCATCACGGAGAGACTTATTAGACAAGGACACTCAATGAAAATCAATATCAGTCAACACACAAAGAAAAGATCATGGCATATCTCGAGCATTAAGTGTTGCAATTAAAAATTTTTAAGTGTGTAAACTGATACTGAGTTCCAAGGATAAGGATCGAATGCTTGCAAGTAGGTAAGATCACATGACTGAACTGGATAAGTGTTGAAAAACACATGATGTCAGGGGTTGTGTTGAAAAACACAGTTGGGTTAGTGTTGAAAAACACCGTTTGCGAGGTGTCCTAAAGACAAGCATATCCAAGAGACCAAAGCTAACACAGTGATGCCCCTAGACAAAGACAAAGACCAATTCCAAACCAAGGCAATAAGGACAAGGCATGATGGAGAAAGGCTAAGTGTCGAGGATGCATGCTAAGAAATAGGGATGCAAAGGCCTCAAGTAGCGCCTGTTTCCAGGTTTTCACCACTTGGAAGAATTTTTTTTTTAGGACTTTTTATATATATTATTTTTTTTTTGTATTTTTGCTACCAAGGCGCCTGTTTCCAGGTTTTCACCAAGGCATTTTTTTTTTTTGTATTTTTATTTTATATTTTTTTTTTTGTATTTTTTCAGCATCATATTTGAATTTTTTTTGGATTTTTTGACAATATATCAATTTTTTTTTTGTAATTTTTTCAGTATCATATATCAATTTTTTTGGAACTTTTTTCAGGGTCATAATTATATACAAAGGATGCCCCCAGACAGAACGGGCATCAAGGATAGAACTTCTTCAGGTGCAAAACATTGATAGGCTCAGGGAGCTGCTCCCCCTCTTCAGTAGATAGTAGATAGGCACCTGTGCCAAAAGCTGCTGTGATGATGTAGGGCCCAAGCCAATTAGGTTCGAATTTGCCCTTCTATTCTCGGTTTTGTTGGTTCTTAGGATTCTCTCGCAGGACAAGATCTCCTACTTGGAATTCTCTAGGGCGAACCTTTTTGTTGAAGGCTTTGGACATCCTCTTTTGATAGACCCTCATATAGTCAAATGATGCTTTACGCTTCTCATCAAGAAGTTCTAATTCTTGCAATCTCATGGCGCGATAGTCTTCATCTGTAACTAGACCTTTGAGAGAGACCCGAAGTGATGGAATCTCAACCTCTAAAGGTAACACTGCTTCAGCGCCGTATGTGAGGGCAAAAGGGTAGCTCCAGCTTGAGTAATTAATATTGCCGATATCACTGTGGCCGGATTTATCTCAGAGGGTTCTACCATTCTTATGAACTGCTCGCCAAAAAATCTTGAGAATGGTTTTGTTTGAAGCTCTTCACCGACCATTTCCTTTGGGAAGTAAATGGAGGACCAATGTTGCTTTATCTTGAATCTTTGGCATTCTTTAAGGTCCTTGTTTTTGAACTCACCTCCATTGTCGATGATATCTCAGATGGCACTCCATATCGGTGCATGATATGGTTTAAAATAAATAAAGACACCGCCTTGCCTGAAATAGAAAGTGGAACAGCCTCTACCCATTTTGTGAAGTAGTCAGTAGCAGTGATAATGAACTTATGCCCACCTGATGAGTTGGGATGAATTTGCCCAACAAGATCAAAGGCCCATCGCTGAAATGGCCAGTGAGATATAGAAGGAATTAGCTCCCTACCTGGAGCATGTATCAGGTGTCCATGTTTTTGACATTTTTCACAAGACTTAGCAAATGCTACTGCATCTATCTGCATCGTAGGCCAATAGTACCCTGCTCTAAGCAACCTTCTAGCCATGGAAAGACCATTAGAATGTCCTCCACATATGCCCTCGTGGATGTCAACTAGCGCTTGATCAGATTCCTCCTTTCTAAGCACCTAAGAAGTGTTCCATCTAGACCCTCCTATACAAATCACCGTGAGATGAGGGAATGGCGAGAGGCGTTGAAGATAAGGTTTCTTCTTTCAGATCGGTTAAATGTATCGGGATGATGCCATCATGAAGATATGAGTAAATAGCACCATAGCGGGAGGATTCATGATTGACAAGGGTACAAATGATATGGCTTTCAGGTGAGTCAAATATGGGATATCGTAGCTCTTCCACCAGGAATTCATATCTGGACTCATGTTCCTCTAACTGAAGAAGTGAAGCAAGGGTGGCCATAGCATCACCGCTGAGTCCACTCTAGGGATTTGGCTTTAAAGGTGAAAAAGTAAAATACCGTCTCAATGAATCAACCATTTTTTGTAAGGTACCAACTTGTCATCTTTTATTTGGTATTGTTCATTGACTTGGTTGATGATTAGCTGAGAATCCCCATAGATATGTAGTTCTGTGATATTCCACTCTATAGCCATTTTTAGTCCATTTGTCAAAGCCTCATACTCAGCTATGTTGTTTGTGCATGGAAAGAGTAACTTGTAAGATTTAGGAATAGTATACCCATGAGGAGAAACAAACAACACACCAGCTCCAGAACCATTTTGCATGCATGAACCATCAAAGAATAGTTTCCAGGATCTTTCAGTCATGTACATAAGATGCTCATCCGAAAGTTGACTTGAATGGGCATACATTCGAATAGGAAAAATTAGCCAATATCTCGCAATAGCTTGGCCTTTGATCGCTTTCATACTAATATACTCTATGTTAAATCGTAAAGAATCATCATCCATTTAGCAAGTCTCCGTCAGTGAGAGCAGCCTTTACCGAAAGCATTTGGAGAGGATCAATTTTTGATATGAGGTGTATGGTGTGCGGGAGCATATAGTGTCACAATTTTTGAGAAGCAAACACTACTGCAAGGCAAGCTTTTTCAATACTAGTATAATTAACCTCATAAGAAACAAGAGTGCGACTAATATAATATATGGCCCTTTCTTTCCTTGTTCATCTAATTGAGCCAACAATGCCCCCAGTGAAGATTCAGTAGCTGAGACATATAAAATGAGAGGTTTTCCTGGAATGGGAGGCATTAAAATGGGAGACTACAAGCATTCTTTTAATTTGATCCATGCTCTTTCGCAACTCTCATTCCGCATTAATATCAATCTTTATGCAAATTTTGTTGAAAGGTTGTGCTCTATCTGCCAATTGTGAAATAAACCTCCTTATGGATTGAAGGCGCCCTTGAAGACTCCTCATTTGGCTAAAATTTTTGGGAGGTGGCATGTTTATAATGGCTTGAACCTTTTCAGGGTCCACTTCTATTCCTTTAGTTGAAATGATGAATCCCAATAATTTTCCAGAAGTAACACCAAATGCACACTTTTTTGGGTTTAATCTTAGTTGAAATTGTTCCATGCGATCTAGAATCACTTCTAAATCAGCCAAATGTGTTCCTCTTCTCTTAGACTTAGCCAGGGTGTCATCCACATAATCTTCCATATTCTTATGCATCATGTCATGGAAGATGGTTGTCATAGCTCTTTGGTAAGTAGCTCCTGCATTTTTCAATCCAAAGGGCATGAAATTCCAACAATAAGTACCCCAGGCACATGTGAATGCAGTATTTTCTTGATCCTCAAGAGCTATCTTGATCTGATTATACCCAGAAAAACCATCCATCAAAGAATAGATCTCATATCCCACTGTCATGTCCACTATCATGTCTATGTTAGGAAGTGGAAAATCATCCTTTGGGCATGCTCTATTAAGATCTCTAAAGTTTGTGCAGATTCAAATGGTTTTATCAGGTTTAGAAATAGGTACAATGTTGGAACTACCAAAGATAGTCTATGGCTCTAATGAATCCCTCGCGACCAAGGAGCTTTCAATTCAGCCACCAAAGATTATATGAGGGTGCATTTTTCAACTTGACTCCGGTTTCACACCGGAGCGCGGATAAATGATGCATAATGAGATTTAGTGTTCAACCTCGCATGTCTCGAAAGTATGTCCACATGCAAAGTTAATTTCTTCTTTCGAGGAACTCTATGATAGGCTTTTCTTCAGGTGATAAAGATTTAGCCAAGTGTACAGTTTTTTGAACTTCCTCTGTGCCCAAATTAACAGCTTCTGTAGGTTCAACCAATACTGATGATCTATCCTGGAAATAGCTTGGGAGACCATCAAGTACCTCATCTGTAGGTGCCTCTGGGAGGTTTTCACCTTTAGATACATCTTTTATTTTTACTTTTTTTGGTTCTGACACCGCCACATAGTGGTTTTCGCCATCATAACTCTTATTCTTTTTTTCTTTTCTTTTTATCTTGTGACTAAGGTACTTGATGTCAGGTTCTGTCATACTAGTAGCCGGTTCACTGGTGGAAGAGACTACAAGTTCACGGCATTTATGTGATCTCATAGCTTGCCAGGAAAGTCAAGAGTTGAGGCTCTTGGTTCTCTTGAGACTAACTAATAAGGTTGGGGTGAACAAGGGGTAGGCTAATGACCGGCTCAAGCATTATGATATAGGTGGTGTCATCTCTCGGTGACTCCGTAGAATTGGAATCGGCCAAGTTTCCAAAAGGTCTAAACTGTAATTTATCCTAGCAAGCGAAGAATCTTCTACTAATGCGACATGTGGGTTCCAATCTTCTAATCTAACACATGACTCGTCAGTTACATCAAGTTGAGAACTATAAGCATGGACAACGTCCATATCCAAGTCAACTGTTGCATCTGAGAGTGAATCCCATTCAAACTCATGAGAGTCTATTTCTGAATTATTGTTGGAGCCTCGTGATGTAGAAGCCTCAAGATTTGGAAGAGGCTCCTCTCCTCTAGCAATTTGCTCAATCACAAAATTATCTAAATTATCACTATCCATTGCAGTTGGGATAGAGACATTATCCATAGTCAATCTTGCATTCATACAGTCACTATCTATTGCAAATGAGATAGGAGGACTATCAATTATTAAATCTCTTAAATCTTCCCAAAGGAGATTTGTTGAAGGTATCCAATCATCTGTTATGTCTTGTTGATTGGTCAAATCTGGTACATATTTTGTGTCATCTTTACTATCCCGCCTATCAGAAATGGGGACAGTGCATTTATTTTTGTTCATAAAGCCTAGGCCAACCGGTTTCTTAGACTTACATGCAAAAAGATCATGATTGAGTGGTTCGGCTCTAGCATCTAACCTGTGACTAAGAGGGCCATATCCTCGATAACCCATCTTCTTGACAAAAGTATATCCTCTCCCATGGATTCTAGGGAGAGGGGAGAAATTTTCATTAGGCCGGGTATTTCTCCTCTTTAGTATCCAATCTCGAACAGCTACTTCCTCTTCTTCATCTTGTATTGGTACTGAGGATTCAACAAACTTGTCAAATAGTGTCATTGCCGAAGATGATGGTTTCATCTCCTGTGAAGGCTTTCCATATGTCCTAGGGGAAACATGCATCTTTGCAAAAGAGTCAAGTTGATACCCCCCCATGCCAAGGTCTACTGACTTAAATTTTTTTTGACAGTCTACTAAAGTTGTTTCATAATCCTCTACTGCTCGGTTAAGAGGGACATGAACATTAGCTGAGATTGAGTTAATTGATAAGGTGTTATCCCCTGGTATGCAAATTTCTGTTCCATTGTAGGGGAACTTAACACACTGGTGGTAGGTAGACGACACTGCCTACATATCATGAATCCATGGTCTACCCAGTAAAATGTTGTATGCAAGGGGTCTAGTATCAACAATTTGAAACAAGATATCTTTTTCAACTGGGCCAATCCTGACAGGAAGGACAGCCAATCCCTTAGAACTTCGTTCTGCCTCATCATAGGCCTTTATGGTGATCTTCTTTCTAGTGTTGATCACTTGCTCTGAATAGCCCAAAGTTTTTAACAAATTCAAAGTACAGATATTTAACCCAGCACCCCCATCAATCAACACGTGCCTGACACGGGCTTTATGAATCATGACTTCAATGTGAAGGGCAAGATTGTGTGGATGGCTTAGGGATTTGTCATCATCTTCAGAGAAAGAAAGGTAATGTGGGCTAGTAATGTGATTCACCATGCCTTGGAATTGGTCTATATCAATGTTGTTGGGGACATTTGATGTGCGCAAAGCGTCCTCAAGGATCTGCTTATGCCTAGGGGCCAACTCTAGAAGCTCTAAGGTATCGAGGATATGTACCGAGTTTTCAGAATCATCTACAAGATTGTAGTTTGCCTGAGAGCAAGCATGACTCTTGTGCGAGACATTCTTGATGCCACTTGCTTGGATTTGTTGGATGGACCCTGAATCCAGGGCCCCTCTCGGGAGAATAATAATATTATTAGGGCTTGACTGGGTAACAACATTAAGCGGGCTCGGGGAAGATAACCCAGAATGAGGACCTCTCACACTTCACAACAGTTGGTTGTCGTGCATCAGGAGAGTCATAACCATGGTCTTTACTCCTATCATATACACTTGGCTCCACAACTTCAAGCATGTTTATCACATTTCGGCCACAGATAGGTGTATTTATCAGTAGCTTTTCCATTCAGGATTTTAGAGGTTTCCCCTTGTCGTAATTAGGCAAAGGTTCCTTAAAAGCCTTATGATCGCGACGGTATTTAGGGCCATCAACTTGAAGCTTCCACCTTCTAAAAAATCTTGGACGATATGTTTTAATTTCCAACAGTTTTCAACAGTATGGCCGTGGCCATTATGAAATTTACAGAATGCCTTGTCATCCCACCAATGTGGCTTAGGATCTGGAATGTGAAATTTTGCAGGATCCTGAGGATGTGCCAAGTTGTTAGCAATGAGAGTTTTGAGAATATCCTCATATGTGTCACCCAATTTGGTAAATTGCCGCTTGTGGTTTTTGGCCTTTCCTGATATCTTGGTTTACTTTCTTGTTGTGGAGGTGCATTAAGCTTCATTGCTTGCACAGCCTTAGTCAAATTAAGAACACTTTGATCTCTTGATTGGGAAGAATCCACAACTCCATCATTATACAATTTGTTTGTTTTGTTCCGTTTGTTGTTCTTCCCTTTATCCTTATTGTTGTGTTGACCATTGTTGGTATTATTGTTATGTCTGGTCAAAATGCCTTGTTCTTTTAGAACATCCTCAATGCGACATGCAGTTTCAATCATGGTATCAAAGGAAGTGAAGACTATCTTTTTGATCTCATGTCTCATTTCAGGCACCAAATTACTAATAAGTATGTCAATCTTTTCATCCTCATGGATCGTCCTAGGATACCGAGAGCATTGTCTCCTCCACCTTTGCAAGAAGGTAACAAAGGGTTCCCCCTGATTTTGTTTCAAGTTGCATAGGTCCAACATAGTAATAGGTCTTGACAGATTATATGCGAAGTGTTGAACGAATCTATGAACAAGTTCTCTAAAATTCTTGACAGGAGGAGTGATATTGGTAAACCATTCCATTGCTTGTCCTTTAAGACTCCTAGGGAACAACCTCATCAAATAGGAGTCATCCTGATGGAATTCAAAGCTCATAGTATAGAAATGACGCACATGGTCGTGTGGATCACCACTGCCATCATATTTATCGTATTGTGGGAATTCCACCCTCTTTGGAAAATCTTTCATACTCACACTCTTGTCAAATGGATTAGGACAAATTGAGTCTAGTGAGAATGAGCTCTTAGGTTGCATCATTTTCTCCACCATTTGCTTCATTTGGCGGATTTCTTCCTCTTGAGAGGGATTTTGCTTTTGTATTTTGTTGTCCACATCAAAATTATAAGGGACTCTAGCACCCTTGTTGATTAGACTTTCCAAGAACTTATCTTTGTTTTGTTCCAAATATCTCTCCACATACTGTTGGAAGATAGGCTCTTGTTGTATTCGCATGAAGTCTTGAGTATCAAAATCATAATGTGAGCTACCACCTCCATGTTGGGAACCAGGATGTACATGTTGGGAGTGTGGTCTTGAATTTCTGGGAGGAGTTTTCCTCCTATAGTGAGCATACTGAGAGGCCCTTCTTCCTCTAGGACTAGGAGATCTAGAATGGGTCCTTGACCGCCTTCTACTTCTTGGTGTTCCTGGAAGCAAGGGAGGGAGAGAATTCATGTCCACCTAGTTAACTCTAGGCCGCATTGTTTGTTTAATTGTGCTTAACTTATCTTGCTCCCTCTTGAGCGAAGCCTTTGTACTTCCAATAAAGCTTGGCTCTCTTCCCTCAAGTTGTCTAAACTCTTCTTGCTTTGGCAGCCTTGTTCATCTAGAAAGGCTTTCTTTCAAGGCTCAATTCTTCTGCCTACTACACTCTCTTTGTGAACCTTGAGGTATGTTGAAGTGGTGAGCTTGGTCTAGACTGTTTGAACAAGCCATTGGTATACGTTGTATTGACATGAGCATCGCGAGGTTCATTGTCTTGGCCTTCGTGTTGTGACCATTGTTCTTGGTGAGCTCGTCTCTTATACCTTTCATCCCGTTGATGGGCATCCAAATATCTTGTATTAATGAGGGGTGAACCAGGTTGATCATCATGAGAAGAATTTCCCAAAATAATATCATGTTGTTTCGTTGTTCATAGATATCATCAAGATTTTGATCCACGGCTTCCTCCCGGCCGAAAGTGACAAGATAACTCATATCCATACCCCAGCATGTGCCGAGGGGGTACTCAAGTCACTAAAATGGCTCTTTGGGTCAAAAATAGGCTCTCGTGACCGACTCCTAGGTGACCTAGTCAAATATTGGTTCCTTTTTCCTTTCTTTGAATGCAGTCCAACCTGGGTAGTTAGTTAAAGACTATCTGTGTCTTTCCTTGGCTCCACTTCGATATTCTGCTGTGGACTGACATGAAAGGAGAGTCTAAGTAAAACAAAATTTTAAGAAACGGCCAATACCGCATCAGATAGTAAAAGTTTTCTCTTGTCCCAGAGAGATGGTGAAATAGAACTGTTGTAAATAGGTGCAAACCAACACTACCACAGAGGTGCTCAATTCTTGGGTGAACACCCTAGCACATATGGATCAGGAGGATGACTTACACAAAGTGTAATGAGTTTGAATTGTATGAAAATGGGTGGACAAGGGGACTACTAGCACTCTCCAAGTGTGTTATCAAAGAGTCTAAAAAATTATCTATTTGACAGGAACAATTCCTAATTTGCCAATCTTAAGCAAAATCGCTTATGAGATCAAGGATCACTAATTCAAAAGGTCAAGGACACATAAACCCTAAATACAGAATAGGTCTCTAAAACTGAGACAAGTCACTTAATCGAAGAACTCAGTATTTCAGTTTGTTGTTTGTTTGCAAAGATTAAGCAAGTATATCCACAGATTTTGATCAAGCACATAGGTTTCAATCAGACAAGTTGTGATACAAAAAGTAGTCAATAACAGATCTATCAAGGACAAAGCAACTTGATAGTATCGGGGGAGTCTTGTTTGAAGATGTTTTGACAATGTTTAAGACTCAAAACAAACACATAAATGGTATCCCTACCAAAGAAAATGGTGAGAAGTCAAAAACCTTTGCCCCATTGCTTATGCGCAAGATATTTGCACTACATACCGTGTCACCCCCTAGAGGGTTTCCGTTTTTGGAAGTTTCAAGGACTCAACAGCAGGGTGTTCTAAAGGTTACTCCCTTGTAGCAGGGGCTAGTGTCGCAACCGCCTCCAAACGTCCAGGTGTATGCCTATGATGGGAATCTGTGTATGATCAACATACGGAGAGATTCTTCCCCCTCCTTGCGCAAAGATTATGACTCCTTTCGGAGGTGAACCGAGTAGGCAACTAACTAAGAGGTTTTTACTTGGATTTCGTTCACAATAACCTTCGGTGCCTCTGATATAGAGCTCGGGCCTCGCAGCCACACCAACACCTGAAAATCACACACTTCTCTAAGCAGTTTCGAGCGCTCGCCAGTACATGAATGTAGCTTTTCCATGATGATCGTCCAAGTCATGGAAAGGAAGTTACTATGGTCTTGGAGTCTTTAGACTCAACAAGACATTCTTTATTATAGTGAGGTGGAATCACTGGCGATAGGTGTGTACTCACTTGGGTCATTCTCGGAGGTTCAACTTCCTACAGATCCTCTAAAGGTGACACTCAGACATGGTCGCCCGGGTTTCTCGGGATTTTCCGATTCTCCATGGAAGGAAAGCATACTTTAGCCCGCCTCTCTTTAACACCAAACATGTTAAACAACTCCATCATCGAAAGGCTAGTTTCACTTCTCACCAAATCCACACGCTTTTAAGTTTCGATTCTCTCAATGAGAGAAGAGCATAACCTCTAATGAAAGGAAAGTGCTAGTCACTACCATTCCCAAGAGTTCGCCATATTAGTACATCATATATATGAGTCTGATTTATCCATGGCCGTCACTCACGTAACAAAGAGCCAAATTTCTACTCACTCATCGGTGGTAAACTCCCAAGAATTTCGAATCTAAGCCCTAATTAGACTATGTGAATTGAAAACAAGAAAAACAAACACAATTTTTTAAAATAAAATTCATGCCGTATGCTTGTTTTCAAGTTCGTCATACCCCAGAATCAAACGTTATGTTTCGTTCTCTCGACCGACGCCCCAAGTAAACCTATGCCGAAAAGAATTGAGAAGAACCAGAATTAAAAAGTCTAATTTAATCTAGTCAAAATTAAATCTAAGAAGAATTAGTTAACAAAACTAAAATTAAACTAAATTAATCTAATACTAAACTAAAAATTTAAAACAAACTAATCTAAATTAATAAAATTAAAAAAAATCTAATCTAAATTAATAATTCTAATTTAAATTAATAAAGTTAAAAAATCTAAAGTAAAAAAATCTAATTTAAATTAACAAAGTTAAAGAATCTACTTTAAATTAACAAAGTTTAAAAAATCTAATTTGAATTTTAGAAACTAAAAAAATATATAATTTAAAAATCTAAATTAAAAACTAAACCAAACTAACTAAAAACTAAACTAAATTAAGATTAAAAACTAAATTAGAATTAAAAACTAAACTAAATTAAAAATTAAAAATTAAAAACATGCATAAAAATCTTCAAATTTGATTTCTGAAAAATCATGAGATGAGTGAGTGCAACAGAAACTCAAGGAAATTTTTGAAGCAAACCAGAAAACGTTTTTATCCAAAAGCAAACAGAAGATTAAAAAATAATTTTTTTAAACCTTTAGCTAGTGAAAAAAAATGACGCCATTAGCTTTTTAGGCAGTTTATTTTGATTCCATATGAAATCAAAACTACATACCCTATCTATTTTAATCTCTGGAAGCAAAACCTTCCAAATCGTTTTTCCTGCAACTGAGTGGAAGCTGGATTAATGAATCAAAACTAAAACGAAATTAAAAACTACACTAAAAAACTAAAAATTAAAAACTAAATTAAAAACTAAAAACTAAATTAAAAACTGAATTAAAAACTAAACTAAAAACTGAATTAAAACTGAATTAAAAACTAAATTAAAACTAAACTAAATTAAAACTTAAATTTAAAAAAAAACTAAAATTAAAAACTAAACAAAACCAAATTAAATTAAAACTAAAAATTTAAAATCTTATGGCCAAAATGTATAAATCGAAAATGAGGTATATACTTCTCAAGGATCCTCATACTCAGCGATACTCAATAACGAGTCCTCAGAATCATCCACAAATTTATCCTGGTAAGAGCAGAGGTCGGGATGTTGTGGCCCTCGTATTTAACTCTCAAGTACCCCCAAGAATACAATTCTAATCCAGATTCAAAAAGAGAGTAGTTGTGCTAACGCCACCCCACGGTCCTGCCTTTTAAAACAAATGTTCCAAATTCAAATGACTCAGAAATGTAATGAACTAAACTAATTTATTGAAATGAAACTTTAATCTACATGCAATGCCATAATGAATTATTTTATGTAAATTAATTTACCATGAAGACAAGGTTGAAACGCAATGATAAATCCTATATGCTCTAAAAATAAGATGCTTTTATATAATCAAACCTAATGTAATCTCAAATGATAAAAATTCAAATTTGGTAAAAGATAAGTCCTGATGTAAAATTGATTCTTTTTTGAAAATGAGAACGAGAGGCCTCCATTTTTATAGGGCAAAAGTAGAATTGAAGGCAAATTCAAACAATGATAAATAGAAAAATAGAAAACAAATCTTTGATTGGAATTCTTAAAGTTTTATTCTTTTAACCGATTGCTTCCTTTTTTTTCATCACAGGATATTCTTGAGAAGATATTTTTGAGAGGATATTTCATTTATTTTATTTTATTTAAGACGATAATCTCTTTTAATAAAATAAAATAAGATTATGTAATTTAGAAATGAATATTAATAAAATAAAATAAAATTATTTAATTAAAAATAGATTTAATTAAATAGCATCATTTTATTTAAGTAATATTAACTTTAATTAAATAACATTATTTTATTTATTAAAAGGGATTTATTTCTTTTGATTAAATAAAATTAATGAAGCATTCAAACCTTAGGAAAAATTGAAACATTTGAAATAGTTGGTGAATTGGATTAAGAAATTTGATTTGAAATGCTAATAATCATTGATTCAGAAGTTGATGTTGACAAATTAAATAAATAAATTCAAAAGTCTAGGTGACCATTTTAGGTTGCATACAAATTCCAATGTGCCTAGGCATGAAATGCTCACTCATGGATGGTTTTTTAGGCTATAATCAAATCATGATCACTAAGGAGGATCAACACAAAAATGCATTCACTTGTCCATGGGGGACTATTGCTGGAAGGTGATGCCATTTGGGCTAAAGAATGTAGGAGCAACCTATCAAAGAGCAATGAACCTCATCTTTCACGACATGATCCAAAAAATAGTTGAAGACTATGTGGACGATATTTTGACAAAATCAAAGAAAAGAAGTGAGCACATACAATTCTTAGGACCCATCTTTGACAAGCTTGAAGAATACAAGGTATGACTAAGCCCAAAAAAGTGTCTTTGGGGTTACATCAGGGAAGCTTCTTGGGCATATCGTCTCACAAAGAGGGATATAAATTGATCCAACAAAAGTAAAAGCCATCCTAGACATGGAACCATCACAAACACTGAAGTAGATGAGAGGGTCACAAGGAAGATTGCAGTCCATTAGAAGGTTCATAGCGCAACTATCAGAAAAAATCCACCCCTTTTTGCATCTTCTCCATAAAGGAATAACTTACAAGTGGGATGAGAAGTGTGACAAAGATTTCTAACAGATAAATTACTACCTATTAACACCACCAATGCTCATGCCGCTGATACCAAACAAACCACTAATCCTGTATATCTCAACAACATCAACAACACTAGGTGCTATTTTGGCACAACATGATGAAAAAGAAAAGGAAAGGGCTATCTATTACATCAACACGACCTTAGTGGGCTATGAAATGAACTATTCATCCATTGAGAAATCTTGCTTAGCATTTGTTTTTCCTTCACAAAAATTCAAACACTACATGTTGTCACATCAAATCAAACTCATTGCAAAGATTGATCCATTGAAATACCTGTTATCCAAAGCAATTCTTACTGGGAAAATGGATAAATGGGTGATTATCTTAACAAAATTTGACATAGAGTATGTGGAGTGCAAGGAAATTAAAGGACAAGTGATCACAAACCAACTAGCAGAGGCACTTATCTATGCAGAGAACCCATTGATATCTGAATTCCCTGATGAATAAATGTTCCTTATCAATCTCACAAATCAATGGAAAATGTACTTTGATGGATCATTTTCCCAACATGGTTCAGGAGATGATATTCTCTTCATCACCCCTTAAGGTGATTGCATCCCAAAGTCATATAGGCTATCATTTTCGTGTACTAACAAAATTGCTGAGTATGAAGCCCTAAGCATAGGTCTAAGGATAGCTGTTCAATGACAGATACAAGGAATAAAAATCCATGGAGGCTCACAACTGGTTATCAACCAAGTCAATGATGACTACCAAACTAAGGATGACAAGCTTACTCCTTACAAGAAGATGGTAGAGAGTCTCAAGGAAATTTTCATAGATATAACTTTTGAGCAGATTCCTCGCATAAACAACAAAGTAGCAGATGCTATGGAAATAATCGGGTCACTGTTAGACATGCGAAACAACGTCCTACAATGTGAATTCTTGGTAGAACAACTTCTCATACCAACTTTTGAAATCCTGGAATTGGAGTTCATGTGTGTCATTGTTGCTCCTGGATCCTCGTGGTACCATGACATCTTTACCTACCTAAGTAGAGGAACCCTCCCATCCAATATCACCTCTAACCTTAAGAAGACCTTTCTTAAGAAGGCATCCTGATTTGTGATCCTAGGTGATACCCTTTACCATCGAAGCATCGAGGGGACATCACTATGATGTCTTAACCAAGAGGAAGCCTTGACCACTTTAATAGAAGTACATAATGGCATATGTGGTTCCCATTCTAGTGGTATGAATTTAGCTAAGAAATTGCTGAGGATGGGGTACTACTGACCAACCATGGAAAGAGAAGCTCATCAATATGTACAAAAGTGTGTCCTATGTCGGCAACATGGAGATTTGATTCATGCTCTAGCTCAAGAATTGCAACCTATGGTCACACCTTAGCCTTTCTTGCAGTGGGGGCTTGACCTCATAGGAAAGATCACTCCAACCTCATCTAATGGCCACACGTTTATCATAACAACCACTGAATACTTTACCAAGTGGGTTGAAGCCATTCCTATGACCTACATAATAGGGAAGCAAATTGCTAAGTTTGTCTTGAATTACCTAATCTGCCATTATGGTGTTCCACAAACCCTCATATCAGACAATGGAACATCCTTTAAGAATTAGAATGTGAAAGAGCTATATCAAAGATTCAACATCCAACACCGATTCTCTACCCCTTATTACCCCCAGGGAAATGGTCAAGCCGGGGCTACAAACAAGACCATTATGAAAATCCTAAAGAAAATAGTCAATGAAGCTGGCTGTGACTGGCATTTGCAGCTAAATCCCGCTCTTTGGGCTTATTGAACTAGTATCTAAATGCCAACAGGTGCAACCCCTTTTTCCTTGGTCTACATATCATAAGCCATCTTGCCTATTGAGGTTGAGATCCCATCACTGTGAGTGTCACCACAGAACCTGATCATTGATGAAGAGTACAAAGTATCTTGGTTAAATAAGTTAGAATTCTTGGATGAGCATCATCTTGACGCCCTTAATCACTTGCAAGTATATCAAAACCGATTGAAACAAATCTATAACAAGAAGATCAAATATCGGTCTTTCTAGGTAGGATACCTTGTCCTAAAGTAGAATTAGAAGAACCTTCCAGATCAGGACAATAAAGGAAATTTTGAGCCTAACTGGTTAGGTCCCTTTGTAATCACAACAAGCTATGGATCAAGAGCATATCAATTGTCAGCACCTGAAGGTGAACCCTTGTAGGAACCAACCAATATCTTGCATCTTAAAAAGTTTTATGCCTAGTTTTGAGGGGTATGAATCTGAAAATACAAAAAAATAAAAAAATGATAAAAAAAAGAGAAAAAGGATTGAAAACAGTAAAGAAAAACAATTGTCCTCTAGTGAAAACCACTTCGATGGTGTTTTAGGCAAGTACCTTGGTGAAAACTTGGAAAATAGGCACCTTGCATAAATAAAGTACCTCCATCTAATTGGGCTCTTTATCCTATGATTCCATCCATTGCATCACATCCTTCATCTTATTTCATCCATCCCCCATCCATGTCTGCATCATAGCTTGATATTGTGAAGTATCGTATCCCCTTAGTACTACTTGGCATAATCCAAAGGCTAGTTTGTCCTGCCTATATCGAGGTAGTCTATCATTTCACACTGGGGGAAATTCATTATGGATCAGATTGAGTTCTTGTATATCTCAAGGTCATCGAAAAATCCAAAAACATTCGCAAAATGTTCATCAAAAAATCCAAAAACATCAAAACCCTGTATAGGTAAAAATCCAAAAACATTCGTAAAATGTTCATTAGAAAATCCAAAAACATCAAAATATTGTACAACTAAAAATCCAAAAACATTCATAAAATGTTCATCAAAAAATCCAAAAACATCAAAATCCTGTACAGCTAAAATCCAAAAACATTCAAAAACTGTAAAGTCAAAATCCAAAAACATCCAAAACACAACAAAATCCCTAAAAAGGTCGAACATTGAAAACTCCAAAAAAGTGGTACCCTTGTCGAACTACGAGTCTCTGAGCTTGAACATAGGAAATCCCATCATTGATGTGTCCCTGAGACACCCTAGGTTAGTCCTTTAGGATTCCGTCATAATAAATTGACATTCCATCAACTGTTTATATCTCATCTTCAATAAATTGAGTTAGTCAAACTACGTGGTCTTTGTGTGTATAACATAGGAAAGGCTTATCTTTGATCATCCCCCAAGGCCCCTTAGGATAGGTCTTGAGGTTAGGTTCTTGGTTGAAATATCAGAAAATCCCTAAACATTCAAATATCAGAAAACCCCAAAACATTCAAATATTAGAAAACAAAAAAACATTTGAAAATAGAAAACACAAAAATATTCATAAAACAATCAAAAAACCCTAAACAACCTCAAATAATCAAAAACATAAACATCCACATAAAATTTCAAAAAGATAAAAAACAACCTCAAAACATTTTCAAAATACCAAAAACATTGAAATATTCCAAAAAAATCCAAAACCATCCATCCCATTTCGCTTTCACCCGTAATAAACTCCATCCATAATAAATCGAGTGTCATCTTCAACCTTTGGTAAAACAAATAGAAAGAAAGTATAGGGAGTCGTAAAGTGAAAACCTAAGTGTCAAAATCTAAAGTCTAGGTCATAGGTAAACGAGTTAGTGAAGTTTGTATCAATGGCTTATCAAACACCTCATCCTAATCAAACCATCTAATCAACATGTCCTAGGATGTATCCTTCCTGCGATGGACATCAACATCAGAAATCACCTTAGCTAAAATAAAATGGCAAGAGATATAAATAACACTGACTATTTGTCTTTGATATTTTCTTATGATTTATCTTAATGACCCATTTCAAGGACCTCTCAATGATGTCTATCAAAATGATTTAGAGAGAAAGGAATGGGGATCGATCATTATCTTTCATTTGTTGTGCTTGTGGGTATTCTTGTAAAATAATCTTGGCACATACTTGCTTGGTTGTGTGTAGGGAGGTTATTCAGAGTAGATTATTGACTATTGTGTATGTTTTGGTCCAAGATATTCTGAACTACTAAACTACATTCCAACGAGGTTTCCGTATGTCAAGATGTGAACAAGAATTATCCTATTTGTTTGCAGAGTCAGAGTCCATTACACTAGATACAACGTCGTCCTGGTTTTTAATACATTGATGCATTGTGTCTATGTGTTATATCAAACAATAAGGAACGACAAAAAATCCCAATCCCAAGATATGAGAAAATCATCATAATCATCATGCATTTCTCATCACCATCTCTAATAAAGTTTCAGTGGATTATAGACTTGTTGGAAATTTTGAGGCAATCATCAAAATAAATGGTCAATCATCTTGTTTCTTCTATATTCTCTCTGTGCTAACCTGGTATCATGACAGTAAAAAAAAACATCATCAATGCATCCATCTTATCCACAAATTGTTAGCATGCATACATCACATCATAATTATAGCATATAATAAAACATACATCCTGCATCATCATTCACATTTAAGTTGTGATGGATAATATAGATTTTTTATTCTAAAGCATCTTAAATCGTTGCATCACATTTGATAAACATACATCACATTATCATATCATAAGAATAAACATCTACATCATTGCATACATATCATAAACATGCATAAAATCATCACATCATAAAAATGTACAAGAAAATACACAAAAGAAATGCATCCATATCATTTGCATAAGCATAATATCTACATATCATGAAACAATACTAAAAAAGATGTATATCCATCCATTGCATTGCATTGTGTCGTATATCACATTATTATCATCACATATTGCATAAGCATAAATAAAAGAATTGCATCCATACATGATAATATATAAGCATGTCACATCATTATATCAGATGCATCACATACATTCATAAGCATAAAATAGAGTGAACCCATCACATCACATCGAATTTGTATTATATCATATATATAAAAAATGGTGATTGCCATAATACAATATCTGAATCAGTGTATGTATATTGATCAAAAATACAATATCCACGAGGCTATCAAAAAGGAGCCCATGGATGTATATCTATGTAAAGAATTGGGAAATAATAAAAAAATGTCCATACAAGCAAGCTAACCTTGATAGCTGCTCCCCTCACTAGGTTGTCTCTCCAGTTGATCCTTGGCCCTAGGATGTGCCCCACTCCTCTATGAGTAATCTGGCCGTCTAAGCATTGTACAAACATCTCAATGGTAATGTATCCGATAGTAGGCCGCCTCAATCATGACCTCTCTGTACAATCTGGAAAACACTGTCCGCCCCTGAGCTGTAGCTATCATAGTCTCTAATTGTTGGCACCACCTGACCTCCTGTGCCAACTGCACCTTGGCGGTTTGTCTAAGTTGGAGCTCATTGTCTCTCTCCACTGTGACATCCTGTACCTATTGCCGATCTTGATCTCTCTCAGTAGTAATCACCAAAATATGTTGACGGGCCTAATCCCTCTCATCTGTAATAACCTGTATCTACTGCTGCAACTATTAAATCTAAGCATCGCAAGGATTTGGCCCTGGTGGTGGTGGCTGCACTGGCTACTGCTAAATTAGAAGCTACTATGGAGGCTACTGATTCCATGGTGGTGCTCATGGGACCTGTCCATCCTGCTGATCCTAGCCATCCTGGCCATCTTGTCCTCTGCCTCTGCCTGCACCCCTCCCTCTTGGTCTCCCTTGTGGAGGTGCACCTATTGGATCTGTCAATCAATGAGGGGGTGTGAACCATGCATCATATGCAAGCATCATTTGAGCATCCTCCTATCCCTGGTCATATGCCCGTGGTCGAGCAACCAACTACTGAAAGCCCTCGACAACCTCATGGACTGGGATTGTAGGTCCCCACACTACTGACTCTCATGCTGACCTGGAGAAGATGGTGGTGTATGCATCATTTGGCCTATCCTACCTGTCACCAAAATGTCTCGCCACCCTATCTGGTAGGTATCTCTTGATGATGGTATAATGTTGAGCCTGCATGTATTGGGTCTATCTAGCAAAGAACAACTGCTAAACATCATCGTACCATACTCGCATTTGAAGCCAGGGTCACCATCTGAAAACTGCCATATCTTTAATAACCCTGTGCTAGTAGGGAATCTCAAGTTGCCCTGTGTGCTATAGTGTGATGGCACCCCTATGCCTCTAGACAACAAGATCATCTGGCTTTACATCCACCATATGAAAAATCAGTCGAAGCAGAGCGATGTGCTCCCAGGCCCAAATGTGCAGTAAGGTGACTCCTGTGCCAATAGCCCTAGCATCGTAGTATACAAAGTCATGCATATCATGGTAAAGGGAGGCCAACATCACTGGCCCTCATGCATACTGAGTCCTCCTAAACAACATCCCGTGCCAAGCTAGGCCCCATCCCAGACTGAATCCTTTGCTCTGTCAATTTGGAGCAACTAAACTTAAGATGATCGTGGAAATAATCAATCTAAAAGTGGGCACTTGACCTTTGTACATCTCGAGGTCAATATAGGAAGTGATTAGAACAATTTCCTCTAGGTCCATCACCTCATGGCATGTATCGTAGTTGGCATTAGAGTCATATATCACACACTCACCATGTATCGACAAATGCAATATCCGCCATACATCCTCTAGCATCATTGTCGCCTCACCAGTAGGTAAGTGGAACAAAGAGGTCTCGTTGTGCCATCGCTCAGACAGTGCTGTCATCATCACCAAATTTTTCGGGATGACGAACATGTACAAAATGTGCCATAGACCAATCTCCCCCAAAAGCTCTTGTCACAACTCAGAAAGATCACTAAGTCTAGACAAGATTGTGGGTTGGTGCTTGTGGGACACCAAAGGTGGGATAACCTCTTGCACCCACGAAGCGCACAACGTCAAAATTCAAAAAAAATTGGCTAAATTTGGAATTTTCTTCCCCGAAATGACAATAGTGTCACTATAATTCAAATTTCAAATTGCGACGCCCAAGGCATTTAAAATGCAAATTGCAAGTTGCATCGCCAGAAACATATGTGTCATAATTTAACTTTTGTGAAACCCTAACCCTAATTTTCAAATTAAAAGAAGCATCGCTAAACACATATGCATCATGATTTAGAATCTAAAACCCTAATTCTAAATTG
>VDFB02271358.1:523143847-523189718 GCA_007258455.2 Sequoia sempervirens | reverse complement strand
ATGTGAATTGTGGCCCTTGATCAGTTACTATTTCTCTTGGAACTCCATATCTTGTGAAAATATACTCATAAAGAAACTCTGCAACCTTGTTATCCCTTGCATGTTTCATGGCCTTAACTTTTACCCATTTTGTTACATAATCAGTGCATACCAATATATAACACTTACCATTTGATGAAGGGTCAATTGGTCACATGAAGTCCAATCCCCACTGATCAAAGGGAGTGATTACTATCTAAGGAAAAGTAGGGCATTCCCATCAGATCTCAGTTGGTCTGCTCATCTTCGAGATCTTCAGACATTTTCTCGTATACCTTCCGACCAGGAGGTTGGTCATAATACCCCTGTTCAAAACCTTCTTATTGTTGTCCCTCTTAGTTACAAAGTGTCCCACATGGTTCATTGTGACATGTGTATGAAAATTTAAGGTTCCATCTCTCTCACACATCTTCATGATATGTGTCAACCAAGATAAAACAAACATCCAACAATCCAAGAGAAAGGAAAAGATTTTTCAATGAGTGTCCTTTTCTCTTTTGGGGAGAAGTGAGAAGGAAATCTACCTATAACCAAGTAATTGGCTATGTCAGCATACCAGGTGAGAGAGAATAGATGCTCATCAGGAAGAGTCATCTATAGGTTGATTGTCTTTTGATGTAGTTAGCCTTGAAATAAAATCTGCAAAAAACATTAGCCTTCCCTGGCTTATCCACAATGGTTATATCAAACTCCTGCATCAACAATAACCATCTTGAAAATCTACCTGTGATCAAAGGTTTATTCATGAGATACCTAATGGTTGCATGATCAGTATGCACAAATATTTGATAGCCCATTATGTAATGTTTGAATTTTTTCAATGCATAGATTATTGTCAGCATCTCTTTATATGTCACTGTATAATTGAATTCAGCTCCCTACAAATTTTTGTTGACAAAGTAAATAGCATTTTCAACATCTCCCTCTTTCTATCCTAAGACCGCTCCTATGGCATAATCTGATGCATCAGTGTGGATGTGGGAAGGAAGCTCCCAATTGGGTCCCTTGAGTACAGGAGTATGAGTCAAAGTTGTCTTTAAATCAAAAAATGCCTTGTCACAAGCTTTAGTCCACTGAAATTCAGCATCTTTAGTGAGAAGGGTGTACAATGGTGTTGCTACCTTTCTGAAATCCTTGATGAATCACCTATATTATCCTGCATGACCCAAGAAACTCCTAACATCCTTTTGTTTTGTAGGTGTAGGCAGATTTGCGATTACCTCAATTTTTGCAGGATCTACTTGAATTCCCGTGTGGAAGATGTAGTGGCCAAGAACTACAACCTCTTGCATCATCATGAAGCACTTTTCACTATTTAAGGAAAAATTTTGATCCTCAAATCTCTATAGGGCTCTCTTGATATTCTCCAATGCTTGATTAAAATCAGCATCATAAGTGGTGAAGTCGTCCATATAAATCTCCATGCAATCATGAGAAATGTCTAATAATATGCTAATGACTGACCTCTAGAAATTTGGAGGTGCATTACACAAGTCAAATGGGAGTACTGAATAGGCATAGGTCCCCCATGGATAGGTAAATTGTTGGAGTTAAAATGACACTGAGAGGGGGGGTGAATCAGTGACTTAACAGATTTGACCAATTTTCAAAAATTCAAAAACATAGCTCAGATTTGATCTCAATATTACTCTGATTAATGCATTCATGAGTTGAATGTAATCATTCATAAACAGAATTGAGAAAATTAATAGTCCCAATAGTGAACTAAAACAACAACACAGTAAAACTGTGAGAACACAGAAGAACAAAGAGACACAAAAATTTTCCGAGTGGAAAACCCTCCTGGGGTATAAAAACCACTCCCGAAATTCCTTCCAGGCTTAATCTTTTAATCAACTATTCACAATGCCTTATAGGATTATTTTTGAGCACCCACTCAAGGAGCACCAACCCCATTTAGAGATACATCTATCTCAAGGAGTACCAACCCCAAATCATGATTTGAACAACAACAATAATAACCTTGTGATTTGCTGCCACACATGTTTCTCTGTTTTCTCATCTACATAATACCTTAAAGATTCAATAATTGAATCCCTAAAATACGAAATAGAGAAGAAATTTACAATATATCTGCATCTTGTTATTCAGATTTTATTGCAGAGTTTTATCCATACATTTTCATACAGCCAAGGAATGATAATCTTAGAATATCTACCAAACAGAAAACATAGTTTTCTGCTTCTATTTATACATCTCTTTTATTTAAATGCCATAAAAGTAACTATCTTCAGAAGTAACGGCTGAACAACCAACCTGAGAAGATTCAGACTGAAGTTAACAAAGTTGTTTATAATAGAAATCTTCATCTTGTACCTAGCAAGATTATTAGTCGAGGTGAAATTGATTTCCCAATACAAGAGTCGTTTCACCCAGCTAAGAGACAACCTCAACAAATCTGAAATGTATGTGATCATTTCACTGCTTAAAAAGCACAACTGCCCACCACAGACAAATCTGCAACTCCCATGGCTCCATCAACCACTGTCGAGCTTCCAGCCAGAAATGTACCAAATAAAGCTTCCATATACCACTGATAAAGCCGTTACACCCAGCAACAACAGAAACTAAAACTCTCATGATGGCGGCCAGGCTAGGGTTCCATACCTAGGCAAAAAGAATAATCACGAAATTTTTCCCTTAACTCTCATTTTCGTCGATGTAACGTTATGCCGAAGGAAATTAAATCGCTAGTCGTTCCCCCGTGTTTGAATTTATGTTATTCATAGTGAAACAGTCACTGAGACATCCACCAGTTATGTCAAAGGCAATTCAATCGTTAATCATACTTTGGTTCCTTTTGTTTCACTGAGACCCTTCGTTATCGGGCAGACCCTATAGAGAATTCACTTTGTTTTGCCAAAAGCCCCGAGCTCACAATAGATCGCCAAGACATTAATGTTCTCACACCAACAGAAACCTTTTGTCTTTCGCTATAACATTATGATATCGAGGAGACCTCCTATAGAGCACACCATGTCTTTCTGAAAGTCTTCATCCACTTGTGTGTCGCTGAGACAAGTCAAATCCAATATCGACAAAATCCCCCATTGTGCTCCATTGGCGAGACCGAAGGTCACTCGCTAAGACCTCACGCCGAAAACCTCAACTCTTACCGAGATGCATACCTTTACGTTATCAGTCAAAAAGACAAGAAAAACTCACCAAGATATTATATCGAATGAAATCTCTCACTGAAAAGCACCCATTTGTTGTTGATCGGTAAGACAACAAGGTCTCTCCAAGACATTATATCGATAGCCATTAGTTTTACCGATAAGTCTCCATATGCATATGGTCGGTGAGACATAACCCTTTTCGCTAAGACCCTTCACCGAAGCCTTAAACTCTTGCCGATATGTTCCATTTAACCTCTGATCGGTGTGACATACCAATTTCGCTGTGACCACATACCGACGGTGTAACACTTGCCGATAGGGATCACTCTCTGTCACCGAAACAAAAAAGAGGTCTTGTCGACAGCTGCTTGTATGTTAAATTCAATCGACATGACATCAGAAATGTCTTGCCGATAGGCAACACAGACATTTCAAAATGTATCAGGGAGACCCTGCCATTCTCACGCCGATATGTGTAAGCCCGAATGAGAAACAACCAATACCATTAGACAAATGAGATGTCAGAACCAAGGTAACTGTAATGCCTTCAAAAATGTGAGTTCAAGGAATGTAATCAAAAGGCTTGTAATTATGTGAAATACACCTGTGGTATGCAAGGAGAACCATCCTGACAAAGAAACCATCTGTCAAACTCTGTCAGTCAAAGAAATAGCATTCATAACATGAACCAGAGATCTCATCACCATGAATTTGAATCATAACAAATAACTTTCTGAAATAGCCAAGAGACATCAAAGAAGTGTCACAATAAAGCATAAGGATCCAAACAGAGACTGATCATCAAAGAGAACCAACTGAAAGGGGTTTTGTCATCAAGGACAAACTATAAACACAACTGAGATCCAACATAAATGTGGTCTTCTTCTAGTCTTCTGGTGCAATTTGGATCTGGTTGTAGCCGTTGAATCCATCTAGAAAAGAGAAGTATTGTTTTCTTGCAAGTGTGTTAAGAACTTGATCAATGAAGGGTAAAGGAAAGTGATCCTTCTTGGTGGCAGCATTAAGTTCTCTATAATTAACACAAACTCATCATTTCCATCCTTTCTTGGGCACAATCACTAATGCAGATACCCACTGACTATCTGAAATGGGGTAGATAAATCTTGCATCTAGCAATTTTTGTAGTTCTCCTTTCACAATTTCTCTTAGTGTAGGGTTAATCCTTCTTTGTGACTGTCTTACTGGAGTGCAATCATCTCTTATATAGATTATGTGGGTACAAAGTTTAGGATCCATTCCCTTCATATCATGATAATCCCATGCAAATGCACGCTAATGGGCCCTTAATACGTTTTCCAATAACAGTTGCTTCTCTTCATTCAATTTACTATTAACATTCAGATATTTTCCTTCTGACACCTGGACTTGTGTAGTTAACTCTATCACGGTTGCTTCATTAATACATGGTACCTTTAGTTCATACAACAGTAATGTATGGAACATACCTGTTGTTGCAGGAAGTTCGTCTGCAGGAACAGTGACTACAGGAAGAGCAGGCAAAAGTGTCTTGACTGAAGTAGAAGATGATGCTTCCTCCACTTCATAATAGTTCTAAATGAGATTATCCAACACTTCATCCTCATCTTGGAGCTGCATGAAAGAGCTTCTACCTAGCATCATAAGTTGTGCCATATAATTAACTTCCTTGGTCTCTTCAACAACTTGTGGCCATACAGAATCTTTCTCATCATGATATGGCTGAGCAGGTGGATAGAGAAAAAAAAATTAGTACTCCTTCCATCTAAAATGGTCATGTCACTTGACCGAAATCTAATGTATGCATTTGTAATTGCCAACCAAGGCCTTCCAAGAATGATGGGATACTCGCCTAGTGTAGCCATAGGAGAAAGAATCATAAAATCTGTTGGGTATTCCCAGGAGTCTAGAACTACCACAAGGTCCTCCACTACACCATTTGGCTTAACAATAGAGCTATCAGCAAGTTGCAGGACAGTAGGAGTAGATCTCATACTTGCAATATTTAGTTGTTGTGGGATGTCTTTGGTCATCACATTGATTGCTACCCCTAAATCAATCAGAGCATTCTTCACTTGGATCTCATTTATGACAACTGCTACTACAGGACTGCCTGGGTCATTATACTTGGGAATAGTCACTTTTTCAAGCATGATCTCAGCGAGCTATCCCACCACATGAACTATAGTTGGGTCTCTCTTCTTCCTTCCTAGCTTCTTAAGACAAGATTCCTTGATAGCTTTGTCATAGATTGTAACATCCTTTATGGCCTGAAATAGGGGTATCTAAACACTTATATGCTTTAGCTGATCTAGGATGTCAAAAGTGGTATCCTCATTTTCTTCTTTCTTCTTGGAAACTTCCAATCTCTGAGGGAATGGTGGTTCTTGTTCAGTTTGTTTGGCTTGAACTGGTTCAAGATTAATAGGTGTGCTTGGCTGAATAGGATCATTCAAAGGCTCCTTCTCCTCTTCCATAGGAAGTTTAGTGATAATTGGCTTGGGAGGGCCTGATAGAGTAGTTCCTGAATGCAAATGGATGTCACCTACACTCACAGCATATGCAAGGAATTGATTTGAATCAGCAGAGTATGTAGGTTGTTGTTGTGGTTTGTTATTAGGATTGGGTGTGGTTTGAGTTGGTAGCTAAGATGGTTTAGGTGCATTTGAGCTTGGATTAGCAGGTGGAGGCATTAGAGCAGGTTGTTGGGGCTAAGAAGGTGGTTGCATGTAACTGGTTGTCTGGGTAAGCCATTGTTGTCCTCCTCTCCATTGATTTGTTTGCTGCCAATTTCCTGGAGGTGGTTGCCAGTGCCCCTGAAATTGTTGCCAATTCCCCTGAGGTTGTTGCCACTGAGGTGGAGAACTATGATGACTGGGCCAAGCATTTGGAGGGTTACTCCAAGGCTGGGGTGGATATCCTCCATAACTGGGTGGATATGGAGGCTGCCATTGGTTACCAGATGAATAAGAGTTAAAATATGGTCCAGCATAGGATAGTGGATCTAGTGGCATACCTTGTCTTGGAGCCCAAGGCTTCCTTTGTGCAACATAGTAGACTTGGTCTTCTTCAATCTGAATGGGCTTGAACTTAGGTGAAATCTGCTTGCTTTCCAGGTTAGCTACCATCTTACATCCGCACCTTCTAATTTGTAGTGAGACAATAATCTATAAAACATCATCTCCGGCTCTTTCCTTTGCTTCTTTTTGGCCCTAATTCACCATATATTGAGTAGCTGATTGGTTGATAATATCTGTTTGAAGTCTACTCAACAAACAGAGGATTCCATTCTTGAAACTCACTTAGTTGACTTACCCATGGAAGATTGATAAGCTCCTTGGAAGCTTCCCTAGAATAATTCTGAATTTTTCTTTGATATCCTCCCAAGGAACCGGGAGATATCTCCTCCCCATGAGGTCCAAAGCATCAGGCAATTGTCATTGATGCCTCTAAGGAAAAGAAAATTTTGTGAGTCCTCATTAAGTGCATGGTGTGGGGAATTTTAGGAACCTTGCAATGTAATCTTCTAGGCTCTCATCTTCCTTTTGTTGCATCCTGAAAATGTCACCTCCTCTCATGTCACTACCCTTGTAGTATTCCTTGTACTTAAAGGAATTTTGTCTTCATGTCTTCCCAAGTTTCCATAGTATCCCTTCCTATGCTCATGAACCATCTTAATGCAGCCTCTTTCAAAGTGGTGGGAAATAACTTAAGCCTATGGGCATCAGTAGTGTAATCATAACTCATGCAGAGTATGTCAAACTCAAATAAGAAGGTATCAGGATCTTTTGTCACAAGTCCATAAAACTTGGGGAGTGTTGAGGTAGGAATGTTCTTGATGTTATCAACTTCATTTTTATGGGCAATGGGGAAAGGAAAAGTTGGTTGGTTTGGTATGTTCCTATTTGCATCACCCATGCCTGCTTGATGTGGTTCTAAGACAAAGGGGTTCTCAAGCTGAATTTGATCTTCAGAGGAGACTTCAAAGCTAGTCAGATCAAGATATGCATCAGAAAAGGGGTATGGATCTTCTTCTTCCTCTTCTTCTGGTAGGTTCTAGTACTCAACTAGTTGAAATGGATGAGGATTGTTAGGAAGAAATATCCCATAAGCATCCCTTCTCCTTCCTCTATGCATGCGGTATCACTCACTATCAGTCAACTCACACAAAGAATTGGTAAAGAATCAGGGGGGTCATTACTTCCTAAGTGAGGATATGCTAAGAACAACTTTCAGAAACATTACAGCAATAAAAACTACCAATGACTCCAAAAGACTTCCTAGCTTGACACCATCCCTGGCAACGACGCCAAAAATGTTGGCCTTCTACAATGATTTCATATCTAAGCCTTTACAGCCATGATTGAGAGACTGGACATCTAACCTAAATAGCTATTCAATCATCATGAAGGTGCATTTAAATTTTCAACCCAGGGACGTGAACTTGAAATGGGTCAGCACAGTATGTGCACTAGGGGCTCAAGTAGTCATTGCACTCAATAGCTAAGAAACACAATACTGAAAGTAAATTGTTTAAAAGGAAATAAAGAAATTGTTGAATATCAACCAACAACTATGCTAAGCTGAAATGCAGAGCAAGAATGAAAATCTAAGCGACAAACAGGAGACTACTCTATTTGCTTTGGCTGTAAGAACAGTCACATAATAGAATTATAGTGGTTGCAGGAACAGTTGATGCTAGATTTCTAACTAAGTACTAAACAGCAAGTAATACTAAACTAATGCTAAACTAAGAAGACGGATTACTCACCAAGTGGGCCCCCTTGGATAAGTATCCTCTAAACTAACAAGAACTCAGATGCTCGAACTCATAACTTTATTTTATTCACTGTAAATCATGCATACAAAGAGTAATATATTTGTATTACTGAAACTAGAGAATGAGAGTACAATGTCAAATCATGCAACCTCCTGAAGAAGGAGCATCAAATCATTATTTATACTACATCTAAACAAGGCAGTCAACTCCACAACTGGGAGGATGCCATTTAGGGAAAATAAGAGAAAGTGGAGCGATGGCGGTTACGCATGCATGGAATCTAGCCAGACATGCAAGTCAAGTGCAGATCCAGCACAATAGTGTAACCCATGCATGCTCAATCATTAAGGTCCACTGCAAGGCAGTTACATTCAGTTGCATGAAGAATCTTTGTTGTCGGTTGCCTTTGACTTGGAGCGATTTCTTAGTTGGACGTTATGGTGCATTCCCAGTTGGCGGTGTCTTCCTCAACTTGGCATATTAAATCTGCATGTCAAGGTCAGTATGCATAATAACTACACATCATAACCACTCTAAGAAACATTCATTAATCACATGCAAAATCAATATAGATGACCCACAATTATGCCAAATATCATTAAAGCTTGCAGAGATCAAATGTCAATGGTTTGAGGGAAACATTATGCCAATACCAACACTTAAGCATTAAATTCCATGACATCTATGAGCAAATAGACTATAGATTCTACCCAAAACTAGACCAAAAACTAGGCCTATCACCATTCTTGGGGCCCACGACCATTGTTGAGCAATGCTGAAAAAAACTAACTACTTCAGCCTCTAGACCATCATAGTCATCCACTATGCTCCCATCCTATGTCTTTATGTTGGAAATCCAATTTTTTGAGCGTCTTGTTCTAGAAGCAACATGGAAAAAATTTATGTTTGAATCTCCTGCCCTTAACCAAGATTTGCAAGACTTGTCCTTCCAATATAACTCCTCCCTGGAAAGCAACTTGGCATGCCAGGAATTCAATTCTTTCTCCTAGCAAATTCAATCATAGTCATCCCATTACTTATTACAAACTCCTTCAGTGCTTCCAATTCGGATTCCACTTTCAACTTTTTCAGCAAAAAAATCTTCGAAGCAGGTTTTGTTCCAATTCTGAATCCTCTTCTTTATGTATCCTAGTTTCATGACCAATCTGAAACTTGGAGTACCATTGAGTTGTAGCTCTTCCTTCCACCAAGCTTCCATATGCCCCAACAGGCACGAATCCCTCCACCACATCATTTCAAACTTGAAGTAGTTGTTAGCGGGTCTTTCGCTTAAATTTATTGATAACATTACTAGGAAATGATCTGAAATTGAAATTGGGAGAATGTTGGTTGTACAGTTATAGTTGTCTCCATACCATCTTAGGCCAAGAAGGAACCGGTCCAACCGCTCAGTAATGTTTGTGAACCCTAATCATCGATTTGTCCATGTGTAGAGTCTATCTCTAGGGGAGCAGTCAATCACTGGTAGAGAAGCCACGAAGTCCCTGAAATCTATCATTGCTTTATTAATCTTTTGTGAACCCCCGCTCTTCTCTTATAGATTTAGGATTGCATTGAAATCACCACCCACCACCACCAATTCCTTTTGGAGTGGGCCCAAAATGTTTAGAATGTCATTCCAAACACCTAATTTTTCTTCAATTCGGATCGGGCAGTAGACATTGATCAAAGGGAAGATCTCCTTTCTGGGTGATCCCACAATACTAGTTTACAATTTTTGGCCAAACTAGACACTGAACAGATTTTTTTAACTAAATCTTCACGTTCGAGCACCTATAGTAGCTAAACCATGAGGAATTTGAAGATGATGCAAAGTAGTGATTTGTGACATTTTGTCTGTAGATTCTAAATATATTTTTTTCAAAAAAATTGGAATCAGATTGCACTTCTTTTTCCATCTCCTTCGAAAACTAGTTTTTATTAGTAAGCACCATTTTTAAGGAGTGATGCTCACTGTATACAACATAACTTTTTTTCTATGAAGGATAAAATTCTAATTTTTTTGAATTTAGATTTGTAACTATGATATCTAACCAGTTCATTTGGTTTCATAGTGTTTTATTGAATATTTTTTCCTTAATCAAGTTTTGAAGTCAAACCAATTACAATTCAGACATAGACGGACCGTATACAACATAACTTTTTTTGTATGTATCAAAATTCAAAAAAAAATTACTGGATCAAGGACATCAATACCTACCCTAAGCATATTTTTTAGAATTTTATTTTGATAATATGTTATTTTTCCATATGTGTAGAACAGAGATCTTGATTTTTGATGAAAATCCTATGTTTAATCAAACTAGAAAAAAAATACATAATAAAACCAAAACATATTAAAATTATATTCGATGGATAGCTCATTCTAGGGACTACCATCATCTAGTTGGGTTTGTGAAGTCTCCTCCATTTTCATCCTCAACCCGAGCTTTGAAGGGAAAAAATTTGTAGAGATTTGGTAGAAGAGGAGGGGAGAGGGGAAAAAGGGGATTTGAATGGACCCAGGTTCGAGCGAACCCCCCTTGGGCAGTTCACTAGGACTAACCTTGATTCAAGTGAACCCTCCCTTTTATTGAGGTTTTCATTGTCTTCATTATAAAAAGTTCTAAAAAGGTGGGTCCCATCATTTAATAGGGTTCACTCGAACCAAGGTCCATTCAAACCCCTTTTGGGTCCATTCGAACACCCCATTTCGTGTGAACCCCAAAAAAGCAATTTTTTTTCATGGGAGTGCTTTTGTAATTTTCCTTCCTCACTAGAATTGTACACCAGTATTGTGGGATCACCCTGCCGACATGGCACTTTACCATTTTGAGTATCCAATTCACCTTACATTCCAATACTTGAAAGTCTGCCATATTGGCAGACCAAAGAACCCCCAACACCCAAAATGAGCTTGAGGCATTGGAGAATAATCCATTCCAACTTCTACAATAATTTAAAAACTTCTTACCTTCTTGAGAGCTTACTTTTGTTTCTTGGAGCAATATAATGTCCACCTTGATTCATTCAAGGTGATGCTTCACCAAGCGTCTTTTTTCAGGGGTTGATAGGCCCCTTAAATTCCAGGTTAGGATCTTCATGGTTGTCCAAGGGAGGCCTTGGCTCCCTTGGATGTGAAGAATTTTTCTAAACTTGGTAGGCCTTTCTCCCTAGCCTCCTCCTCCCGCTTTTGTTTACTAGATTTGTGCCTTCTACCCCTTTTTGCTGAGCCAAACAATTTTGCCACAAATTTTTGAATACATTGTGGATCAATTATGTCCAATTCATCCAACTCTAGGGTAGAGTCATCCCCATCAGGTGAAGCCTCCAATCTAGACTAGAACACTTCGCCAACAATCAAAGCAAGCTCATTACTAGCCAATTTTTTTTCCAATCCTTCGCCAACCTCCCCATCTAAAAGCCCAACAGAGGCCGGCACTTCCAAAGTTGGGGAAGGAGCCATGTTGGTCAACACCTTCTAAATATCTGTGAATGGAATGATCACCATTGTAGCAAGATCCGGAGAGGATTGAACCATGGGGCGAGGTGGCTTAGGTCTCTAGATCTTCTTAGTTTTTTCCTTTCATGGATAATCACCCACCATATGGCTTTTGCTGCGACATCTCAAGCAAAAGTATTTCTCCTCCTCAATTTCCACCAATTGTGTCCAGTGCTCCCCCAACGCAGAGTAATATTTCATTCAGAATCTTCTAAACGGAAGCAATCATTAGTCTAGCATATATATATGAATCCCCATCGATTATTTCCACATCCCCATTCTCTAGTGTACCAAGGGATCTCCTGATCTTAACCAAACTTTCCTCAATCTAGTATTCCAGAGGGAGATTATACATTCTTATCCACACTAGATTATCGCAGGGTTCATGTTTAGCCGCATTGATGTTCAGGATCCATTTCTGAATATATCGGCGATTCTTGAAACCTCCATAGGTCGCCCTCCAACACTTCCTCCCTAGCCTCCTACAACTGGAACACAATCACAATGAATCCCATAGGAAGGACCTTTACAAATTCCACAGCCTTCCAATTTTCAGCAATCCATTTTCTTAGGGTGCTCCTCTCTTGTCTCGGTCCAATTACCCTAGTGATTATTGCTAGGTCTTCAAGCATCATCGATTCCTCTTCCACTTCCTCTGATAGGTCGATGGTGACAAAGGGTGAAATGTTGTTGGACACTGCTTTTTGTGCATCTCCTTTGTTGCACCTTTCAGTTGGCCACCCTCAGCACCTAAGTTTTCTCCTCCCAAACTCGCCACCCCTATAGAATTTTGCATCTTCGCTAGCCAGTATATGGATGTAAGTACTCTTGCTAGCAACATAAGGTTGCATAAAGAGGTGGTTTTTCATTTGGCTTAGGATGATATTTAATTTATTGATTTTTGGAGAGGTCAATAGATGTGTAGGATTAAAAGATGAGATCAATGGCTCATAATGGTTAAGATCCAAGGGAGGATGAGACGATTAAAAGTGTCCTAATTTGGTTGGATGAGATGGAGGGAGAGGGATTGAAGAGAGAATAAAGGGTGGAGATTCTCCTTGGGAAGATTGGGTGGACAAGATGGAAGGGGTAATTTGGAGTACCCTTGAGGGATGGAAAAGTACTTTGACCCATGTGACATGGTAGCAAGACCATTTCACATGTACAAAGGTTGATGCCTTTGTACATTTTGGAGAATGCATATGACTTGAGGCAACTTGACTAGGATTAGGTTGTACAAGTAGGGGAATAAGGGGTTAAGTGGTTTTATACCACTTAATAGAAAGTGGAGGAAAATATAAAAAATAAATAAGATAAGATATTTATTTAATTTTTGGGTTGAGCAAGGGGAAATTGGATAAATAAATATTTAAATTCATTCACCTAAGGTGAACTATAGGAGAGGAATGCTTAAATTATTTAGGTTAGAAATAGGTGTGGGTGAATAGTGATGAATGGTCATTCTATCAATTAAATAATAAAATATCTTAATTAATAAGGGGATAAAAATTGGATAATTAATTGAATAATTAAGGTTATTTTCATTCAATTATAGAGGAAATAGTCAGGTAATGACAATGGTCAATTTTATGTGTCTACAACACCTATGTCCTACTAGAGTAATTATTTATAAAAGATACATAATACATAGATCTTGAAATTGAAGGAACATTTATAGGTCTAAAAATGTCATATTGAAGTGAATCCAACACCCTAGAAAACTTGTGAGAACTTGAGTAAAAGTAAACATAATTAAATTTTTAGATATGTAATATTCACAAAAATTATACTAAAAAACGCAATTATTTAAACCCTCTATAAGGGTTTTATGTTTCAATGCCCTTATACCCTTCTCACCTATGTGAATCATTCTTTGGTGTATGAAATTTTCCTTCTCTACAAGTAAATTTATCTATAAATCAAGAAACCCTTAAGTACCAAAGAAATCACGACCATCAAAAATAGATGTAACACTCCTCTTTATTGTCAGTTCTAATGGGGTGAAATCACAATACTGTGTCTCACTTTTTGGCCAAGATGAACATTTATATCAACATTTTTAACTAAATATTCACCTTCTAAGACCTATAGTAGCACTCCTCTTTATTGTCAGTTCTAATGGGGTGAAATCACAATACTGTGTCTCACTTTTTGGCCAAGATGGACATTTATATCAACATTTTTGACTAAATATTCACCTTCACAAAAATTATACTTAAAAACACAATTATTTAAACCCTCTATAAGGGTTTTATGTTTCAATGCCCTTATACCCTTCTCACCTATGTGAATCATTCTTTGGTGTATGAAATTTTCCTTCTCTACAAGTAAATTTATCTATAAATCAAGAAACCCTTAAGTACCAAAGAAATCACGACCATCAAAAATAGATGTAACACTCCTCTTTATTGTCAGTTCTAATGGGGTGAAATCACAATACTGTGTCTCACTTTTTGGCCAAGATGAACATTTATATCAACATTTTTAACTAAATATTCACCTTCTAAGACCTATAGTAGCACTCCTTTATTGTCAGTTCTAATGGGGTGAAATCACAATACTGTGTCTCACTTTTTGGCCAAGATGGACATTTATATCAACATTTTTGACTAAATATTCACCTTCACAAAAATTATACTTAAAAACACAATTATTTAAACCCTCTATAAGGGTTTTATGTTTCAATGCCCTTATACCCTTCTCACCTATGTGAATCATTCTTTGGTGTATGAAATTTTCCTTCTCTACAAGTAAATTTATCTATAAATCAAGAAACCCTTAAGTACCAAAGAAATCACGACCATCAAAAATAGATGTAACACTCCTCTTTATTGCAAGTTCTAATGGGGTGAAATCACAATACTGTGTCTCACTTTTTGTCCAAGATGGACATTTATATCAACATTTTTAACTAAATATTCACCTTCTGAGACCTATATCAACATTTTTAATTAAGAATTTGAAGTGATGCAAACTAGTGATTTGTGGCAATTTGTGTGTAGATTCTAAATTTTTTTTTTTTTTTTAAATTATGGTATAAATCATGAATCTTTCAACATCCCCTTTAATAACTAGTTTTAAATAGTAAGCAACATTTTTAGAAAGTAACGTTTATGTTGTTAAACATAATTTTTTTCCTAGAAATGATAAAATTCTAATTTTTAAAATATAGATTCTTAACTTCAATATCTAGAGCAAGAATATTTTTCATAACTTTTTGTTACATTTTTTTTAATTAATATTTGAAGTCACTGTAACTATAATTTGGACATAGGTGTATGTCGTCAAATATAACTTATCGTGTATATATTGAAATCTAATTTAATTTTTTTGATGAAACAAGGACATCAAAACCTAAAGGTATTTTTTTAATTTTTTTACAATAGTTTACTATTTTTCCACCTCTACAGAACAAATAACTTGATGTCGATGAAAAGCTTATGTTTAGTAAAAATTGAAAATTAAATACATGATAAAATGAAAACATATCGAAAGTATACTTGTTCAAATCATTTTGAGGACTGCAATCTTGCAAAATATAATTTCTAAATGACTTTATTTAATCCCTCAAAAAGTAAAGTAAAAATGTTTTTTTGCTAGCATTTTGATAGGTGCAAAGGAGACTCCATTGTGGGTATGATTTAATATTAGAGGGGTTCTATCCAAGGGGGTTTGATCTAAGGGGGCCATAGCTAACCCTCTTCAATTAAAACCCTTTAGATGGAACTTCTCAAGGCTTAAATCATTATTTTTTCTAAAATTAAGTGATTTCAGGAAAAAATCAAGATATCCCAAAAGTGAGACACAATATTGTGGCAACATCCAATGGTGAGAATGTAGAATTTATAGTTCTCTACTACATGATTAAATAAGTTATTGCACTTAATTATGCATGTATCCAACTAAAATAGGTGCCCACATGAAATCCCTTAGTGAACACCATAGCTCCTTGCACCATCTAACACCCTTCATTGGATCAACTAACCTACATAGCCACATCATTAAACTTAAAGAATTAAAGTAGGTTCCATGCTAAGCCAAGGATATACAATACACCATCAATCCCCTTCACATGCTCATCAAGGAATTATTTCAAGACTCTTCCATGACCAACAATATTAGATGTGAGTCATCTCTATGGTATATATTCCTACCATTATATCTTTATATTTTGAAAACCAACCTTAATGTGAGGTTATGTGAAAAGAAGCACCAAAATCTATCAACCATGCACCTCCTGATGCATGTGTTTCTAAGATTGTGAAAAATGTATCACCATCATCCTAAGAGGAATTTTTAGACTCATCATTATTCTTCTTTCTCCTCCTTGTAGTCCCTTTTGGAATGCCTAGGCTTTCCACAATTCAAACATTTGACCTTAGTTTGTCCAACATATTTGGTTCTAGACTTGTCTCTCTTCTTGTCCTTCTTTCCTTTCTTTTTGGTCTTCCATGTATATTTAGGGCCTCTTTGGTAGGTTCATTTTATTTTCTTTGTATCTCCTTCATAAGTAATTATTCAACTATGACATCCATTTTGAGACTAGAGGTATTACTCTCGATTGGCATCACCAAGTGATCCCATGAATCTGAAAAAGAATATAACAAAGTCATAAAACTATCCTCCTCCTCCATATTCACTCTAATAGAGTGTAACTAGGTAATGATAATGTTGAAAGCATTTAGGTGCTTGAAAATATAACCACCATCCTACATCCTTAAGATATACAACTTTTTAGGAAAATTTATTTGCCAATAATTTATCTTGATAAATCTCATCCAACTTCTTCAAGAGAGTTGTAGCGGTGGCTTCTTTATGTAAATTCAATAATATAGAGTATATCAAATAAAGCTTAATGTGACCCTTGACTTCTTTATAAATTTTATTCTATTCTTTTTATAACATAGTAGTACGTTTGAATCTGCATATTGTATCCCCCAAATATTTACCCATGAGCATATCCTCCATGTTAAGCTTCCAAAGCTCAAATTTTGTGTCAAAGAAATTATTCTCAAGATCTTATATACAATATCCCACTCAATCCATGTCAGTACAAAAAAATATTATGCATAACACCTATAATTTGAGATGATCATGCTTTGATACCAAATGAAAGGAAGTAGAGGTTTAGAATACACTTCCTAAAATAATATATGAGAGGATGCTAGTGAAAATATAAAGTAATCCTATAGTTATAAAGAAATAAACACAAAAGCAATATACGATAACATAATGATTTATGTGGGTAAAACCCTTTCTAGATAAAAACCGACATAACAAAATAATTCAATATATTATTCGATAATCAAAGGTTACAATACACTTGCAAAGTTTAAAACTTTATAGGAGTATCACCAATAAGAGATATGGAGTAATTATTTAAGCATAATAGTAACTACAAAACTCACTATAAAAATCTCCATCTCAAACACATAATAAATAGGATAAGCAATGTGTGAAACCATCAAACAATAGTTTGGAATCATGAGCTAAAAAATACTCAAGAAATGTGGCACCCAAATTAAAAATCTAATGCTCAAATCACAAGATGAGTCCATAGACTAAAAAGAATATATTTATTCCACTCACCAACTCTTGAGAACTTCATTTTAGAACCATTATCTCCATTCAAATATGTAGTATGATATGTCATAACATGTTTAATAAGTTGGTCAATGACTATAACTCCCTCTCACAACTCATAGATGTTCTTGCATTTTAAATGTGGAAGGCCCAATTTTCAAAGGGCATAAATTTTGATTTGGGAAATAGATTGAGCCATTTTTTTAATAAATTGTAGAGCTCGAAAAGATCTACACCCTAGACATCATGGAATTGATGCTGAACCTTTTGAATTTTTTTCAAGGCTAAGAAAGACCTCTATGACCAATAAATTGAATTTTTCTATTCTATATCTAAGACAATTGTATTTTTTGTATTCTTGTACTAGGATGCAAGGTTGAGATGCCTTTCATAACAATTCTTTGACTGGGGTGATTATTTTGCGTATAAAATAAAAAATGATTGCAATAAATTTATGTTTGTATGATTAATTTGTTTTTTATAAATTATAGAGCTTAAAAGGATCTATACCCTAGACATTAAGGAATTGATGTTGAACCACTTGAATTTTTTCCAAGGCTAAAAACAACTTGTATAGCCCATAAATTGACTTTTTCTATTCTATAGCTTGACAATTATATTTTTGTGATGAAACGAATTAGTATGGGCCAATTATGCTTGATCCATGAAGAATCAAAGCATAACAAAGCCACTAATGTCAAATCTCAACAAGATCATTCAAATGAAAGTTAAACTAAACATTTATCAAAACTAAGCATTCTAAATTACGAAAGCGCTTAAATGTCTACTCTAATCCATTCAAAACTTATCCTATTGTGGGAGTGGTGTCGCGTTGATGTGGAACGGCGACCCTTTCCCAATCTCGTGGATAAATGAGCTTGTTCCAGTCAGTTTTATTGAGGAAAACTAATAGAATGGTTGTGAGATGTGTATGAAAACATGGTTTTAATCTAAATGAGCATGATGCAAGCTAATTTAACATGATTTTATGCTAAAAATGATCTAGTTATGAAAAAGCTAAGCTAATCTAGATGGAATTTAAACTAAAAGATTCAAACCCTAATTAATAAACAAGCTAAATTGATGCATTATGTGATCATGGAAGCCATTCATGGAAGCTTTAAATGTGAGTGTGAGTATGAGTGATTTCAACAGCATAAGTTTGCTTTTGAAAGATGGATCCCTATTCAATAGAGGAAAGCTCTAGTTATAGAATAGGTAAAAAGAGATCAATGGATGGGATCAAAAAGATCAATCAATGGTCAAGGATGAAAGAAAGAAGAGGCATGGATCATGGATTCTCATCAATGGGTGAGAATGTAAGATGAGATTTAATCAATGGTTAACATTCCTTCAAACAAACACAAGTTAACTTGCTCAAGAAGCTACATAAGTTTGTTGAGAAAAAGGAATATTCCCCTTTTTTAAATGAGTGAGGAAAGAGAATATTCTTTGGAATATTCTCATGGGTGAGGGAAAAGGATAATTTAGTTAATTAAAACTAAATTAAATTGTGCAAAAGGGGAAGGAATATTCCATGGGAATATTCCTTTTGGAGGAATGTGCAAAGGAGGAATATTCCCTTGCAAGTGGGGGGATTAGATTTAATTGATAATTAAACAATATTAATTATACAATTAGGGGAATTAGATGATATCCATTAAATAAAATGATTTAATGAATGGGGGAAAGGTGGATGATTTTTTATTTTTTTTGGTCGGTAAAGGTGGATGATATTTAATTAAATAACTTAGGGTTATTTAATTAAATAAGAAGATTTAGGGTTTTAAATTAAATAGTTTGATTTATTTAATTTAACAGGACGAAGTGTTAGCATGAAAGGAGGTGAATTGACCTAATTTGATAAATTAGGTTAATAGGTGAAAATGATGCCATTAATTAATTAGCTAGGGTAATTCAATTAATTAAGCAAAAAGAGGATGGGTTTCAAGAGGAAATGATGTTAGTATACCTGATTTGAGTGTATAATATGATTCAGGACATTTTTCAGTGTCTACATTTTGCCCCTCTTTGAAGCAAGGTACATGCTGCTTCAGTTCAAAGACTGATGCTTTTTGGATGAAAAACTGATGATTAAGTCAAAAAATTAAAAAAAATATGATTTCTTAGATGCCCCACTATTACCCCAGTAGAAGGAATAGGCTGGTTCCCTACCCCCTCGAGAAATTGGGCAGAAATTTGAAATTTTGGGCTAATTTCTCGACAAATATTAAAATGTTGCCTAAGGGGTCCGGAAAGGCTCCAAGATGCAAAAACACATGCCAAAAATGAAAAAAATGATGCAAAATAAGGTTCGGATTGGAAAAATTGGTGGAAATGCTGAAAAACCCTCGCTTGATAGTTAAATTAGGGAAAAAAAACCCTAATTTGCAAGCATAAATAGGTGAGGAAGGGTCATTTTCAATTCATTTGTGCATTCACAACTTGAGGATTTCTTGCATTTTGAGCTCTAACCCACTAACGAAATGGCGCAATGAGTGCTCCCATGACACATTTTTCGACCAGGTTCAAGAGTACCAGAGGCTTCCAAGCGCAGGACCACTGGTATGTGATTTGAAACTTGATTTGAAATTTGACTTTGTGGTGCATTTATTGCATTTTGAAATTTAAACTTTGGCAGTGTCGCTCTAGAGCGACGCTATTTTGAGAATCGGCAACGCTAATTTGAATTTTAGCGACACATATGTGAATTGTTATGTAGTTCGCAATTTAGAATTAGGGTTTTAGATTCTAAATCATGACGCATATGTGTTTAGCGATGCTTCTTTTAATTTGAAAATTAGGGTTAGGGTTTCACAAAAGTTAAATTATGACACATATGTTTCTGGCGATGCAACTTGCAATTTGCATTTTAAATGCCTTGGGCATCGCAATTTGAAATTTGAATTATAGTGACACTATTGTCATTTCGGGGAAGAAAATTCCAAATTTAGCCAATTTTTTTTTAATTTTGACGTTGTGCGCTTCGTGGGTGCAGGAGGTTATCCCACCTTTGGTGTCCCACAAGCACCAACCCACAATCTTGTCTAGACTTAGTGATCTTTCTGAGTTGTGACAAGAGCTTTTGGGGGAGATTGGTCTATGGCACATTTTGTACATGCCCGTCATCCCGACAAATTTGGTGATGATGACAGCACTGTCTGAGCGATGGCACAACGAGACCTCTTTGTTCCACTTACCTACTGGTGAGGCGACAATGACGCTAGAGAATGTATGGCGGATATTGCATTTGTCGATACATGGTGAGCGTGTGATATATGACTCTAATGCCAACTACGATGCATGCCATGAGGTGATGGACCTAGAGGAAATTGTTCTAATCACTTCCTATATTGACCTCGAGATGTACAAAGGTCAAGTGCCCACTTTTAGATTGATTATTTCCACGATCATCTTAAGTTTAGTTGCTCCAAATTGACAAAGCAAAGGATTCAGTCTGGGATGGGGCCTAGCTTGGCACAGGATGTTGTTTAGGAGGACTCAGTATGCATGAGGGCCAGTGATGTTGGCCTCCCTTTACCATGATATGCATGACTTTGTATACTACGATGCAAGGGCTATTGGCACAGGAGTCACCTTACTGCACATTTGGGCCTGGGAGCACATCGCTCTGCTTCGACTGATTTTTCATATGGTGGATGTAAAGCCAGATGATCTTGTTGTCTAGAGGCATAGGGGTGCCATCACACTATAGCACACAGGGCAACTTGAGATTCCCTACTAGCACAGGGTTATTAAAGATATGGCAGTTTTCAGATGGTGACCCTGGCTTCAAATGCGAGTATGGTACGATGATGTTTAGCAGTTGTTCTTTGCTAGATAGACCCAATACATGCAGGCTCAACATTATACCATCATCAAGAGATACCTACCAGATAGGGTGGCGAGACATTTTGGTGACAGGTAGGATAGGCCAAATGATGCATACACCACCATCTTCTCCAGGTCAGCATGAGAGTCAGTAGTGTGGGGACCTACAATCCCAGTCCACGAGGTTGTCGAGGGCTTTCAGTAGTTGGTTGCTCGACCACGGGCATATGACCAGGGATAGGAGGATGCTCAAATGATGCTTGCATATGATGCATGGTTCACACCCCCTCATTGATTGACAGATCCAACAGGTGCACCTCCACAAGGGAGACCAAGAGGGAGGGGTGCAGGCAGAGGCAGAGGACAAGATGGCCAGGATGGCTAGGATCAGCAGGATGGACAGGTCCCATGAGCACCACCATGGAATCAGTAGCCTCCATAGTAGCTTCTAATTTAGCAGTAGCTAGTGCAGCCACCACCACCAGGGCCAGATCCTTGCGATGCTTAGATTTAATAGTTGCAACAGTAGATACAGGTTATTATAGATGAGAGGGATCAGGCCCGTCAACATATTTTGGTGATTACTACTGAGAGAGATCAAGATCGGCAATAGGTACAGGATGTCACGGTGGAGAGAGATCATGAGCTCCAACTTAGACAAACCGCCAAGGTGCAGTTGGCACAGGAGGTCGGGTGGTGCCAACAATTAGAGACTATGATAGCTGCAGCTCAGGGGCGGACAGTGTTTTCCAGATTGTACAGAGAGGTCGTGATTGAGGCGGCCTACTATCGGATGCATTACCATTGAGATGTTTTTACGGTGCTTAGACAGCTAGATTACTCATAGAGGAGTGGGGCACATCCTAGGGCCAAGGATCAACTGGAGAGACAACCTAGTGAGGGGAGCAGCTACCAGGGTTAGCTTGCTTGTATGGACATTTTTTGATTATTTCCCAATTCTTTACATAGATATACATCCATGGGCTCCTTTTTGATAGCCTCGTGGATATTGTATTTTTGATCAATATACATACACTGATTCAGATATTGTATTATGGCAATCACCATTTTTTATATATATGATATAATACAAATTCGATGTGATGTGATGGGTTCACTCTATTTTATGCTTATGAATGTATGTGATGCATCTGATATAATGATGTGACATGCTTATATATTATCATGTATGGATGCAATTCTTTTATTTATGCTTATGCAATATGTGATGATAATAATGTGATATACGACACAATGCAATGCAATGGATGGATGTACATCTTTTTTAGTATTGTTTCATGATATGTAGATATTATGCTTATGCAAATGATATGGATGCATTTCTTTTGTGTATTTTCTTGTACATTTTTATGATGTGATGATTTTATGCATGTTTATGATATGTATGCAATGATGTAGATGTTTATTCTTATGATATGATAATGTGATGTATGTTTATCAAATGTGATGCAACGATTTAAGATGCTTTAGAATAAAAAATCTATATTATCCATCACAACTTAAATGTGAATGATGATGCAGGATGTATGTTTTATTATATGCTATAATTATGATGTGATGTATGCATGCTAACAATTTGTGGATAAGATGGATGCATTGATGATGTTTTTTTTTACTGTCATGATACCAGGTTAGCACAGAGAGAATATAGAAGAAACAAGATGATTGACCATTGATTTTGATGATTGCCTCAAAATTTCCAACAAGTCTATAATCCACTGAAACTTTATTAGAGATGGTGATGAGAAATGCATGATGATTATGATGATTTGCTCATATCTTGGGATTGGGATTTTTTGTCGTTCCTTATTGTTTGATATAACACATAGACACAATGCATCAATGTATTAAAAACCAGGACGACGTTGTATCTAGTGTAATGGACTCTGACTCTGCAAACAAATAGGATAATTCTTGTTCACATCTTGACATACGGAAACCTCGTTGGAATGTAGTTTAGTAGTTCAGAATATCTTGGACCAAAACATACACAATAGTCAATAATCTACTCTGAATAACCTCCCTACACACAACCAAGCAAGTATGTGCCAAGATTATTTTACAAGAATACCCACAAGCACAACAAATGAAAGATAATGATCGATCCCCATTCCTTTCTCTCTAAATCATTTTGATAGACATCATTGAGAGGTCCTTGAAATGGGTCATTAAGATAAATCATAAGAAAATATCAAAGACAAATAGTCAGTGTTATTTATATCTCTTGCCATTTTAATTTAGCTAAGGTGATTTCTGATGTTGATGTCCATCGCAGGAAGGATACATCCTAGGACATGTTGATTAGATGGTTTGATTAGGATGAGGTGTTTGATAAGCCATTGATACAAACTTCACTAACTCGTTTACCTATGACCTAGACTTTAGATTTTGACACTTAGGTTTTCACTTTACGACTCCCTATACTTTCTTTCTATTTGTTTTACCAAAGGTTGAAGATGACACTCGATTTATTATGGATGGAGTTTATTACGGGTGAAAGCGAAATGGGATGGATGGTTTTGGATTTTTTTGGAATATTTCAATGTTTTTGGTATTTTGAAAATGTTTTGAGGTTGTTTTTTATCTTTTTGAAATTTTATGTGGATGTTTATGTTTTTGATTATTTGAGGTTGTTTAGGGTTTTTTGATTGTTTTATGAATATTTTTGTGTTTTCTATTTTCAAATGTTTTTTTGTTTTCTAATATTTGAATGTTTTGGGGTTTTCTGATATTTGAATGTTTAGGGATTTTCTGATATTTCAACCAAGAACCTAACCTCAAGACCTATCCTAAGGGGCCTTGGGGGATGATCAAAGATAAGCCTTTCCTATGTTATACACACAAAGACCACGTAGTTTGACTAACTCAATTTATTGAAGATGAGATATAAACAGTTGATGGAATGTCAATTTATTATGACGGAATCCTAAAGGACTAACCTAGGGTGTCTCAGGGACACATCAATGATGGATTTCCTATGTTCAAGCTCAGAGACTCGTAGTTCGACAAGGGTACCACTTTTTTGGAGTTTTCAATGTTCGACCTTTTTAGGGATTTTGTTGTGTTTTGGATGTTTTTGGATTTTGACTTTACAATTTTTGAATGTTTTTGGATTTTAGCTGTACAGGATTTTGATGTTTTTGGATTTTTTGATGAACATTTTATGAATGTTTTTGGATTTTTAGTTGTACAATATTTTGATGTTTTTGGATTTTCTAATGAACATTTTACGAATGTTTTTGGATTTTTACCTATACAGGATTTTGATGTTTTTGGATTTTTTGATGAACATTTTGCGAATGTTTTTGGATTTTTCGATGACCTTGAGATATACAAGAACTCAATCTGATCCATAATGAATTTCCCCCAGTGTGAAATGATAGACTACCTCGATATAGGCAGGACAAACTAGCCTTTGGATTATGCCAAGTAGTACTAAGGGGATACGATACTTCACAATATCAAGCTATGATGCAGACATGGATGGGGGATGGATGAAATAAGATGAAGGATGTGATGCAATGGATGGAATCATAGGATAAAGAGCCCAATTAGATGGAGGTACTTTATTTATGCAAGGTGCCTATTTTCCAAGTTTTCACCAAGGTACTTGCCTAAAACACCATCGAAGTGGTTTTCACTAGAGGACAATTGTTTTTCTTTACTGTTTTCAATCCTTTTTCTCTTTTTTTTATCATTTTTTTATTTTTTTGTATTTTCAGATTCATACCCCTCAAAACTAGGCATAAAACTTTTTAAGATGCAAGATATTGGTTGGTTCCTACAAGGGTTCACCTTCAGGTGCTGACAATTGATATGCTCTTGATCCATAGCTTGTTGTGATCACAAAGGGACCTAACCAGTTAGGCTCAAAATTTCCTTTATTGTCCTGATCTGGAAGGTTCTTCTAATTCTACTTTAGGACAAGGTATCCTACCTAGAAAGACCGATATTTGATCTTCTTGTTATAGATTTGTTTCAATCGGCGTCAAGATGATGCTCATCCAAGAATTCTAACTTATTTAACCAAGATACTTTGTACTCTTCATCAATGATCAGGTTCTGTGGTGACACTCACAGTGATGGGATCTCAACCTCAATAGGCAAGATGGCTTATGATATGTAGACCAAGGAAAAAGGGGTTGCACCTGTTGGCATTTAGATACTAGTTCAATAGGCCCAAAGAGCGGGATTTAGCTGCAAATGCCAGTCACAGCCAGCTTCATTGACTATTTTCTTTAGGATTTTCATAATGGTCTTGTTTGTAGCCCCGGCTTGACCATTTCCCTGGGGGTAATAAGGGGTAGAGAATCGGTGTTGGATGTTGAATCTTTGATATAGCTCTTTCACATTCTAATTCTTAAAGGATGTTCCATTGTCTGATATGAGGGTTTGTGGAACACCATAATGGCAGATTAGGTAATTCAAGACAAACTTAGCAATTTGCTTCCCTATTATGTAGGTCATAGGAATGGCTTCAACCCACTTGGTAAAGTATTCAGTGGTTGTTATGATAAACGTGTGGCCATTAGATGAGGTTGGAGTGATCTTTCCTATGAGGTCAAGCCCCCACTGCAAGAAAGGCTAAGGTGTGACCATAGGTTGCAATTCTTGAGCTAGAGCATGAATCAAATCTCCATGTTGCCAACATAGGACACACTTTTGTACATATTGATGAGCTTCTCTTTCCATGGTTGGTCAGTAGTACCCCATCCTCAGCAATTTCTTAGCTAAATTCATACCACTAGAATGGGAACCACATATGCCATTATGTACTTCTATTAAAGTGGTCAAGGCTTCCTCTTGGTTAAGACATCATAGTGATGTCCCCTCGATGCTTCGATGGTAAAGGGTATCACCTAGGATCACAAATCAGGATGCCTTCTTAAGAAAGGTCTTCTTAAGGTTAGAGGTGATATTGGATGGGAGGGTTCCTCTACTTAGGTAGGTAAAGATGTCATGGTACCACGAGGATCCAGGAGCAACAATGACACACATGAACTCCAATTCCAGGATTTCAAAAGTTGGTATGAGAAGTTGTTCTACCAAGAATTCACATTGTAGGACGTTGTTTCGCATGTCTAACAGTGACCCAATTGTTTCCATAGCATCTGCTACTTTGTTGTTTATGCGAGGAATCTGCTCAAAAGTTATATCTATGAAAATTTCCTTGAGACTCTCTACCATCTTCTTGTAAGGAGTAAGCTTGTCATCCTTAGTTTGGTAGTCATCATTGACTTGGTTGATAACCAGTTGTGAGCCTCCATGGATTTTTATTCCTTGTATCTGTCATTGAACAGCTATCCTTAGACCTATGCTTAGGGCTTCATACTCAGCAATTTTGTTAGTACACGAAAATGATAGCCTATATGACTTTGGGATGCAATCACCTTGAGGGGTGATGAAGAGAATATCATCTCCTGAACCATGTTGGGAAAATGATCCATCAAAGTACATTTTCCATTGATTTGTGAGATTGATAAGGAACATTTATTCATCAGGGAATTCAGATATCAATGGGTTCTCTGCATAGATAAGTGCCTCTGCTAGTTGGTTTGTGATCACTTGTCCTTTAATTTCCTTGCACTCCACATACTCTATGTCAAATTTTGTTAAGATAATCACCCATTTATCCATTTTCCCAGTAAGAATTGCTTTGGATAACAGGTATTTCAATGGATCAATCTTTGCAATGAGTTTGATTTGATGTGACAAAATGTAGTGTTTGAATTTTTGTGAAGGAAAAACCAATGCTAAGCAGGATTTCTCAATGGACGAATAGTTCATTTCATAGCCCACTAAGGTCTTGTTGATGTAATAGATAGCCCTTTCCTTTTCTTTTTCATCATGTTGTGCCAAAATAGCACCTAGTGTTGTTGATGTTGTTGAGATATACAGGATCAGTGGTTTGTTTGGTATCAGCGGCATGAGCATTGGTGGTGTTAATAGGTAGTATTTTATCTGTTAGAAATCTTTGTCACACTTCTCATCCCACTTGTAAGTTATTCCTTTATGGAGAAGATGCAAAAAGGGGTGGATTTTTTCTGATAGTTGCGCTATGAACCTTCTAATGGACTGCAATCTTCCTTGTGACCCTCTCATCTACTTCAGTGTTTGTGATGGTTCCATGTCTAGGATAGCTTTTACTTTTGTTGGATCAATTTATATCCCTCTTTGTGAGACGATATGCCCAAGAAGCTTCCCTGATGTAACCCCAAAGACACTTTTTTGGGCTTAGTCATACCTTGTATTCTTCAAGCTTGTCAAAGATGGGTCCTAAGAATTGTATGTGCTCACTTCTTTTCTTTGATTTTGTCAAAATATCGTCCACATAGTCTTCAACTATTTTTTGGATCATGTCGTGAAAGATGAGGTTCATTGCTCTTTGATAGGTTGCTCCTACATTCTTTAGCCCAAATGGCATCACCTTCCAGCAATAGTCCCCCATGGACAAGTGAATGCATTTTTGTGTTGATCCTCCTTAGTGATCATGATTTGATTATAGCCTAAAAAACCATCCATGAGTGAGCATTTCATGCCTAGCTGTTAGATCCACTATGATGTTGATGTTAGGAAGAGGGAAATCATCCTTTGGGAATGCTTTGTTTAGGTCTCTAAAATCAGTGCATATTCTGATGCCCCCAATGGATTTTGAGACTGGTACCAGGTTTGAAACCCACTCAGGATAATCTATTGGTTAGATAAATCCAATGTCAAGAAGCTTTTGTAGCTCAAGTTTGACCAAGAGTGTTATCTGAGGGTGCATCTTCCTTAATTTTTGTTTTACTGGCTTGGCTTCCAGATAGACTGCTAAGTGATGCACAACCACTTCTACATCAAGGCCTGGCATATCAGTATATGACCATGCAAAGTTAGCTTTGTGCTCTTTTAGGAATGCTGCTAGGTTCTTATGTTCTTCATCCAATAAGGATTCAGCGTAGAAAGTGATCTTGGGTGCTTCTTTTCTTCCCGCATTGACTGGAGTGGTCGTTTTTGCTAAGACTGTTGATTTCTCTAGATGTATCGCACTAAGGGGGAGATTTAATCCCTCATCCTTGGGCGCCTCAGAGAGGTTTTCACTCTTAGATACATCTTTTCTTTTTACTATTTTGGGATCAAAAAGTGTCATAGACATAGTACACTCCTATGTCTAGCTCTATGTCAAAACCTGCCTTGTGATTTTCCCATGGTAAGTTGTCATGGAGTCCCATGAATTTTGAGATCGCTTCATCAATTTTTGAATAAATCTAGAATCGGTGGTCCTTGTTGGTCCAAATCAATGAGTTACGAATATACTAGGTGTATTTCATTTGGTCGGTTGCTTGGGGTGAAGTTTGATGTAGATATCATGAAGAGGGAGTTATTCTCAAATATTTTAGCAACATCAAGGAGGAAGTCATCTAGGGTCGTATCATGTGATGTTGGTAACCAAGAAGAAACCTCAGCCCGTTTAGTGGAAGTACCTTTGTCGATAAGGGTAACCTTGCTAATAGTACAACCTAAGCCAAGATTATTTGGACATTTCTCAAGAACGATAGGTTCTAGCAAACCATTGTCATTCTGTCCCAGTTTCTCATTCTTGGTATAGCCCATGCCCTTCATTAGTTGTAAGCCTTTGTTATCATCTTCCATGGGAAGAACAGGAACAGGTCTTTCATCCTGATATAGTAGTTTAGAGATATATTCCTCATTAACATCTTCTTTGTTCAGGTCCCCCCACTTGGTGAAGGTAGTAGCTTCCATTTTGATAGTTTCTGGGATATTGTTGCTAGGTGTGGGTTTCCCATGAGATTTGGGGGAAAGAGGTAACTTTCCCAGCACAAAAGTATCCTTTGTTAGTTTATAGTTTCCACAACCATCATCTTGGATCGTTTCCTTGATGTCAGGTATGCTTTGCACAATGAGTGCCTTCATTTCAGAGGTAGATGCAAGGGATGATGGTTCAACAAATGAGGTAGAAAGTGTAGGCCCTTCGTCATTCTTCGGTATTTTGTGGATTTTATAGAACTTGGATTTAAGATTTTTTTAGTAGTAAAAAGGGTCAGGATCTCCATGGATAGTAATTTCTCTTCCCTCAAAAGGAAACTTTACACATTGATGGTAAGTTGAAGCTACAACTTTTAAGGAATGGATCTAGGGTCGAGCAAGTAGTATGTTGTAGGGAAGATCCAAGTCTAAGAATTGGTATGTAGTTTATGTGATGAGGGGGCCCACTTAGATGGGTAGTGTGATGATGCCTTGTGATACCCGTTCTTGGTCGTCATATGCACTGATGGTGGTACTCTTTGTCTTCTCAATAGTATCCTCTGAATAGCCCAGATTTTTTATCAACTAAAGGGTGCAAATGTTCAGACCAACACCTCCATCTACTAAGACTCTTTTAACCTTGTTCTTATCAATGATAACCTCAAGTTGTAAAGAACGGTTATGAGATGGTTGCAATGGTAGGTCTTATTCCCAGAAGGTGAGAAGATGATTAGTGATATGCCCTACCATAGCTTGAAACTAATTTGTATCAATATCCTCAGGGACAGATGACTCTGACAAAGCTTTCACCAAGATTTCCCTATGTGCGAGTGATAGATTCAATAGTTCTAAGATTGATATTTGTGCAGGGGTCTTCTTAAGTTGGTCTAAGAGATTGTACTTGCTAGGATTGGATGTTGGAAAAATAGGTTGTGCCCTAGATTGAGATGGGACTCCTTGGATGGTGATTTTTCCACGTCGTGTGGTGACTCCACACTCTGCACTAGGCCCTTTGATGGTGATGATTGTAATAATGCTATCACAGGAAGCAACCACATTAGAATAGGTATGTTGTACATTTGTGTAATCTTTAGCTTTTCTAGTGTTGTTCCCTTTGTTATGATCCAACATAGGGTTCTTGTCTATCTTAAGATCCTGATTACCGACTGGTACCTCAACAGATATGGTATCGTTCTCTATGAGGTCTTGGATAATATTTTTAAGCCTCATGTAGTTTTTTGTTTTGTGTCCTTTGATCTTGTGAAAGTCACAAAGGTCGTTCTCATTGTACCAAGATGGTTTCTCTTGTGGTTCTTGGTAGCGTTCAAAGTTACGAAGTGTTATCAAGTTTGACTCTACTAATTTCTTCATGATTGTTTCGATGGGTTCGGATAATTGTGTATACTTGTGTTTAGGATAGTTGTTCTTATTAGGGGTTCGCCTTTGTTGTGATTCGGTGTTGTTGATCTAATTGTTCTGAGGGGGTGTTCTTTGTTGCACACTTGGTTGAATGTTAGAAACTTGGTTGTTATTTGGCCTAGGAGCACTTAGGACCACCTTAGCATCTACCACACCATCATTTGTTACGTTTTTGTTCTTGGCCCAAACACGAGGCTTTTCATTTGAACTAGTTGATGGTCAATTGTCTTTGTAAGCTTGGGTATCCCCTTATGAGATTATAGCTCTCTCAATGTTAAGGGCTCAATGGCACCTTCAAAATTTTCAAATTTGAAGTGCCCGTGATGAAAAAGTTGATTTGCACACTCAGAAATGCCCCTGAAAAATCTGCCTCAATGACATACTTTGGAGGGTCATAATTCGGAACCAGTTGAATTTCATGCCAAACCCCTTCGTGAGTGTGTTCATTTGACATATGTGAACATGCATGTCAATTTTCAGCCTCTGATGATGAGTTTTGATAAGGTTTTGAAGAGCAAAGCTGGAGGGTTCTTGGATTGTTTTGTTGTTTGCAAACTCTTAGGCCTGCGAAGTAGCTTCCTGTTCAGATTGATATTTCACGGCTGGAAGATCGTTATGGAAAATGGATTGGTTCCCTACATTCCCCTCACATTCATATGCTCTAGGTGTCTCAATTTTCCCGCAATAAATTTTCCCTATTTCGGTCGCAGCCGAAATTAAATTCACTATTTCCTAATGTTCAAATTTGCAAATATTTAAAATCTCTTGCATATTTTAAATATTATAAAAGAGAAAATGCACGTGAATTGAGGGAAATTAGGGAAATTTTAATTATTTTCCAAATTTAATAAAGTCAAAACTTTAAAACATTACTCTCCACGCTAGCCCGTGGAAGCTTTTGGTGCTGCTAGGAATTGATGCGGGGAAGCGAGGAGGGACAATGTAGCCTATGGGTGGTGATTTTAAATATTCCAAAGTCATTTTTGTTGCCTTCGAAAATATTTTGCAGCCTTTGAAGACATTTTAATTTTTTTTAAATGATTGCCCACCAACCCACTGGAGTATGTGTTGTTGACATAGGAAAATCACGGGGAGGCGGGGTGAATGCTGGGAGCAGTGTTTGCGGCAGATTTTGATCTGCAATTTCTATTGCAGGGAAGATTGAGATGTTTCCCTCTCCATTGAGGCGTTTTGGAGGTCTTCTGGACTGGATTCAAAATGATTTTGCCTAATGAAAGTTGCAATCACGTTTTTGAGCTTCCAGGCATCTTTTGGGGGTCAATTTGAGCTCAAATTTATTGTTCTATGCTCGAAATTCATCCCCTAACCTATCCTATTCCCTGGGCAGATCTTTTAAGCGTATTTGTGATATATTTTGAGTTACTGCAGCCCTCAAAACACCCCTACACTGTGAAAAACGACCCAACAATGATAGAAATTTGAATTGGAGGTTGTTGTAGTGTTTTCTTTATGGCTAGGTGCAATCAAAGGAGCTTGATCGATCGGCTAGCATCAAAGAAGAAGCGTGGATGAATCCTCACCCTAGCCTGCTAGCCCGCGGGAGTAGAGGGTGACGTCACTGGAGAGCTGCGTGGAAGCAGGGAGGAGAGGTGTATGGATTTTAATATTTCATAAATCCATCTTTGACAATCATAAAGCTTTATTTTAAAGCTTTAAATCTTGTTTTCCCGTGAGCACGTGTGTTTTGTTGTTGACGTCAGAGGAGAGCAACAGGAGAGTGGGTATTGGTGAAGGCTTCAATGTGGGCCCAGTGAAATTTTTTTAAAAGGGCATTGCTTAAGTTTATTCTGATGGTGATTTAAAATATGCCCAGTAAAAAAAAATCAAAATCTTCACCGCTCCAAAACAAATTTTAAATATATATGAAGTAAATAAAGGAGGTGTGGGTAAGATGTATTTTTGCCTGATAAGTAATTTTTTAAAATCTTCATCATTTTAAAGGTTGTGTGCAAAAATATAAAATGGTAAAGAAAGTGACACAGGAAAAAGGATTTTAAAAGCCCGATTAAGTGAATTAATTATTCACTTTATGAGCAAAGGTCTTCTTTGTTGGGGGTGAATGAGTTTTCACTGATAAAACAATTTTGCTTTGTTGGGTAAAGGTAAAAGTGATGCACGAGAAAATTATTTTCTTTAGCTATGAAAAGACAAAGGCCGGAGTAAAATTTTTTAGTGAGGAGCAAAATATTGGCAGCCCAGGTAAAAAGAAGTGAAGTTTTTCATGAAGCAAGGATAAGATAATTTCCTGTTGAAGATTAAAGGTGAATACAAGCAAAATATAGAGGCCGAAAATAGGGAAAAGTGTTGAATGGATATTTTCATTGGAAGGACATAATGAAGAAGGTCATCATTGTGGGGAATATTTTCTATTACAGGGCAAGTGAATGCAAGATGCATGAATCAGGGAGAAAATTGAAGATTCTTCATGAGCTGGAGGCAATTACAGATCAACGGAGAAGAATAGATCTAGGTGTCAACTACAAATGTAGTTTTAGGGCTTCTCCTTCTTCTATATCTTCTTTCTTCTTCTCTTTTGTACAGGTTCTGAACTTTTGGTTTAGGGGAAGGAAATAGAGAATGCTTAGCTGGGAGTTGAAGTTTTATTTACAGTGAATGAATGTATAGATTTATATAACAATTTCAATTAGCTTGAGCAAATCAATGAAAATATTGCAGAAGTTGTCTCCATTTTGTGTTCTCAGATAGCATATGGATTAAATATATAAATGAGATATTGATTTGTCATTGCAATCTTTTTGCAATTGTGTGATTTGTGTATGGGTTTCTTCAAGTAAAGAATTAAATTATGTATGCAAATTACTGTGGGTTTGAGGGAATGAAATGGATCTTTAAGTATGATCATGCAATAATATGAGAGGTTACATTAATGTAAGGCATTAATTGTTAAAGGGCCACTAATTTGAAATAAGTTATTGTTTAAATTTGCATTCGTGATCTTAGATTTGACTCCATGCCTTAGGATTAGGCACCGATATGTGATATTACCCATATCATTTTTAGAAATAATCAAATCATATTAAATCTATGTTTACTTTGATCATTTTTCTTTGTTGTTTAAGTTATCTCTATTCTATATATCTTCATGATATTTGAAAGAGTATAGAGGCTAAATTAGAGAAAATTTCATCTATTAACCCTCTATGTGTTTGAGATGAAGATATCTAAGTTATGTGTTCTCAGCAATGTTTAATGCAAATGGGATTATGCTTGAATCTAGTGGAATATAAAGTACCCATTACTCATATATCTGAGAACTATCCACTTTCATAGGTCTGTAATTTTTTGTTTGGCATAAGTTATCATACATTCATGCCTCCAATTAGGAACACCCTCCTGAGTCCTATGGAGCTCAAAGTGCAGAAGGCTTTCATAGCCTTGTTTGTTGGATTTTCTTGTCTTCAACCTATTGATAGTGTAGATTCATTGTCCTAAATATTATATCCCCTAGTTCAGGCATTGTGTTTCTCCTTAGGGTTGAAGGTTGCAAGAAAAATAACCAACAGGGCTCTAGGGACAAGTGCGTCATAAGATGTGATGCACTACATTTCAAGTGGAATGTTAGATCCGGATCTAGATTTTCCATGATGATCCCCACTTGTTGTTCATCGGGAAGAGCCCATTTTATTTTACTAGATCTTTGTCTCCATTGTTGCAAGAAATTAGCAAAAGTTTCTCCTTTTTTTTGTCTAAGATTGTACAACTCTTCTAGGCTTATGTCCATGTCAAGATTAAAGGAGAAATGATCGATGAATTTATCGGTAATTTCTTGAAAAGTTTTGATATCAGGAGGCAGTTGAGAAAACCAATCCATGGCAGAACCTTTTAGACTTCGGGGGAAGAGGCGCACTAAATAAGAATCATTGTAAGCAACCTCCATAAACATGACGTTAAAATCTTTGACATGGTCTACAAGACTTCCCCTCCCTTTTTATTTATCGAGTTTGGGGATTTCAAAGCCGGGAGGGAATGGTACCATTGTGATGTTTCGATCGAATGGATAGGGACGTAGGTTCTGTGTATGGGGCTTCTTTGTCTTTCCCATCTGAAGGTCCTGCATTTCTTGTGACAATGCCTTAAGTTGTGATGCTAGATCATCTTATGGGTTTGGTGGAGGAACATACGGTGGGATGATGGATGAGTTCTGATATGATAAGGTGTTGTAGGGAGTGTATGGTAGGGTGATATTCTATGAAGGTGATTGAGGTGTTATTGTATATGTTCCTAATGTGTTTGTATTGATGATGTTTTGTTGAGGGTTATAATAGGAACTTTGTTATTGTTGTTGTTGTTGTTGGGAATACTGCTAAGCTAGTAAGACTTGTTGTTGAGCTTTCTATTGTTGTTGTGCCACCAGGGTTTGTTATTGGGCCTATTGTTGTTGTTGTGCTACTAATGCTACTTAATGGGCTTGATGTTTTTGTTGTGCTAAGGTTGCATGTTGTGTTGCTAAGGTTTCTTATTGTTGTTGCTACTTTATTGTGTTGCTAGGGTTGCTTGTTGTTTTTGTTGTTGTTGTTGTGCTACTTGTTGTTGTTGTGTTGCTAGGGTTGCTTTCTAGTGTTGTTTCTATTGGATGGCTTTTTGATAAGCTTGTTGTGCTTGTTGTAATGCTAAGGCATGAGCTTGTAATGTAGGATCAGGTAGTTGTTGGGACATTTGTGATGGGTTTTGAGTGGTGATGTTTTGAATGGGTAGCGAATTGCTAATGAGAGATTGGGAATTCCCTTAGTTCAACATTCCTTGTAAGATAGTGGATTGAGGTGGAGGAATGTACATTTGAGGTCCCATTCAATTCTGCATGACTTGGGGGACAAACGGAAAAGTGACGATGGCATCATAATATTTTGCAATGTTAAAGGCATATTAGGACCTTGGGTCCATTGATTGAAAGGGTCCCTTGACTGATGTTTTGGAGATTCCCTTGTGTTTGAGATGTGGTCAAGGTATTACCTTGGTTGATGGGGTTTGTGATCAAGGGATTGTTTTGATGTGGGTTGATGATGGATGGGATAGATGTGTTTTGAACCACCGTTGTGTTTGATGTATCCACGGGAGAATTGGATGAAGATGTCCCATGTGGTATTAAAGGTTGATTTTGCATGAGGGTATTTCCTTTCCCTTTTGGGTCTACTTGTGACACTTGGTCCACACTACTTTGCATAATGTTGGGCACACTTGTGGTACTTGTGGGGATGGATGAAGAGGGGTGTCCTCAAAATGTTTAAGTTGTTGTGGAATAGTGAAGTGTGAGTGGTTTATATGGTTGTTTGGGATCTTTAGGAACGGGAGGAGTGCCAAATGTTGATGCCCAAGTGGTTGTTTGGGATGGAGGGTTGGTTTCAAGGGTACCCACAAGTGTGTTGCTTTTAAATGGAAGAGTATGGCCAAAGTCCTTAGCAAGACTAGCTACAATGCTAGGTGTTGATATTTGATTTAGCCCTAGGGATGGAGTTGTTGGAATAGTAGATGGCGCCAAGCCTTGTGTCAATGATTATGCAACAAAAAATGGGGAGTTGAGCACTATGTTCTCTAAGTCTTGGTGCTCCATGTTGTTCATGATGTCTTCTATCACATATGGCCTTGATGGTGATGAAGGTTGTTGCGATGGAGTAACATGACTTCTCGAATCAAATTCTAGAGGATTTGGATCACTTGAGGTAAATATGACTTTGGTTTTCTCCATGATTTTCTTGTGTTGTGATCTTGTTTTTACCATAAATTTAAGGTCAGTTCTGGGAGAGTTGTGTTGTGATTTGCAATTTTTGAACTCTCTAGTTGACTCAAATCTATGTAAAAGGGACGCTCTAAATCTTTTTGGACCAATGATGATAATGGGTGATGGAAAGGTGGGTGATATGTGGAGTGATCTTTGCAAACATTTTTGGACAACACTTTTGACTTAAGAGTTTCATGTTTTGATGTTTGATAAAGGATTTTTATGAACTTGGAAATATTTAGGGTAGACTCATGACCTTCAACATAAACTAGTTCAAAGATGATAACTAACTCACATAAATGCATAGAAAAGGATTCATTTCACATAAAAAGTAGCTAAGTTAGGGGTTGGTTTGATAGATGATTAAGTCAAAAAGTGTTAGTGTATTCAAAAAATTTGCAAATTTTGGTGAGATGAAGGATGAAATTTGATGGAGGGGTGAATGAAGTGTTTGACCCAATGTTGACCTAGAGTAAACCTTTGTTTGATAAGAACAAGGTAGTGAGAAACATGCTAGACCTCTAAAGTTTTCAAATCCTAAAGACCCAATGTTTTAGATAGGTTCATTATCGTGAAAAAGACTAGGATTTTGACCAAAAAAGAACATATAAAATTTTGAATTGTTTCTTGAAACATGTTTGTAGAAGTAGTATAATAACTTGGTTCTATTTTGGTGAAGTGTTGCAAGGTGTTTTTTGAGAGATTTTGGAGTAAGATGCCTAAGTTTGAAATGATGACCTGTAGACCTTCTCTTGGGGATTCTAATTTTGTGTGAGATCATTTAGAGAAACTTAGGATCATGAAAAAGAGGATATTTATTGCCATGCAGGTGGTAGTATGGGTCTTCTAGCCACAATATCAACTTTTTCATCTTCTTCATCTATGATGTAGGTTGCATTTCTCCATTGGGCTAGTGTTTCCTTGGTTTCAAAACTGAAGCTTCTCAAACTACTAATTATATCAGTTTGTTCTTTGTTAATGAGTTCAAAGTTTGGTTGAATGATAGGACCTTCAAGGTCAATTTATTCAACGGGAGCGATCGGTCTCCAAATGATCATGTGGGGTTCAATTTGTGTCAATTTATCTTGCTTAAGTGAATTTATTTTACCACAAACACTTGTCTTGATTATGTTCAAATACATGTCTATGTCAAAAACATCATAAATTTCACAATGCCCATTTTGTGAAAAGGATGAAGTTCAAGCCATAGTTTCCTATGTTAACTTTGGGAAAATATGGATTGAGATGTAAGTCGAGATATTTAGAAATCTCTAAGGATAGAAATCCTTAGGACAAGCATTAATATCAAGGCTATTTCAAGAGGTATCCATACTTTAGACCAAAGGGTTTGAAATTTTGAAAAGATTGTGAATGTTTGTAATGTTTTGGAACCAAGCAAAGTATTAAACTGACTCACAAGTATTTACCATCCTAGGCCCAAAATATATTGCTTATTGAATCCCCACTTGAGTTTCTCCAAACACTAAGACAATGCAAACAGTTAGAGATTTGGCGACATTGGCTCCCCTCCATGGTACACACTTCTCGGGACCACCAAATCTCAAAATCCTAAAGATCCTAAGGATTTTTTTGTTTCAACAATGAATAGTACAAATGTGGGGTGGCTTCGGAACGACCGTTCCTACACCAGCAAGCATAAAGGTTTTTGGCTTCTAAACAGTTGGTTCGTAATAAGGGATTTCGTTCAAGGTGGCCATACACATGACAAGATTAGCTCAAGATTATGGAGAATCAAGAGGCCTCCCAGTCTCTTCCTAAGAAGAGTTTTTGATGTATCACACAGATACTAAGGGAGACACATGTCAGTATGACACATCCACACCTATTGCTTATGACTTTCATCACAAATACATTATTTATATAGCGACTTGAAAGAGCTTGGCTTTAGCTTGTTTCCGCTTGGGTCATTCCCTCCTTTCAAAGTGGGGAGGCAAGCCCTCTAAAGATAAACAATAGAAAGGAAGTATGTTTGTAGTTTGATCATCCCAATTTTCATGCAACAAGGAGAGAACACACACCACACCTTTTCCCTACACTAGCATGGGGTTTATTTTTAATCCAAAATGAAAGATGTAGGTGTTTATACAAAGTTTTAAGGAATGTTTTTGTTTCTCAAGATCACCAAGTGGCGTGAGAGAATTGCATACGCATTCAATATCAAAGATGTAAATCAAAACATAGCAAACACTCATTAATTTTAACCCCTAAAGCTAAGCTACATTCATTTTATGCACCAAACGAAATGTTAAGTTGTTTTGTCCAATTTTAAACCCAAAGTAAAATGTTGAAGTGAGGGTTCAATTTTAGTCTTGTTTGAGCATTTTTTTAAGATAGGCAATTGAAAATTAGTGTGGTCCTAAAACATAAAATGAAAAGCATAATAGATGGGTTATAATTGCCCCAAAAGTGTCAAACACTTGTTACAATTATAAGATTCAAAGATAAGAATGCTTCTTCACTTCAACTTTTATCGTCCAATCCTACAAAACCCGATTAGTCTAAAAACCATAACAACATTAGAGGCATGTTAATAGTTTGATGAAGCGAAAAAATTAAAACCCATGCTAAAAAATGATCGTTAAATTTCTTACCAGAGTTGGGCATCGCTATTCACGATAGCGTCGCTCTAGTGAACTTGGGCATCACTCTACAGAGACAACAGTGACGACGATAGCATTGCCATTTGAAGAGCATCGCCGTTTGCAAATTTCAATACCTCTAAAAAGTATTAGCATCACCATTTGGTTTAATCAACATCGGGATATTAAATAGGCATAGTTGTTTCAGATGACAATAGTGTCATAATATGGCAACGCCCAACAAAAGTGTCACTAAAATTATTTTGGGTGTCGCTATATCCTATAAAAGTAAAAAAAAATAGAATTCGAGATAGAAATTGATTAAATTGGATTAGTTTTTCCCTCCTTCTAGCACCAGAATGTGATCAGATAGATTAGTATGGGCCAATTACGCTTGATCTATGAAGAATCGAAGCATAACAAAGCCACTAATGTCAAATCTCAATAGGATCATTCAAAGGAAAGTTAAACTAAACATTTATCAAAACTAAATTGTGAAAGCACTTAAATGTCTACTCTAATCCATTCAAAACTTATCATGTTGTGGGAGTGGTGTCATGTTGATGTGGAACGACAACCCTTTCCCAATCCCATGGATAAATGAGCTTGTTCCAGTCAGTTTTATTGAAGAAAACTGATGGAACGGTTGTGAGATGTGTAAGAAAACATGATTTTAATCTAAATGAGCATGATGCAAGCTAATTTAACATGATTTTATGCTAAAAATGATCTAGTTATGCAAAAGCTAAGCTAATCTAGATGGAATTTAAACTAAAAGATTCAAACCCTAATTAATAAACAAGTTAAATGGATGCATTATGTGATCATGGAAGCCATTAATGGAATCTTAAAACTCACTAAATGCAATTAAAATGAACTAAAAGATGTTAAATGTGTGCTAAATGTGAGTGTGAGTATGAGTGATTTCAATAGCACAAGTTTTCTTTTGAAAGATGGATCCCTATTCAATAGAGGCAAGCTTTATTTATAGAATACGTAAAAAGAGATCAATGGATGAGATCAAAAAGATCAATCAATAGTCAAGGATGAAAGAAAGAAGAGGCATGGATCATGGATTCTCATCAACTGGGTGAGAATGCAAGATGAGATTTAATCAAGAGTTAATATTCCTTCAAACAAACACACTTCAACTTGTCCAAGAGGTCACAAGTTAACTTGCACAAGAGGTCACAAGTTAACTTTATCAAGAAGCTAAGTTTGTTTGTTGAGAAAAAGGAATATTCCCCTTTTCCAAATGAGTGAGCAAAGAGAATAGTCTTTGGAATATTCTCATGGGTGAGGGAAAAGGATAATTTAGTTAATTAAAACTAAATTAAATTGTACAAAAGGGGAAGGAATATTCCATGGGAATAATCCTTTTGGAGGAATGTGCAAAGGAGGAATATTCCCTTACAAGTGGGGGGAATTAGATTTAATTGATAATTAAACAATATTAATTATACAATTAGGGGAATTAGATGAATTAGATGATATTCATTAAATAAAATGATTTAATGAATGGGGGAAAGGTGGAATGATATTTATTAAATAACTTAGGGTTATTTAATTAAATAAGAAGATTTAGGGTTTTAAATTAAATAGTTTGATTTATTTAATTTAACAGGATGAAGTGTTAGCATGAAAGGGGGTGAATTAACCTGATTTGATAAATTAGGTTAATAGGTGAAAATGGTGTCATTAATTAATTGGCTAGGGTAATTTAATTAATTAAGCGAAAAGAGGATGAGTTTCAAGAGGAAATTATGTTAGTATACCTAATTTGAGTGTATGATATGATTCAGGACATTTTTCAGTGTCTACAATTTTTAATAGCATGAAGTTTCCATAGTCCATGTCAATAGTGTGTTGTGATTTCTATATTGAAATTGCGTGCAATTTTTTATATTAACATTTTGGATCATACTCAATGATCCATCATCAGGATGCAAATGCAGATAGAGAGAATCGTGTAAAATGTTGTAGCAGACTTGGATAGATAAATAGGTGATGGGTTGGGGAGGGTTGGATGACACTAAGCCTAAAAAATCAGGATACAAAATGCTCAAAGGAAAGGAGAGGAAAAGGATGACATTGAAAGGAAGAGATCCAATGATAAAAATAGAACAAATAAAATAAAAATAATAATGTTAAAATTTGCCCAGTTTTTAGAAATTAAAAAGACATAAAATAATATTAATATCAAGTATGATATGATATTGTTAAGCAATATCATATAAAAATATTAGAAGTTATAAAAGGATAATAAAATAAAAAGACTATCAAGCTATAACTATTGTCAAACAAATTGCACTCGAACGCTTGAATAATTAAATTCAGCAATTTGTTGAAACATTGGATCAAACTCAGGTTGTGGGTGACCTATAACGAGATTGAACCTCCAGATTCTAGGCCGGCTTCCTATATGATTCTCAAATTAATAACTGGTAATTTACTATAACAAGAAGATAAATTATAATAGATTAAGAAAAAGAACGTGACGTGTAATTATATAAAAGACATCAGGAATATATAAGAATACAATAAGATAATTTGTAGATAATTGATTAATTAAAGATAGATAGAAGATTAGAAATTTTTACGCCGAAGGAATTTCCTATCTGAGCTTTCAAATCTCAATTTTTCCATCAATGGCTAAAAATCAGTGAGAAGGGGTGGTTGATAGTCTAGTCATTGGCAACCGTTGATTGTTTTTTGCCTGTATTTTGTCCTGCATCTTAGAAATGCAACTTCCAGCGGGTTCGTCGGTGCTAACAAGTCACGTACGATTCTCATAAATAAACTAGTTTCCTAAGAATCCTACATGAGCTTTACGAGCTCATTTTTCCTATCGACAGTGCAAAGTCGTTCTCAGGGCAGGCAAGAAGGTTGAACGTATCTCAACCATTCATCATTTTTCACCCTTTTTGTTGCTTTCCCCATCGCTATTGCGTCTGAAAACATAGCATATCAAATCTCAATGCTATCGCGTACCACCGCACATGGTACTGTGCATTGCTTGTCATGCGTCCCTTTCTATTACCAAAAAAATCCAAAACTATCTGTTCCATCCCACCATAGAAGAAAAGATCTTGGAATACTTTGAGGCTTTACCCTTCCATTCCTCATGATCACAAGGGCACATACAGCCTTGATTTCACAGGGCACATACAGTCTTGATTTGCAGTGATTTGAAATTGAATTTTTTGCCGATGATTGGGCAGGTATAGTCTTGACCATTATACACTTCAGAATGAAACTCCTCTAATCCTGGGAAGGTATAGCATTGACATTCACGATACAATCTAGGAATGCTTGAAAGGAATAGGAAAAAAAGAATTTGAAAGGAATAGAAAATAGAGATTTTGAAAGGAAATGATACCCTAGAAACTATGCCATTGGTCAATTTGAAAGGTCAATACCACCCCCCATTCTATTTTATCACAAGGAACTTGAACTGCTTTACATAATGCCTCAAAGAAGTGTGATTTCATGGAATTCTCTGATCACAATGTATGCACAAAAACTTTCAAGAAAATGCAATTGGCATGTCTAAAGCTAAACTCCACAACTTTGCCAGCGTCCAGCCTGCCTCTGCCGAAAAGTGAGCTTTCGAACAAGGTATGAACCTCCATCAAAGTTTAAAGGGAGGGTTTTGTAAGATTTTAACCAACAATCATGTATATCACATATTTCAAAAGCCATGTACATCTACTTCACACAATCTAGACAGGTGAAAACCATATAGAGAAACAAGAAAAAAAAATCAACAATTCAAAAAATTGATACTGGCAATGTGAAAATGAAAGAGAACAAGTCTCACACAGTCCTATGCCAATCGTTCCTCTTATGGATCCCGTATCAAATTTAATCTCCATGTACAAAAGAAACATAGCACATAAAGAGGAGTCGATCTAACAACGAATGCATTCCATCAATGAGATCAATTGTAATAGATACCATGGTCAAAATAATTTGCATGGCACTCAAATTAGCTTTCCTGATCTATGCACCCACCAACAAATTGGCCTCAAACACTTGAATTCAAGGTAGGGTGAGAGCATTGACACATATTCAAGACACACAGGAAAAACAATATATAGGTGGCATGATGTATTGTTTGATGCATAACATGAATGCCTTGTGGAGACTAGGGTTGTGGAGGCATGTTAGTTGTTAGGATAAACCTAGGATGAAGTTAATAAAATAGATTATGGTAAAATTTAATGTTTAGTGGTTGGCACCATTCATATTTACCAACAATGCAACAACGAAATGTTAACTGGTGGTAAGAAGCCGCAGAGGCCTATAGAGCTGGTCACACGTCACCAACACATAAATTCATTTATTTTTGCACTTTTATTTCAATTTGAAGTGACCCTCGTAGGTATGCATTCACGTTTAATTTGGAAGCAACCAGCATGTGAGGAAGTCGCAGAGCCTTTTACTACCCAGTTGCTAGCAGTTGTAGTCTAGGCATTGGCTAATCTAATTTGATTAATTTTTCCAATTATCATGGATCCTCATAAACCATAAATTTTATAGAGTAAAATATAAAATAAATATTAAGAGATGTGGGTATTATCATTATTATCAGTTATACTAAAATTATAATTAATGGTATTAATATTTAATATCAAAATTAAATATCAAAATGTTAGTATAGAGTTATTTATTAAAAACATAGTTGTGAATTTTATTTGTAAAAGTTAATGGGTTTTACTGCAATTCAAGTTTTTCTTATATTTTATTTAAATAATATACAAAAAAAAGTTGGAAGAATATCTAGTCTATAAACTTTAAATGTATAATGCATAGGCATTTGGTTTAACTATTCTTTTTGGGAGCCAACAATTGATCTTGATGTGAGAGTAAATAGTTTCAACTTGCTATTTGCATAAATTACAATAATATAAATTAGTTGATAATTCATATCACAACGAAATATATCATACAATAAAATTAAAAATCATTTTCCAAAAATGACAAGCATGTGGCAAGCATGCCGCTTGAAATTCAAAATGGTGCTCTGCACTTGGAAGGAAAATACAGTTATTTATAAAAGCTCCCTTTCTATTTTGTTTTTTTTTTTAATTATAAAATATCACTGTTCTTTATTTTTTAAAAGATGTTTACAATATAATTAGTATTCATTTTTAAGCTGATTACAATAGTACTGTTTAATATGAATATCACAAAATTAATTTGCATAAATATAATATAATATAATATAATACATAAAATAATGACATAAATAATAAATATTTAAATAATAATATAATATTATTCCATATTTATAAAAAAAAATTAATAATACTATTAAAATCATTTTCTAAAAGATCTACCAATTGATCTTATTTAATTCACAGTGTAAAAAAAATACCATTTTTTCCTAATTGACCTTGTTTTACGTGACCTAAAATGATTTTGATAGATTACAGAAATTGGTTTACAATCTCTTATTTTATTAATGTATTGTGGAAATTGGATTTTGGTTACCAATTTTTTTATTGCCTTCATATTGTACAATGAAGACAAAGTTGCGAAAGTTGGTATTCAGAGGGTTCTACTATAGATAAATTTAATATTAAAGCAATGTATTGGACTGCATCCCATTTCACACAATGAGTTAGTTACCTCATTTTAGAGCTTGCTTATATTTAATCTGCCTTTTGGGAATACTTTTATGATTTATTTATCTTAACCTTACTATGATGTTCTACTTTACATTATTAGAAGTTCTATCTTAAACAACTTTTCCCTAATGAATTAGCTTTTCAAAACATTTTGAAAATTAAAATTTGGCTTCGTAATGACAAAGCTCTTCAATGCACATGCTCTTCTTTTCAGGTCCAATAAACAACATATTTGCTATCAACTTTACATGTTTTGCAGATTTAAAAGCAAATACTTTCATTCAATATCAATTAGAGATATTTTTCCAACGGATTCTATACAAGGCAATGCTAACTGCATATTCATCATTCAAAAAATAATTGGGTTTCAGACTTCATTTGATATTGACTTGTTGCTTTCATCATTCAGAATTATTGAAGGTGTAAATCTATTCATCATTTCTATTACCTGGACTATTACTCATTTCAATTATGTCAATATCATTACTCAGCTAGTATTACTATGTAACTTCCATTGCTAATCATTTCAATTATATCAATAGCATTACTCAGTTGGTATTACTATGTAAATTTCATTTCTGTGTAAATTGTAGATCATTTATCAATTATGCATTCACTTATATCTAAATACTTGCTCAACTTAAAATGTAAATCTTTATTTCTCTCTATGCTTAAAATTTCTTCAAATTATGGCTCACTCTGAAATTTTTTTATTTATTTTTCTTTTGTAATACAATTCAATACAAAACATTCTATTACAAATATGGGTCATTGTTCCACTTTTATAATTTCGTATGAGTATTATTAATCCTACCTGGAAATTTCAATTCACTCCCAATTTTTTACAACTGCTTGCTTGGCAACCCCCTACTAATAACTAAGTTTTTAGACCCACATCATCAAATATGATGCCACATCAGCATGCTTGTGCAATCACAAATATTGTGCATTATATAAACAACTAAGCTACTGGATCATCTCCCCTACGTATAAAACTTAATTATAGATTCTACATATTTTACTGTTCATTGTAACACTTATTCAGTATGCACACAACGATGACACAAACCTTTTTGCTACAAACATAATCCCAAATTCTCTCCCTATTTCACCATCCACAAACTCTTTGGCGTACCTATTGCACACTAGGGTGCCATTGCTAGTTTAGTCTAAGTCTATTATGGAAAAGGCCACACCATGAAATAATTAAATTAAGACTACTAAAAATTATGGGAATATTTAAGACTTGTCTTAGACTTATTCAAGGCTATTAAATAATTATGCAGTTATTATAAAATAATTATAAGAAAATAGAGATAATTAATAGATTATAAGAAGAAAAAGGGGACTAAAAGTAAATTAAGGTCTCAGATATAATTGTATAATTAAATTTATAATAGGAAGAATAAGTAATAAGAAGAAAATGAAAAAGAAAAATAAAGAATGAAAGTAGATTAACTAATTATTAGAAGAAGAGGTTGTAAAATAACAATAAATAGTTGTTACACCCCATCTCTTTGCTATCAAGTTACTTTTACCTTCATGGATAAATAGGATGATGAATGTAAATCATGATTTTGATGTGTTTGATAAATGAATGAAATACTGAAATAGGTATTAAGATGTTATTGTTTTGAAGTCATGATTATGTTTATACTAATGAAATATATATTGCAATCTGAATGTTCATATGCTTTGTCAATGCAAATATTTTATAATGTAAATTATTTATGATGCAAGTGGATCTCATGTAAACATCTGACTACTATTACTATGTGCTAAGTTAGATGTAGGTACAGGTTCACGCCTCCGAAAGGAAGGG
>VDFB02271358.1:523118535-523143747 GCA_007258455.2 Sequoia sempervirens | reverse complement strand
AAAATGTGAAAGATGTCAAAGAATGGGCAGACCAACCAGATCTGATGAGATGCCACTTTTCCCTCAGATAGTAATCACTCCCTTTGACAAGTGGGGATTGGATTTTGTGGGACCAATTGACCCTCCATCAAATGGTAAGTCTTATATATTGGTATGCACTGATTATGTAACAAAATGGGTAGAAGTTAAGGCCATGAAGCATGCAAGAGATAACAAGGTTGCAGAGTTTCTTTATGAGGATATTTTCAAAAGATATGGAGTTCCAAGAGAAATTGTGACTGATGAAGGGCCACAATTCACATCAACTCTTGTTGCAACACTAGTGAATGAGTACAATATAAGGCACATAAAGTCTACTCCTTATCACCCCCACACTAATGGCCAAGTTGAAGTGACAAATAGAGAGATTGAAGTCAATCTGACTAAAACAATAGCTATCCATAGGAAAGATTGGGAAAATAGATTACTAGAAGTTGTTTGGGCCTATAGGACAACATGAAAAACAACTACAGGCTTCACCCCATTTGAGTTGCTGTATGGAAAGACAATTATGATGCCAATTGAATTTGAACATAAAAATCTGTGAACTGCAATAGATTTAGGGATGGCTATTTCTGAAGCACAAAGAAAAAGAATCATGCAACTAAATGCTTTGGATGAGATAAGAAGAGCAGCCCTGCAACATACAGAAGTAGTGTAAAATCAGCAAATCAAGATGAAAAATTTATCAAGGACAAGAAGTTCAAACCAGGAGATTGGGCTTTGCTCTATGATTCAAGATACTAGAACAATGCTGGAAAATTGCAGACAAGGTGGGTAGGACCATACGAAGTTGCCGAGGTCTTTCCTAATGGAGTTGTTCAACTCACCACCATTGAACCTGTAAGGTTCAAATTACTTGTCAATGGTCATCGCCTCAGATTATACCATAAACCGGCTTCTAAAGAAGAGTTCCTGCAACAATTCACCCAACACTCAGAGTTTTCTGTAGCCGAAGGTGGTGGACCTAGTGTCCCTCCTTCAGCCTAATTGAGGTACATACTTTTCATAATAAATACTTTCACTTATGTGGAAGTCCATTTCTTCGTCATCCGCCCATCCACCCATCCATCACCACCTTTCTCTCTCTGCCATCACTTCATTCCACCTCACCTCATTCCACCTCATCTTCATTTATTGCTCAATTTATTTTCCAACAAGGCGAGCATTACTTTACCCGCGATCTTTGCAGAAAATCTTCCACACATTTAGGTATGGGCGTATTAATTGCTATCTTTAATCATCTTTTAAGTGTGTTCATTTAATCACTATACATTAGTATAGGTATTCACATAAATGCCATCATTACTTGTCAATCACCACTCCCATCTCACATGTGTGGACACATGTCCAAATTTAGGTTGGGGAAGGGAAACAAAAAAGATGCAAATATTTTGTGAACTTATTGTCCATGTGTCAAATCATATTAGGCTGCGTCCAAAATTTTAAAATGAGTTGATTACATGCGTGAAGTGACAATAGCTGCAGCCGCCATTTCTTCCTATCATAATTTCCCTTTATCACTCCTTTTCTTGCCATTATTTCCTTGTCGTAATCTTGAGTTGCAAGCAAAAAGGAAAAATGAAAGAAAGGAAATTTAGTCGAGACTGGCACTAGAAATTTAGCAGGTTGGTGCTGGAAATTAGTAGACATTGCAGGGAAGTGCATTTGATTTTCAGATGGGAACTGCAAGAAAGAAGGGGAATTGCAGGAAAAGAAGTTGTAGAGCATTTGTTTGATTGTAGATAATGGGAGGTTGGTTAATTTGAAATGAACCCACGGTGCATGATATTTTACTACAGGATGCACAATGCCTGGCCAAATTTCAAAACTGTGGATGGATAGATTACTTTTTGAAGTTGGATGGTTTTGATGAAGGAATTTCCCTTGAATTTTCCCAAAAATTTTTAGAAGGAAAAGCCACAATAAAAGGGTTAGAGGTTGTGGCAATAGAGGAAATAATTGCAGAGGTTATAGGTTTACCTGCTAATGGTGAAAATTACCTTGCTTCTAGAGACACCAGGTCAGCCAGGGCTGAATTCACAGAGCCAAACGACCCCTATTGAGCATAGACAAACATGGTGCAAAGAGAATGTCTCTACCTGAGCCGTGGAAGCAGATAGCTGTGTATGTCATCAAATACATCACTTACGAGGGTCACCAGTCAAATTTGCATTCTATCCACTTCAAGATTTTGAATCACATGAGGCAAGGAAGGAGGATGAATGTGCCCAATGTGTTGTACAATCTTCTCTCAATCATGGCGGATGAGACCCAGAAAGGTAGGGATAATTCTATTTCCCACCATTGCTTGATTAAATTGTTGGTTGAAAAATCTTTGCATGATGTATCTGGAATGACTTGGGAAGAGTTTGTTAAAGTTGATCAAAATTATCATCAGGAAGAGTTTGTCAATGTTGAACATTTTCCACCTAGGGCTATACCTCAATCCCGTAGGTCTAGCAGGAGAGTAAGTATGACTAAAGCCATTGCTAGTGCTTCAACCTCTGGTGCTAGCTCCAATGTGAATCCTCTTGCAGTAGAATAAGCTATAGAAATTAGTTCTTCTGAAACAAAGCACTTAGAAAAAGAAAGCTATTCCTCAGATTCTGATGATGAAGTTCCACTTGAAACCCTCATAAAAACTAGGGCACAGTAGAGAGAGGTAGAAATGAGAAAAGGGAAGGCTAAAACACAACCTATAGAAAGAAAAGTGCCAAGTTCTAAGAAGAGAAAGGCTGATACTGCTCATCCTGTAGCCAAAGGAAAATGTGAGAAACCTCCCAGGAAATCAAGACCAGTCAGGCTTGCAATTGGTACGCCTCTACAGGAAAGCCCTAAAGCTGGTGAGATCTCACATGAGGACCTTGAAGCTCCAATGGAGTAGGAGAATGTTGAAGAAGGATAAGATATATTTAAGAGAGCAACAAACATAACACTATCCAATCTTGCTAACATTGCAAAAGAATTGGAAGAAAATTAGGACTTCTTGTAGCATGAGCAAGAGGTCATGCAGCATGAAGTCCTACAACAATAGCCAGAACTAGAGCATGACTTCCTATAGCCACAACAAGAACAAGAGTCCCTCCAGCAAAAGGAAGAAGAAACAACTCCCTTACAGCCAGAGATAACAGGACAACCTAAGTCTATGCAAATAGTGCCATATGAGGAGTTGCCATCAACAAAAAGACTGGTAGGCATTCATAATCCTCCTAGTTTTATAGTACATGCAACACTTTTGAATTTATGGAGAGAAATACAAAGAAGGGAGGAAAAATGGAAAAAGAAAAAACAAAAGTTGAAGGAGGAAATTCAAAAGAAGGATGAAGAGATTGAGGATAAAGATGCATAAATTGCCACCCTGAAGCAGAGGGTAGATGATATGGCAACTTTGGCGCTAAAGATTCTGGAATGTAGAGATCCTCCGAGGGTCTATGCTTTGCTCCTAAAAGAGAAGTATCTATCTTTTAAGATGTCAAGACTTGCCTCAGGTTTGAATCCTTCTGTTGATACCCCAATGAAATTTTTCAATGCTTATAGGATTGCCTCACCTGAAATGAAGAATTTCCTATGTGAATTTATTTACATAATTATGCTGTCACAAAAGACCATGACTAGAATCCACTACTGTATGTTGGGGATGTTCAATTGAGAGCATTCATGTCTTGGGTGAAAAATGAGATTAGTTGGGGACAATAACATGGTGCTTATAAACAATTGGAGTATCATATTGCTCTACCTGTTAGAGTTGAATCAAGCAACCCAAGGGATATTTACAGAGAATGGCATAGAATGCTACTCAAACCAAGTTATGGCAATAGGATTATTCCTTGGATTGACACAGTTTATATTGAGTATGAGGTAAAAACAACAACAAAGGAGGAAACCATGGGGAGATGTTTATCCCAGAGATGGAATAGTTTGACTGATGAGCTGAAATAGGCTGAGCCTTATTCCATCCACAATTATGTTGCAACATTAAAAAGAATTGAGAGACATTCAGATTGGGAGAAATCAGGGATGACATTGGCTTCCCCTGACTTTTCAGCCACCCATGCTCACGTGGCCTGTGTCAAACTTCAGATTTTACTAGTATAACATTGCTGCAGAGAGGCAGAGATGGAACAAGTTTGAAAAATTGGGAGGATTCTATTGGGACCCTGACTCACGTATTATAGCCACTAATGTTGGAAAACTCTCAGTTGCAAATTTCAGAACTTTGACCAAGCAGAAGAACAACTCTTCCCCTGTTGGAGGACCAACAAAACGTTAGGTTGGGGGGAGTGATGAGCCTAGTTTTTGGTCTAGTTTTGGGTAGAATCTATAGTCTATTTGTTCAGATTTCATGGAATTTTAATGCTTAAGTGTTGGTATTGGCATAATTTTTACCTCAAACCATTGACATTTGATTTCTGCAAGCTTTAATTATATTTGGCATAATATGTGGGTCATCTATATTGATTTTGCATGTGATTAATGAATGTTTCTTAGAGTGGTTATAGATGTGCAGTTATTATACGTACTGACCTTGACATGCAGATTTAATATGCCAAGTTGAGGAAGACACCGCTAGCTGGGCATGCACCATAACGTCCAACTGAGAAATCGCTCCAAGTCAAAGGTAGCCAGTAGCAAAGATTCTTCATGCAACTGAACGTAATTGCTTTGCAGTGGACCTTAATGATCGAGCATGCATGGGCATTACTATTGTGCTGGATCTGCGCTTGACTTGCATGTCTAGACAGATTCCATGCATGCATAACTGCCATCGTTCCACTTTCCCCTATTTTCCCTAAATGGCATCCTCCCAGTCGTGGAGTTGAATGCCTTGTTTAGCTCTAGTATAAATAATGATTTGATGCTCCTTCTTCAGGAGATTGCACAATTTGACATTGTACTCTCATTCTCTAGTTTCAGTAATACAAATACATTACTATTTGTATGCATGATTTACAGTGAATAAAATAAAGTTATGAGTTTGAGCATATGAGTTCTTGTTAGTTTAGAGGATACTTATCCAAGGGGGCCCACTTGGTGAGTAATCCATCTTCTTACTTTAGCATAAGTTTAATATTACTTGCTGTTTAGTACTTAGTTAGAAGTTTAGCATCGATTGTTCCTGCAACCACTATAATTCCATTATGTGGCTGTTCCTACAACCAAAGAAAATAGAGTAGTCTCCTGTTTGTCGCTCAGATTTTCATTCTTTCTCTGCATTTCAGCTTAGCATAGTTGTTGGTTGATATTCAACACTTGCTTTATTTCCTTTTAAGTAATTTACTTTCAGTATTGTGTTTCTTAGCTGTTAAGTGCAATGACTACTTGAGCCCCTAGTGCACATACTGTGCTGACCCATTTCAAGTTCATGTCCCTGGGTTGACAAGTTAAATGCACCTTTATGATGATTGAATAGCTATTTAGGTTAGATGTCTAGTCTCTAAATCATGGCTGTAAAGGCTTAGTTATGAAATCATTGTAGGAGGCCAACAAATGGAATGCTTCGATACTTGATTGTATCCCTTCCCTTCTTGGTGATGTGGATAACAAGATGCTGTTGGATCCATTCTTGATGGCGAAAGTGAAACAAGTGGTGTTCGATTTGGGTCCAGACAAATCACCAGGTCCGGATGGACTCCTAGCATAATTTTATCAAAAAGGTTGGAGTTTCATGGCTAGCGAAATATGGGAGTTCATTGAAGACTTTAGGAAAAAAAGAGGTTTGTGAAGGATATTAACAATACTATGATTGCCCTAATCCCGAAGAAGCAAGAATGTATCTCCTACATGGACTATAAACCCATCTCTTTGTGCAACACTCTTTATAAAATACTATCAAAGGCACTCTCAAATAGGTTAAAAAGGTGATGAGCTCTATCATATCAGGTGAGAAAAATGGTTTCACCCCAAGAAGAGAGATAATTGACAACATCATAACCATTAGAAAAACCATACACTCTATATCAAAAGACAAAGTGTCGGGTATGATTCTGAAGTTGGATGTTAGTAAAGCGTACGATCAAGTGGACTGGTGCTTCCTGTTAGCAGTAATGTGGCACTTTGGTTTCATGGAGGACTGGCTACAAATGATCCACCACTATATCTCAACTTGCAAGTACTTTATTTCTATTAATGGATCACTTTGTGGATTTTTTGGTGCTTCTAACGGGTTGAGACAAGGCGACCCTATCTTGCCATTCCTCTTTGTTATCATGGCTGTGGAAATGATTAGGTTGTTCAGTAGTTTGAGGGGAAACAAGATATGGAAGGGGATTAAGGTCGCTCTTGACATTGATCGAGTAACACATGTACAATTCACTGATGATACACTTCTATTTGGAGAGACAACTTTGAGCGAAGCGGGTAATAAAAGATGCACTTGAAAAATACATAGAAGTGTTAGGATAGGTTCTAAATAAGGAAAAGTCAGAGATTATATTCTTCAATACCAAGAAATCTATTCAAAATAAAATTTCCCAGATACTGGAATTCATGGTTTCGAGACTGCCGGTAAAACACCTCGAGGTCCCTCTCTTCAACGAATCCTACAAGTCATCGCTGTGGGGGAACTGTTGGATTAGTGGCGAAATAAGGCTGAGGCCTGGAAACTAAAATGGCTCTCACTAGCTAGCTGAATCTAGATAATCAAGTTTGTGCTCTCTGCATTGCTAATCTACACCATGTCGTGCTTCAAAATCCCTAGCAAAGTCATCTCAAACCTTGAAGGATTCCTCCAATGGTTCCTCTGGGAAGGAGCCAAGGAGGCTAGGTGAATTTTGCTACTTAGCTGGGATATTGCCTATCTTCAAAAAGAGGGTGGTGGAGCGGGCCTGAGAAAATTGGAGTTGGTGAATCGGGCATTGGGCACCAAATTATGCTGGAGCATGGTGAAAGAACTGGAGTGAATGTGGTGTCGCATCCTCCAGAAGAAATATCTTGATGATGGTGATCCTAATAGGATCCTGATGATGGCCAACTCTAGTGGGGGTTCGGCTATCTGGAAGTTCATTTAGGAGTGTCATCCAACCATAATGGAGCATATATCCCAGAAGATTGGGAACGGTTGGAAGGCGTACTTCTAGTATGACTCATGGAATTAAAATATCCCTTTGATCAAGGAGGTGGGTGGTGGTGACTAGATCGGAAAGGTGATAGACCATTTTGGCTGGAGGGTGGCAGATTATGTCCAAGCTAGAGAGGACGGTGGGTTCAAGTGGCATCCTATTGATGGTGAGCTTGTCTTTGCAGAGGTTGGGTAGAGAATCAATGATGCCCTTAGGAAAAGGAGAATACGTTTATCCATGGAGGAAGACGAAATCATTTGGTGTGGCACTCGTCCAGGTAACTACTCAACAAAATTGGGGTACAAAATCCAAACAACACAACACAATAATATGCAATGGCCCATGACACTATGCTGGAATTCAAAAAATCTCCCTAAAGCCGGTGCGTTCCTTTGGGATGCTCTACATAAAATGATCCTGACAGGTGAATGTTTACCAATGAATGGTATCCATGGCCCATCTGTATGCATTTTGTGTTGGAAAGATGGAGAATCTGCCAACCACTTGTTGTTATCATGTCTGTTCGTGTCAAAATGCTGGGACTGGTTGATGTGGTCTTTGGGATGGAAATCCCCATGACAACAAGACTTGCTCGAATTTCTCCTTAGTTGGCCAACTAAGTAGAGAAAGGATCTATGGGGCGACGTGTGGATCTCCTTGCCTTTGATGGTGGTCTGGCACATCTAGAAAGAGTGAATATCACCAAATATTCAATGAGCAATATCTAGGAGTTGAGGAAGTAATCAAGAGGATAGAGTGTGGAGTATGCAAACTCGTAAATGTGAAGTGTCTTGTGGGCCAAAATACAATATTCACCAATTGGGATAATGAGCTACAAAAATCTTGGAATTTATTAAAGCCACCCCATTTCAATCTGACTAAGAAGAACAATCCATGAGTATTGGAAAAGTGGGTACTCACGAAGCCAGGAAGGCATAAATTAAAAATTGACGGGGCTGCCAAGGGTAACCCCGGTATTGCCAGGTCTAGGTGTCTGATAAGAAATGAAAAAGGTGAATGTGTGGGGGCCTTGGTTCGAAAGCCGGGCATTGCCACAAACAATGAAGCCAATTTTGAGGCACTTGTTGTTGGTTTGGAATTGTGTAACAAGCTCGAGATCAATATTGTTGACATAAAAGGGGATTCATTGATTCACATCAATGCAATCAACAAGAGATGAGTGGCTAGTTGGAAATTACAATGATGGATTCTGATCATTGCTGATCTCCTTGCCAAGATGGAATCTTTCTCACTTAGCCACATATACAGGGAGGCCAACTTGACAGTTGACGTGTTGGAAAATCTGGGTGCCCGTTTGGAGGACGAGGAAATTTTTTTCACGGTTGGTGAATTGCCATTTGATGTGATCTATATTGTCAAGAGAGAATCAAGCCTGTAGGTAGGTGTTCCTGAATGAAAGAACTATGTGTCGGGTGTGGCGTGCATTGTCTACCATTCATCACTCATCACAAAAACTTGACAAGTCTATTCGACGGCTTGGCCTACCTTGGGTGGTCAAATTTTCAGTGCATGAAGGATAGTGTGAATCTTCCTCAGCCCCCCTCGTGTCTCCTGTCTTAGCCTTTTAAAATCCTCAAGGCAGCGGTGAAGGAAACCAAGATTCAAAGATGATGACAAAGTGTTTTAGAGTGGTTTGCAAATGTGTGGAGGCGGGCGATGGCGACCCTCCACAGGAAACTTTGACTGAACAAATCGATTACCTATTCCCGCAAGCTTAAGAGGAGTGGATGGCTATATTGATGGTGGTTGGAATTGATTTCTTGGGCCTGGGCCGCACCCATGATGGTGAAGTATTGCAATGCTTCTTTGAGAACTACATATAGGTTGTCGGGGCCCAACTTTGGGGTGTTACTACTGCCAACAAGTTTGTGCATCGAGAGATCTATTTGGTGGTTGTTGATGTTGGTGTAATTAATTAATTAATTATTACACTAGCATAAGTTAACTTAGGTCTTGCATTTAATCATTTAGTCCTAGGTTGCAATCATTTAATAAATGGGATAATATTCCATTTCCTAGTTTGTGGGATAAGATTCCTTCTTGAACTTGTCTCATCATTTAATGATCATATAGATAGGGTTCACATGCCACATGTTGTTAGATTATAACACTTGGCAACATCTCATGCATATTAGGGTTTACCTCTTGCCTATTTAATCAGGCATCTTGTTCATTTGTAACATATCATATCAATCATCATATCAATAGAATCTTTAATCAACATTCCATTGTTGCAACACTTCTTTTGTGGTTGATTATCTTTCATGGCTAAAGTCCTTTATTGAAGCTTCAGGGGCTATGCAATCCATCATCTCAACATGGTATCATAGCTAGTCCATTGAAACATCAACCCTAGATCTAGGAAGTTTGGAGTGCAAGATTCAAGCAGGCTTGGAGTTTTATGTTGCAGGCTAGTTGGCTCTACCCGGGAGCCAAGCTGATTTCTAGTGCAGATCAGGACCTCTCCAACCTCTCCATTGTGACCAGAAGGCCTCAAAACCCATAGATCGCCTGTTCATTTGCCAAAATCAGAGTAGATTCAACCGAGAGCCTGTGAGGTATTATCTAGGGTTTGCAATTTTTTGTACTATCCGTACAGTTTTGCAGAAAAAAATCTTCCCTTTCAGTCCTCCATCAAGGCAATTTTTTTTTAGAAAAATCAAAAAATTTCTAGCTATTTTTCTGGGCTTTTTTTTTATATAGTATCGGCAAAAATAAAATTCTGCAGAGTTCGACCTGCAAATATATTATATAGTCAGCATAAAAATTTCGCAGGCTATAATCTTATTTCATCTGTCGGCATTTATATTTATCGGCATTTTTTTTTGTTTAAATTTGAATTACAAATTGCAATATTCAAATTTATTTGTCGGTTTTTCACTAACCTCCGCAGACTCGTCGGCCCTGTCCCATCGGCCGCCATCATCGGGCATCACCTCCACAGTCTTACCGGCCGTTGACTTCTGTCGTCCACCGATCACACCGCTGACCATTCATTTCCCGACAATCTCCCGTTCGGCACCAACCACCGGCCTCCGGTCACCTGCTCTGTCGACTGCCTGTTCGACATCTACTGGCCCCGCCACCAACAAGCCACCGCTCCCGCCACCAGTGCGCCGCTTTGACGCCGCCTGCGGGGTGGTGCCTTTTTTTTTTTACTACCAGCATAACCCGCGGTCACATCAACGACCAAGGGCCCTATTTTTTTTGCCCCTAGGAGCTTCATTTTTGCACCTGGTTAGCCAACATCTCTTCAATTAGGCATAATTCTTCTGGAAGCCATATCTTCTGCATACAGTATCAAAAATTCACAAACAATATATCGTTGGAAAGGTATTTCTGTCAACTTTCCAGTGGTGTGCTCTATTTTTCTAGATTCTGCTCCTATCATATTTTATTCTTAGTTGAAGTGGAAACCCTATTTTTTGGGTTTAGAGCATCTTTCTCACTTTTCAGTTTGTTTCAGAAGTGTCACTTCAGTTGGTAGTTCATCAGATATCTGCATTTAGTTTTTTTTGTGAGAAATATTTGTCTTGGTTTGTTGTTCTTCTCCAATGGCTGAAAAAGGATATGAGATCCTTACTCCTCACAATTATCATACATGGAAAGTCAGTATGCAGCGTCTCCTTTGGTCAAAGGGACTTTGGTCCACCTTGAATGAGACTCAACCTCATCTTACCAGGGAATATGAGAAATTCCAGCATCAGACTAAGTGTGAAGAGGCAATGGGGCTCATTGCTATACATGTATCTACCTCTTTGTTCTTCCATATTGAGGGGTGCCTGACTCCCAAGGAGGTTTGGGACAAGCTTAAGGATCTTTTTGGTTCAGTTAGTGATGTTCAAGCTTTACAATTGGAGGCTGAGCTTTCCTCCCTTGCTGTTGATCAATTTCCTTCTATTGAAGACTACCTGGTAAGGTTTAAGTCTTTACAAACTCAGCTTACAGGTTGTGGAAAAGATAATTCTGACAAAGAATGCATTTTCATGATTTTATCTAAGTTGAGAGGTTCATTTTCCTATTTTTCTACTTCTTTCTATTCCACCATGGATGGTCTTGGTGATAGTTTTGTTATGCCATCATTTGAGACATTTTGTGAAAGGCTAACCAGAGAGCAATCAAAGCTCAATTAGGTTGATACATCCACAAAGTCACATGCATTGGTGGCAGGACCATCAAAAGGAAAGGGTAAGCATAAGGGAAAATCAAAGACAAGAGCTTCTTCTGAATCATCTTTTCAGCCTAAGGAAGACAAGCCAAAGAGGGAGAGGCCCAAGTGTAACTTCTGCAATGGGCTTGGTCACATTGAGGATAACTGTTTCAAGAGGGAGATCCATGAGCTTCGGAAAATACTTAAGGATCACAATATCTCTCTCCCCCCTACTACAGTCAAATCTCCTCACTTCCCCTCGCATGAAGAGTCTTCATCTGGTATTGCTAGCATTGCTACTGCTGACAATCTTGGACAGGGACATGCTTTGATAACTACCTTGGTTGCTAATAGAGATGGATGGGTACTTGACTCCGGTGCTTCCCGACATGTCACTTCTTCCCAAAACCATATTTTGTGGGATACTCTGAGGCCTGCCAACTTTGATCGAATGTTCACAGCAAATGCAGATATTGTCTATGTTGCTGGTCTTTGTGATGTTGATATTTATGGTAGGAGGTTAGAAAATGTTGTCTACATTCCTCAGATTGCTCACAATTTGTTGTCTGTTTATCAACTTACTCGGGAGGGATTGAAAATTGAGTTCACTTCAGAACTTGCTATCATCAGAGATAGGTTTGATGTCCTTGTTGCCTATGGTCAAGAAGATCATCATTCCAAGGTATACAAGTTCACAAAATTTTGGGATCGAGATCCTCTTGTTCCTGCCTCTCCAGATTCAAGGGTAGGAAGCACATCTTCTCCTCCTCCTCACCAAGGTTGTGGAGGCTGGCTTGACTTGGCTCTTTGCATGGCACCATCTTCTTCCTTTGACACCTCTCTGTTGAGATTTGACTCGATCTTAGTTGATTCCAAGAATGGCCTGGCACTGGGTATCCTCAGCCTGAACAAATAAGGGAAGAAAAAGAAATTGCAAAATGCTTAGCACTTGTTCTGGGTTGGGGTGGAAAAGAAACATAATATCGTAGAGTTCATGCCATTCCTCGAGGTGAATCCCAATCTAATAGCCCAGGACATATTAGATAGGCTGTTAGAGATTGCAAAAGGGATTGGTTACCTCTAACATTGACTGGTGTGCCCCCTTGACAGGCTATAACTATTTAGATGTAATGATCTTTTTCTATCAATGCAGGGAGCTAGCCCCTCTAGTAGCACTTATAAAAAAAAAGAGTACTTACATCCATGATCCTTGAGCACAACCAACATTCCATGACTTGGAAAAAAGTTCATTTTGGTGAGAAATTAGTTTGTTTTCATTTACATTTGCTTAATCTAAGTATTTCATCTAATCATGGGTATGTAATGTCCCCTCTCAAAATATGATTGTAAGTGTTTTAATTAATTTAATGCTAAAGTTCCTAAGTCAAAATTATTATTTAGTTTAGTGTTAATTTAATTGTTTTTGATTAAGGAACAAACATGTTAATTTAATTGTTGCCAGAGGGGCTTACAAGGTGAAATGAAATTTAAATCAAAAGAATAAAGGAAAAAAATGAATTTCAAGAAAGGTGTTTAGTTACATTTGAAAAGAAGGAAAAAAAAACAAGAGAGTTTTTATTTGGGTTATGTTGGATTTTTATTTTGAGAAAAGAGTTTTGCAATTAGATTTCAGAACTTATTGGGGACTAAAACCTCCATTAAGGATAACATATTCAAGGTTGAGAGATGTCTCCTAGATGTTGAATCAAGGATTTATTGAAGATTTTTTAACTTCTAGTGTTGATCGTATAGGTTTAGGTGAAACTAGGAATTCTGCAATTTTAGTTGATTGATAAAAACACAAGGCATCTATGTTTTTGGGTCTCGTCTCTTTTAATTCTTACTAGTTGGGCGATAGATTCCAAATGTTGAAATAGTGTTTTGAACTTATTTGAATTTTATTGCTGGAATTGAACTTTGGTTGAGTCGTTCAAACTCCTGGGCCGTATTCCATATTGAATTGGAATTATTAGTTTTTTGGTGCTGAAATTTGTTATAACATATCAATAAAAACAATCATTTTTTTACATTAGAAAAATTAAGTCATTGTGATTTTGTAATTTCTTTAGTTGGTCGTACTTTTTGGGGAGCTGTACAGGAGTTGTGTCATGCATCCATCTTTATATTGGTAAAAATTATTAATGGTCGAATATAGTTTTGGGTATGTTTTGATTGGTGATTAGTCGACTGGGAAATAGTGTTTATGCTTTGAAATTGTTCAAAACAAAGGCCATTATTTTATTTAATGAAGTTGTACAACACATGTCGTACCATTTAAATACTAAGGAGTTTGGAGAAGTAACGAAGAAATGGGTATTCTTAAAGTAGTTAAGATGTTTCACATGTACTTTGAAACCATTATTGTTCTTGAATATGAAATAGTGCATTCTAGTGGGGGGGTCAACTTGTGTGTTGAAATTCATTGGTCAAGCATGACATCCGTTGTGTCTAGTTTCTGTGGAGTAAGCATAACAATTCTTGCTCTAAAATATTGGCATGAGATTTTCAATGAGGAGGATTAACTATTCCAAGTTGTTCCAGGTTGAGTGAAGGTAATATTGTATGGTAAATATAAAAAAATCTTTGTTAAGGGTGTGATTTTGAAGTATGATCTTAGTGGTATCTAGATCCAAGCAAAATCACTGTTTGTAAGGTCTGTAAATGCATTCAATATAGAGTTTAACATCTAAGCCGTGTGCGTGAGTTATTGTTCTGAGATGAATAGTTGTATATTTTCTATGCTACACAAGAACATTGCTTCATATCTTTCCAGGAAGGTTTGTGTGCCAATAAGGTTAGGCACTGAATACTATAACTCTACATTAGTATTTATTAGAATGAGCTTTATCTTGAATTCTACTTTCTGCTGTTGAAATATGTATTAGTAGCTTTGGTTAAGTTTCTTTATAATGATAGTGCATTAGTGATGTCTATTGTGAGTGTGTAATTCAATTGGAAATCAAACCAAGCTGCAATCATTTACCTTTGGACATATAAATTTTTTTCAATGAGGTCACATTGGTTGAAATAAAAAAAGAAATAAATTGGGATGCATTAGGGGTTGTTATTATATGGTAAATGGGTTAATTTAGTTACCTCATTTGCATGCTCACTTTTTCATGTACACGTGTATTTTCTTATAATTAAATATGAATAATTCAATCATTTTAACGAGTTTAAGGCTCTTGTCAAATATTAGACTAGTAGAAAGATTAAGATTTTGAGAGCTAACAATTGTGGTGAGTTTTTTGAATAGATTTTGATAGATTATGCAAGGAACATGGAATATATAAACACAATAGAAATTTGTATACCCCTTGAAAAAATATTTTCATGGAGAATGAATAGGACATTGATGGAGAGGGATAGGAGTATTCTTATTGTAGTTGGCTCAAAAATAGAAGTTTTAGACAAAATAAGTGTATGCATGAAAAATAAACAAATGAAATAGCATCAAAATGAAACCAATTCAATACTCAAAATTTAACATGCAAACCTCTTAAATTGAGTGTGTGTAAAATTTTTCTCCTTTGTGATGTGGTTGCTCAATTTTCCAACATGTGATGCAGGAGCATCTATGGTAATTGGCAATCCTGTATCAAATAAAAAAGAGGTTAATTTTGGTTGATCATTTTTGGATTTTTGAATAAATTAATTTTTGATTTAATTTCATGATGAGAGGACAAATGATATACTCTTTAATAATTAAAATACTCTAAAAAAATCTCCTTTTTCACATTGAAGTTGGCTAGTGGGTGAAAAAACAAGAAAAACAATTTTTTTTTAAAAGGACATTTATTTGCAAAACATTTAAATGGAAATATGAGGCATTGGGAATTGAAGAAGGAGTTTTAAAATAATTAATGTTGATCCCTAAAAATTAGGGATTAGAGAAGTGGGTGCCCAAGATGATTTTTCCTTATTTCCTTTTTGAGAGTCAAAAAGAGGAGGGAAAGAAAACTGAAAAAGTCTATCTTTCTGAGGCTGTTGTGAGTGGGTTTTAATAAGTTTTAATTATCTTTTAAAGTCTAATTTTTGCAGCTATAGGAATAGGCATGCCATATTGGAGAAGGAAAAATAAAATGAAATTAATTCCTTGACAGAGTGGTGGAGAATCAAAATTTTATGAAGCAATAAAATAGTTTTGAAGGAAAATTCTGGGGGGGAGGAAGCATGAAGGCGTAGCTTTCTCTAGAGGAAAATTTTACAGTCCATGAAGGTTCCAGGATAATGGAATTGAAGTTACAAAAGTTTCAAGTGGTGTTTTAGTGCTTAAAGATGATTTTTATTGGAAAAAGCTCACATAACTGAGCATAGTAATGTATTTAAATGTTTTTCCTTGCATATGTGATGCCTGTAGGAGGATTATTTGCTGCATATCAGTTTATTTAAATGAGAAAATCAGTGGTTTCTAGTGCAATCAATTTTTTGAGTTTAATTTACAATTTATCTTTTTTGTATTTACAAATGTTGTGATGAATTTTGAGAGGGTTTGAGAGCAGAGATCCCTCTATTTCATCAACATGACATTAGCATTCTCTAGATATGAAATTGATAGGATTTTGATGCATGATATGAATGCTCAATGACTTCTTGATTGATGATGTGAGATGGGTTTGATTTATATATTTGTATGAGGGTTTGATTGATGGCTAGGATTGAATCTAGAACTATATGATTTGATCCTTGATTTAGGGAATCGATGAGGAGATGTGGCATGCATAGGCGAGTTGCAAATTATTTTAATTTTTAATTAAAATAATTATAATTTCTCAACTCAATATGATTGTTTGATTGATTAGCCAACTACCCGCATGGAGGAGTTAATTGAGTGCATGGGAGAATCAAGAGAAGTTGACTATTGCATGGAATAGTTAACTGATTTCATGGATGAGTGAAGTGGATTTGATTGATGAATGGGATTGAGAGTGACTCTAAGTGAACTGATTAGACTAGGTAGTTAGCTAGATGAGGTGGAATCAATCAATTTAATAATTAATTAATTGGATTATTGGTACACATAAGATGAAAATTAATATTAAATTAATTTTTTGATAGATAATTTTTGGATAAATGATTAATTAAATGGATAAATATTTGGATAGTTATGTATAATTGATTTATTAAATGGAGTAATAATATCAACTAAGTTTAATTAAATAGCTTTGGAATAATTTAATTAAATATTAGTTGTTAGGTGACAATGTGTGTCCTAGGTGATAAGATGATGAATGTATGATTGGGTGATATAGATGATTAACAAAGGTAAATTTTTTTAAGTGTCTAGATTCTACCCCTATTTGAGACAATGTTTGAATTAACATTGTTTTAAAGAAAAAAAGTAGCTATGATGAGATGGATGAGATATGAAGAAAGTGATAAAATAACTCAGTCATGTGGAATAAATGATGGAATATTGAATAGATTAGAATAAAGTGATGATATTCCTTAGTCATGTTGAGGGAATGATGAAATATTGAAATAGATTAAAACTGTGAGATGATGCCCCAATCATGTGAAGGAAATGATGAAAGATTGAATAATGAGATGATGATGCCCCCTTGAGAGGTTAGTTGTACAAAAAGAAATATGAGTGAACTCTCAAATGATGAATGATGAAGAGATAGATGCAAAAAAAGTGAATAGATGAAATGAATACAATAGATAATGAGATATGGAGAAATATGTATTCAAAATGCTTTATTATACTAGCATATGAAGAGCAACCTTATATTGATATAGTAATGGATGTTATGCATTAGGGTATAGAAGATTGAGGTGACAATGTATCCAGTGCATGGATTGAAACTCAAGAAAATAACCAAAAAGAGGATGCCTAACACTCTCAAGGAATTTGATGCACTTGGTGGGTATGTGTGTGATAATCCAACAAAAAAAAATAAAAAATAAATGACGATGCCCCAATGTATACTAGTTAAAACACACCATGATATTTAATGATGATGGTGACCATGAGTAGGCATAGTATGGGTCAAAAAGATATATCAAAAGATCAAATAAATAAATCAAAAGATCAAAAGATGGATCAAATAAGTAAATAACCAATTGTCAACATACATAACCTCTTTCCAAGGTATCAATAGAATAAATGGATGATGATGATGCCTGATGTGGGGAAGCATCTATCCCATGAAGGAAAAGGACATGATGAAATAAGGAAGTTTGATGTTTGGTAAATGATATGACAACTGCATGTTATCGAGATTGATGTTTAGTTCTTGATTTGACATTAAAAGCATAATGTTTTTAATGTGTATGCTTGTCGATATGAAATGACATGTTTGTTTTTTGATCGGTTTATTGATGGAAGATGATGATGATAATGATAATGATAAAACTTGAATGAGAAGAAAGAGATGAAATGATGATGATAAATTGATTAAGATGATGATAATGAGATGATGGAAAATGAAGGAGATTAATGTGGAGGGATACCAAATACTGATTTAAGATCTTCTGACTATCTAAGCTAAAATGGATTGATGATAGCGATAATGTTGTTGATGATAAAAACAATGCAAGAATTATGTTGTTAATGATAAGAACAACATGATGATTGGAAAGGATACATACCAATGATGGTAGTTTGGATAAAAATGGACCAATATTTATAGCAAGGCTAGGAATGAAATTGTTAGATGGTTTGAATATGATGGTGGAGTGCATGGAAAGATGATATTGACTGGGATTGTCTGGATTGTGGGTAATGGAGGATAGTTGATAAGAAGTTGTATTCTTGTGATGGTGAAAAAATATTCAAAATTTAATTTTTCATGGAAGGTATTAAAAGACACATATCAAGATTTATTCCAAAGCAAGATGTAAATCACCTACCCCCAATGTCTAACAAGGCATGAGACACTATGAATGGAAAAATGGACTAGTGTGATGGAAATGGATAGGTGAAGGATGGGAAGGATAACCATTATGGAATTAGATTAAAGGATAAGGGATTTGACTTCCAAGGACTATCTCATAAGGGGTAACATATTTTATCCAAGCTAAAGGTTTTGATGGTGTTATGTAGGTGATTCCATGGCGTGGGATGCTATGTGATTAAAATAAGATGGCCATGTCAAGAGTTTTCCAAAAGAATTTGTTAAAGTATATGCCCCTAATTTTCATCAAGATCAAGGTGGATAGGGAAGATGTATGGAAATGATATGGATTGAAAGGATAGTTATGGTAGGATAAATAATGTGATGGATGAGAAAATATGCTCCCAGTTGGAATGGTACACATAGATAATCAATTTTACACATAACGTCCAAGAATAGGTTTTCATCATGGTACTTGTGCAAAGTGCCATAAGAATGGTTTCATTATTGGAAAAATTATTTTTCTTCTCTTTTTTATTGATTTTTTGTTTTGTTTTAGCGATGCCTTTTTTAATGACCATCAAATATGCTAGTTCACCTAATGGTGTTGATGTAGAAGCTACTATCATTGTATACCAATAGTGACCTGTCTTGAGAAGTTTCCTTACTAAGATCATGGATTTGTCTATAACCCATGGATGTTCTTGTGATTCTTTTTAATACTAGGGTTGGCTTTATCTAAATGCACACATCGTGATAGAGTGCCACTAGAGTCCTTGTGATAAAGTTTTACTGTCAAGACATGGTGAATGTGTGAATTACAATTTTTAGATTTTATGTGATGTTGGATCATGATAGGGTGTTGGTTGAAAAATTTATCACCTAACTCTATATTCTCATGCCCACAAAGGTGACAAATGTAACCACAGTTGAATCAACAATCATATATATCACAGACCAATTCTCTGCTTATTTTAGAAGGTGGAAGCTACCTTCATTTGATGTTTAAGGAATAATCTTTAACTTCTGTTGCTTTTAACCAAAAAGAAAATAAAGGTAGGGGATTTTAACCAGAAAGCTTTAAAGGTATTCAACAATTTTATAAAATAAAACTGAAAATACTTCACAATTTGAATAAAATCAAATATCACCACATAACCCTTATTCAAAGATAAATGATACTATAATGATGCAACAAATTGAAATATCTATCATCCCAATCATAGATTAAACATTGGAAGAACATTCAACATAAGAAGAACAAATTCATACACCATAATTCAAAGATTACACATGCACAAATTCCACCATTGTCTTCTATATCAAAATAACAGATAGCAAATATTCAGATAACAGAGTTTTGTTCTAATGAGAAAATCAAAGTTTGCCCAAAAGATCCTAAGCATTCCAGCCGTATCCATATTTAAAGCATAAACAGATTGCCATGGTAACGGTTTCTTGCAAGTAACCACACTGAATAATTAAAATATTTTTAAAATTAAACAGACAAAATAAAGAAAGTATCATGAAATACTAAAATTAATTATGTATCATCTCCCGCCGCTTCAGCTTCTTCATCTTCCAGATTTTTGACAATTTCTTGTTGCAACTGCTTCTCCTACACCTTCATCCTGGTTTTGTAATCCCTATATTTGCAAATAATCGCAAGCAATTCTTTGCTCCCTAGAGTAGCAGTAATTTGCAGTTTGGTTCTTACTTGGACTAGAGTTGCTTTAGACTCATTCAATGTGTCAGACCTCCTACTCACCTCTATTTTAAAGGAAGTGAGATAAACCTGCAGTCTACTGAGCTTTGAGAAAGATTCTTTAGTCATGGTGGTAGGGTCAACCATCTCCTTGTTGAATATTTCTCTAAATTTTAGACAAACCTCCTTTGAGTCTAGAATTCTTTCATCAAATTCATCAGTTATCTCTACCTTCAAGTCATGAAAATTTCCCTTTATCGCCACTAGCATGTCCAGGTATTTATCAAGTACTAAAGAAATATCTTTTACCAAAGTATCATAGATGTTCAATTTCCACTGTAATGCATTGGGCCATGAAGGATATAATTCCTTTGGATCACCTACAATTTGTTCATTGACCAGTTTCACATGTTCCATGGAAATCAATTCTTTAATCTCCTATGAGACCACATAGAGACTAGTCCAGTCTTTTCAGACTTTCCATAGTTCTGCCATCAACTCCTTCCTTTTGTCAACCATTTAAGTGTAGAAAAGTATAGACTTACTGATAAAGAGGTCAGTTTCTTGAAGCATATCATCAATCCATTCACTAACATTTTTAGAATAGCTCAAATTCTTTCTAATTAATTGCATTGTGGACTCACCAAAGATTCCTGCTTGAGAACTTGAGGCTTCACTGGATATAGAAGAAGGCACTACAATAGATGGGGCTCCCAACATGAACGGAGGAGTGATGGGTTCCTCCATGTTTGTCTCGGTAAGAGTCTATCCCTGGCGGAACGAGAACCAAACCACGAATTGAATTCGATTAGACTACCCCCTTTATTGAGGTAGGGATTCCGTAGCATAGGCCCTACTCTATTATATATTTGGGGGGGTGGGGGGCCTTGACCCCACCGACCATATATTCCTTAGAGCGCCTAAATTTCGTCCCGACCCTTTCAACAGGACCTAAGGCCTACCTTTCATTGGTAGCCTAAGGCCTACTGATGAAAGGAAACCTAAGGCCAATATGGTTGGCTACCTTCGGTAGGCCAAAAACTGTCGATGAAAGGCAGACAACACCAACCCCATCACCCTGCCCTTCGTGCAAATAAAGTTCTTCAAATCAAGAACTTGGGACTGCAATGCCACTTTTTCCTTCCTTTCTTCTTTTACTCGCTTGATTAAAGCATTGAATGAATAGTTAGCATGATATATATCTCCTTCAAGTTTCTAAGGTCCCATATCAACATGTGTGACATTATAATTAGTTACTTTTATCTCATTTTCATTCAGATTTTTTATGCGATCAACAATTTCCAACACCTGATTACCAGAATTAGGATTAGTCAATATCCTTGACATCTTCTGAGCTTTCTTTGGTCTTGAAGAAGTTTGGAGCAGCTTTGTAACTATATCTACTCCAACTGTTACTGTAGGAGTGTATTTCCTCTTCTTCTCTACTGATTTCCTCAACCATACTGGAGAAGCTTCAATCAAAGCAAAATTCTTATTCTCTAGAGCGATTACTTTAGTCTCAGTAGGAGTAATAGGTATGTTTTCCACTGGGGAAGAGAGCACCTCAGACAATGGAGGGAAAGTATTATCCTCAACAATATGTTCAAAAATAGCATCCGAATCCTTAGACACAAATTTTTGTTTGACTAACCTTCTTTTTAGGAGCATGAGTGGATGGATTGTCTTGCTTACACACAGATTTTAGCTTAACTACCTCTTCTGGTTTCTCTCCATCACCTCTAGATTGAAAATTTGCACTGGAAGATCTTGTAGCCATTCTCCCTGAGGATATGCCAAATGTAATTTTCTGAGAAGAACCTTGTTCATTTTTCTAAGAAGACTTTGGTTCTTGAGTAGAACCTGCCACTTGTCGCTATTTTCCTTCCAGCCAATCCTGAGTTCTTTTCATGATTGGGGAAACCCGTATGTTCATATCCAAGACTTCATTTTCATTCTAGTCAACCTTTGGATGTGATTTATCAAAAAAATTCTCATATTTGGGGTCAATAACCACCGAATCATCAACTGTGCCCTCTGGAATCTTGAAAGGTAGACCAAAATCCTGTATCTATTCAAGGGTTAATCTCATGTAATCTCTTTTTAGGACTTCATTTTCATTAGTTCAATCCTCCCAAAATTCCTCAATAGTGGGTTTATGTTGATATGAATTTCCTCCATATAAATTCCGCTTAAAAAAATCCTTGCTGTCAAAATTAGCTCTCATGAATAAATGCTAGAGATTATATTCTTTAAGAAGGCCTTCAACACATTTGGCCATTTGATTACTTTTGCATGTGAAAGATGGAGTTGTTAACGGGAAAGGATACCCCCATTTCCCCATATTCAAGTATTTCACATTCACAAAAGCCATTTGTTTACAAACTTGCAGGAACATTAGCAAATCTTTAGGATATCTGGGTAATTTCAGTGGGGCTTTTTCAAAACCACCTATCCTCAAATAGGAAAATCTATCAAACTGAATATAAAAACTTCCAAATTTTGACACCAGAGACATTGATTCAGTAGAAAAATGCACTTCAGGATTCCCATCTAACTTCCTTATAGCTTCCATTAAAAATTCATCATTAACAAGGGAAAAATTTACCATTCTGGCTTGCTTAGTAAACTGCGGGTAGCACTTATACACAGGAATGCTGGAAGTTGGGGGTATTTTTTGTTTCAATCCCAACCAAAATGACCTATGACTAGCTATAACGTATGTTAAACAAGAACACAGATGAAAAGTAGTTGTTTTCTAAAAATTAACCAATTGTTCATTTAAATGGAAGCAAATTATCTTAGCCCAATTAATGTATACATTTTCATCACAAACATCCAAAATAAATTGACACATCCAATCCTTGAAGGACTCAATTTTTGTATTCCCAACAATACGATGCAACAGAGCAATAGCATTTTCAATTTCTCCTTTGAAATGCATTCTTTTGAGTTTAGCGGGTAGCTGTGACTTACCTCTTTTTTCTGATTTCAACCACCCTTTGGCCATAGAATTCTTGCACCAAATTTTATTGACCTTGAAGAATTCACCAGCTATTGTGACAGACATATCCTTCATGGGATCTTTCTCAGGAATCCTTAGTGTGTGAGAAACAGTTCCAGGGGAAATTCTAGCAACAATGGTCTCATCCACGGCTTTGATTTCCCATTTCTTTGGAATGTATCTTCTTGCACATGCACCTATTAAGTCCACACTGAGAATGGCTTCTAGAAAACCCCCGGTGTGAGCTAATCCACTTTCTAATAATTTTGCATCAACAACAGTCCTCTTTTCACTTTCCAAGCATGCCCAAAATTCTTCCAACTTAAAGGATCCCAACTTTGTGTCTCTCACGCTGAGCCATCGGTTTACGATTCCATACTGCATGAGCTCATAGTACATAGAAAAACACTCATACGGCTAAAGAAATAATTGTAGATGATAGAGGTGCTATTGCAAGTTTGATCAAATAAATTTTCACCACCTTAAGTTGTGTAAATGATAGGACGAGCATTTGGTGATGACTATATATGGCGCTTTATCTAAATCCTTGGTAAAGAAAACCCTAAGATTTGTGTGCCTTACAAAAATACTTTATAAGACATCTCCAGGTTGTACCATATGCCTCATTAAATGTATTGGCGGTGCCTCAAAACATGTGGGCGTGCAACATATTACCTTGTCATAGAAAACTGGAACTTTACAACCTAAAGTCGGGAGTTACGAAGTTATGAAAACCCATGACTCCCTGACTTCACAATAAATTGACTCACTTGACGCCACTAAAGGACAAATCAGGCTGTCGGGAAGTTAGGAAAAATAGAAATCCAACGACAAAGTTAAAAACACACAACACCAACAACTTTGGTTTTAGAACTCATAAAATGCGCGACAAGAGGTTAGGGACTTTAGAGGAACCCATGACCAAGACTAGAATGGAGGAAAAAACTTTAGACTTAGGTGAAAAATAAAAGATTGAAGACCAAGGAAGACAAAATTTGAAGGGATATGATACATAATATACGTATAGGTAACATTGGATCCAAATGGGGACTAGGACTGATAGGATGCAGAGAATCTAGAAACATGGCATAAAGCCTTATTCATTGGGTAACAGAGTCAAAACCAAACAAGCCAAAACTGAACAAAATAAATAAAAACTATGTACAAGGGCAGACTTGATGGAACAATTATTCAAGAAGTTTCAAATCTTTCCCATTATAGGCAAGAGGTAGAACAATACCATTAGGATAAGCCAAATGATAAGCATGATCACCAACAAGCTGTTTGATTAGGAAAGGTCCTCTCCAAAGAGAATCAAAATTTTTATGTGCTCCCTTTGCCTCCCTCCTTCTGTCCCAGAGAAGAACTAAATCAACAACTGTAAAGTCCCTTTGTCTAGCCTTTTTATCAAAAACCCTTTTTACCATCTATTGATGTTTGGTAATCCTATCTACCACAACCTCCCTTTCTTCCTATAGCTTGTTCAAATACATAATTCACTTTTCCAAAGCAGTCTAAAATTGCTCATCTTCGATAGTCTTCTACAAATTAAGTGCTGAAATCTACAATGGTGTAGGCAAGGCGCTATTGATGCCATATACTAATTGAAATGGGGACATCTCAATGGCTCTTTTATAAGTAACTCTATCAGCCCATAGAGCATCATATAACTTTATTATGCCATTCTCTTTGATTTTCATCGACCAACTTCTTGATGATGGAGATCAAATTATTATTACTTGACTTAGCCTGCCGATTTCCTTGAGGATAATAATTAGAAGAATGAGTGAGACTAATGCCATAATAATACCAGAAAAGAGTAATTTCAGCAGAAGAAAAGGAGCTAGCATTGTCAGTGACAATTTTCTTAGGTACTCCAAACCTTACCAAAATATTCTCCATTAGGAAGTTACACACGACCTTAGTGGTAGTATGTTTCACTGGAATAGTCTCCACCCATTTGGTAAAATAATTTGTAGTAGTCACTATGTGTGTGTGTCCTGCACTAGAACTTGGATTGATTGGCCCAATAAAATCTAGCCCCCATTGTTGAAAGGGCTCATCAATTACCATGAATTTCAAAGGTAAGGAAGCAACCTGTGGTTTGCCAATAAATTTTAAGCACTTTTCACATTTTGATACCCACTTATAAGCATCTTTGAACATACCTGGCCAATAAAATCTATGACGTAGAATTTTGAAAGCTGTTATAAAAGTAGAAAAATGTCCACCACTTGCTTCACTATGAAAGAATTCCAATAACCTCTTCTGCTGTTCCTTATCAACACACCTCAAGAAAGTCCCATCTACACCTTTTTTATACAAATTCCCTTCCCAGAGAACATACTTGTTTGCTTTAAGTTTTAAATTCCTCTTTTATTTCGATGATAAATGTG